>OX328129.1:66418010-66855510 GCA_946811695.1 Gonocerus acuteangulatus
AGTTTCGAAAAAGAAAAAAATAACGGAAATAAGTGCTACTTAAAAGCATTCTTTCTGAGTGTCACTTTAAATTGCAAAAATCCATTTTTTGAGGAAAGTTAGAACAATGCAATTCTTCGTTTACGTTGTAGAGCATATGTACGAATAAAAAAAAGTGTTTGGATGTAAAAGTGTTGGGACGTCCGACACGGTTTGTGTTCGTTCTGTTGAAAAGGAAGTAGGACGGGAGAAGAAAGGAAAGGATCGGAGGAATTATAAAAAGCTGGCGGAGTTAATATGCCGTAAGCTGGTGAAGAAGAGTCGGATAATTAGCGTGCAAGAGCTTTCTGGGACGTGCAGTACTCAGGAGGGTCGTTGTGAAAAACTCTCCTGGAAGGAGGATATGGGGACGGAATGGAAAACAGGGAGGTTGTAACGCGGTTATAGATGTGTCATGGTAGATGGAATGTATTTCCAGCTCCGCATCGCTGGTTTTTGAATAATCGCTCAATGACTAGGTTATCAGCTCCTAGGGTTCCTTGTACCAAATATTTGGAATTTCTAGTATCTGGAGAAGTGAAACGGTAGAGATGAGAGCACCCACGCGGTGCCCGAGCCCGCCGCGAAACCACTAGGTGCACAGCAAGGACCAGGGTCGCCATCTATATCTTTACGGTCCGTCTAAGCTCCTGGTACCTTGCCTGTGGTTGCTGATGTGCACGGTTGGACCTGGCCGTCCACGTCCTCGAGATCGGCAGAAATTACAAACGGAGGCAACTCCAAATTTAGTTAGCCAGGGTGATAATTCACGGGAGATGGACTTTGGGAGCTCGACCGAGGTCCTAAGACATCGGAAGTTTCTCCTTCAAACTTTAGAGGACTACGTCAAAACACTGCACTGAGCAGATTTGCACTAAATTTATTTTACGATCAATGTTCAGTTGTGCCATTACTTGACACACACTTCCCTAATCGGTGGTGATAAGCACTACAAGCTCTTCAGTGCTTTGGCTTTACAAGTTGTCGCGTTTCAGAAAACTTAAACTTGTCTCTAAATGTACTGCGTTTTGAGTCCATGGCGAAAAACACGAAGATTTGTGTAGGTGGGAGTCTATTAATACGATTTAGACCACAATTTTTGTTTTTTCACCACGAAACTTGGTATGCAGCATTCGAAATCACAAACTGAATGTGTACATTACGAATGGGTATTCCGCTACATGGTGCATTTAGGCTAAGGAGATATCTGTAATGAAACTAAATTATCCTTAGTTTATTTGCTGTAAGTGGTACTTAGCTATCCCCTTCGCATAGTATCCTAAAATTACATGTTTTGAAGTTGCTGTTTTATAAATTCATCGTCGTAATCGGCCTATGTGTGCACATCCTAATATAATGAATGTGTCAAATATGTATGCGATTATTTGACTAAAAACCAGAGTTTACCGTTGTCATTTTCTACGGATAGTTGTTAAAGAGTTTGTGATAGCAACTAACTGAACATTATCAGTGTCCCAACGGCCATAGCCACGTAAAATACACCCGTAGATCACCGAAGTTAAGCAACATCGGGCGTGGCCAGTACCTGAATGGGTGACCGACCACGTGCTGTTGGCATTACAAAAGGGTGGCAACGTATAGATAGCCCGGCGCTAATGGCTAAGTTGTAGATACGCCGTAAAAAAAAAAAAAAAAAAAAAAAAAAAAAAAAAAAAAAAAAAAAAAAAAAAAAAATTAACAGTGAGATACACGAACATTTGAATAAAGAGTTAACAGTATTACATTTGGGCTTGGAGGAATGTCAGGTTCCATTTAACTGTGTGTAGATACTGCTGAGGGCTAAATCTACAAATCAGTTCTTTCCTTAAGTCCATCAGACGTTCATAAATATTTCTGATGTTAATAAATACACAAGAACAGATTCAAGGACGTAATAAGCTTCTAATAGCTCGATCAAATAAACGTATTCTTTACCCAGCCTTAGGGAAGATCCCTAATTTTAGGAACTCTAGAGAAATACGGATGTTATGAGGCCTAAAGAATTTCAGGGAAGAACGCATAGGTCCTTTACGGAAGTACTGTTGTTAAGTAATTTGCATTAGGAAGCCTAACTGGGAATTAGTTACATGCTAATTGAACGTTTGGCGCACAAAAGGAGTCGAGTTACACTAGTCCTGCGCATCAGAGCATGTCCGGCCTGCGACATCATCGCCTTCACGGATATGAGACCGCTAATTCACCTTCTGCAGAGTATAATCGCCTGCGCAAAATGACTGCGCGGATTAACGCTATGATCCGCTTCGTTTTGCTCCTAGACCTAAGCGGGTTGCGACATCCTGTTGCAAAGGCGCAAACCGCAGGTATGTATAATTAAACGATTTTCCTAATGTAAACATGTTTTTGAAATGAGGTGGCGTTCACTCGAGCAATTGAAGCACTGTCGTTTGATCATATAAGCGGTGGATTAGTGCAAGGGTAGGTATTCTGTTCTAATTGAATTTTGGCTATGTAATGTTGTGTTTTTAAACAACCGGAACAAGACACGTTACAGAGCTGGGTTCAATTTGCGGTGAAGGCTATACGGATCTACTCTGCCTGTTTTCCTGCCTTATCTGTAACCCTTAGGTACGCCTGCCTTCGGCTCAATTTGCGCCAGAGCTTATGGAAGTTCAAAGCCTTAAAACATGAGACGTCAAGACTATGGAGCTTAATCTTTGGCTATTATAGTCAGAGGTTGGGACTATTTGCTTTACTAATTGCAAATTGCATTAATGATTTTGGGAGATAGATTTGGGGTTATGGAATATATTTTGAAGGCACAGAAATCCATCTCGAAATCGTGCCATAGAAAAGTTCTTAGAACCCAAAATGAGAGGAAATTGGGTAGTCTTGAGAAAATAACTCAATGGACACTCGCTAGTAGATTGGAAAAGAATACAAAAAAATAAAACAAAAATGGATAGGATGTATAATGGAAGATGGAAGATAAGGGGTGAACTATCAGATGATTGGGGCACAAGGGAGGAGAACGGTAAAGTGGGGTTCCTGTAGTAATATAGATATAGAGAGAAGTGGGGAGCAAAAGAGAGGGAGAGATGAGAACGATATTACGAGAGAGAAAGAGAGAGACTAGTACAATTTCAATAATTGGCTATAGTTAGAGTAACGGTGAGTGGAGGGGGAGAGAGAGGACCACTACATTCCTAGATATCTCGCTGCACTATCCTGCCTCATTATCTCTATGGCAGATCGCTCTTCTTCAGATCTCTATATAGTGGTCTCATGGATCAGGGACCTCGTCTGCTTACTCCCTCGCATTATTTGTCCCGCTGTCTGATGCGCTCCATGTCTTAATCGTTTTCATCTTTGTATCTCTAGATATCATTCGGGTATTTTAGCGCGGTCCCTCCCTCCCTCCAGAGGAAGGAAACCCGCTTATGTGGTTGACCTCATGACGCAATCCGGAAGAGCTGATGCAAAAATTTCAAGTCTCAGATCCCATAGATCAATAATATAACGGTGGTTCAAATTTGTGTATATATATATATATATATATATATATATATATATATATATATATATATATATGTATATATATATGTATATATATGTATATATTTATATGTATATATAAATTTATATATACATTTGTCTGTTCGCTCTCAAGCTGGCCCAAAAATGGTCTGATTTTGATGAAACTTGGCACAACAACCTTTCGTCTAATTTGAAAGGTCAAGTTCGTTAACTAGCTGAATCCGTCTCCCGGAAGATGCTTATTGGAGCGAAAAAATTGTATCGCTTATGTTTTCGAGTTTATAAGCTTGCAAGTACTCGTTTTATAGGTTTCTTAATTTACGTATGAATATGCAAACAAGAACACAACCAGTATATCTGTACAAGATTACCTGACCAAGAGCCTATGAGAACGCAACCACAACTGCCCAGATGATCGGTGCTCTTACACTCTTACGGCTACACGCAATGTATTGCAGTCTATTATTGGCAACATTTATTTTCATGTTTGGAGAAAATTAAACCCCACAAAACTTGTCTGCCCTTTTCTAATTATTTTCAATTACGTTTATTGAATAATTTGCATAAAGCGCACCGTGAATAAAACACTTCATTTAATATTAAAAAAAATACAACTTTGGGGTTTCTTTTGACATGTTAACTCCCTTAAAATGTTAAAACATTACTCACATTTTAGTTGTTTTTCGAAAAGTTACAATTGAAGAAAAAAACGGTATCTTGAAATCCCGCCCTTGACCTATCGATCCTCTATCGAGAATATCGAGATATATCGAAATAATACTGATTTCGATTTCATGGATCTATTATCTCATTCCGCATTTAATTTCGACTTAAAATATTTATTTTAGGCATTCGATCTTTTGAATGATATAAGTTATGCAGCTCTTACACGACAGAACTTTTTAATTTTTAAGGCCAGATATTATAATAAAACCAAATATATTCTGGTCTGTCATTATTTTTATTTGAAGATTTAATCCTGCTTAAGTGAGATGTAATCTCTCAAGAAATCTTGGATGATAATGGATAAAGGGTTGTAATCCCGGAGAACCAGTTTGGTGTGAAGGCAGCTTAATGTTTGGTCCTTCGAAACTCTGGAATATGACTTTATAAGCCGAGGGTCGACAAAATAAAAGATCCATTGCATCTTATTAATATGACATATTAAAATGTTTTCGTTGTCTTTACGCTTCTTCGGGGGCTTGAATAAAATTATTTTAAAGGCCGGGTTTTAAAATAATGTTATTCAACCGGGTTTTGTGGAGGACATTCTTCTACAGGAGGACATAGTAGGTTACATATAAAGGAAGGGGTAAGGAACATGGGAGCATTTGGAGAAGATATACAGATCATTACCATCAAGTGACAAGATTTGATAGGAGATTCACAAGGGTTCGTGGAATACAAGGCGACATAAGCTTATCTGACTGGGAAGTAGTCTGGGATAACAAACTTTTTGGTATTAAAAGAAACGCTAAGCCTTGGAAAACTTCGATCTGAAGAAAAGACCACGACAAGATAAAAAAAGAAGTGGTGCTAAACCGATTATGAATGGGTCATAGAAGCCTCTCACACTCCTTCCTCATGTTAAAGAATCTACCTCCAATATACAAGTTGGCTTCAAAGTAGTGTTAAAAGCTTCAAGGTAGAAATTTGATTCTGAGCAAAAAAGTTCCCATCAACATGGGTCAGGCTTTCTGGAGGCGCTGCACAGTGCGGCGTTCTAATGGAGTAAGTGGACAAAGTCGTTCTTGACGGACATTTAAAGAGTAAACTAATTTGATCACTAAAGAACACATGTATTTTAAGGGCCTTGACTACAAACTAAGTTTTTTTTCAATTGAAATTATATTTACAAAAATTTATTTGACGTGGTTTATCGACCACACAAATTTAATCAAAGAAAAAAGAAATTATTATACAAAAATATATAAAGAATTAAAATCAATTATTCGCTGTCCGAAAAACTATCTTCGGATGGCGATAAGTTGTCCAGTTCAACTTGGAGAAAGTTTAAATTCGTGTTGTAGCGGTCAGCTTGGAATTTGGACGGTTTATTTTCCTGCTTAAAGAAATTAAAGGGTACGAAGATATTAAAAGACGATTTAAAAAGTCAGCATTGGAATTGATCCTATTGTTTCTAAAATGTCTACATTTTCTGGGTTTATGTTTTCTAAAAGAGAAAAATAAACACAGAATCATTCAAAGCAGTTCAAAGCAAGAAAAATTAGTATATACATCAAGTATATCTGGTATCAAAGCAAAATAATTCAGAAACTCAGGATGTTTTGAATCGAAATTGAAAAAAGTGTATCTGAAGTTATTTTAAAATTTTAATTAAAAATATTTACGAAAAATGTTAAAAACAAAGAGAATGGACATTTTCTTGCCTTCTTCGATGCCTTCGCATAAGAAACTAATAGATAGATACTGAAAATTCGAAACGACTTTTGTATGGAGTTTTTTCGTTTTGAAACATAAGCGAACTACCACTTGTTCAAACATGGTTTGAATCCTTTGTGTTAATAATATTCGAATAAAAGCTCCCATTCCATGTCACTGAGGTCAATCTAAAAGGATTAGTAAAGCAAAACAAGTTGGAAAAAATAGTTGCATTTTCGACTTTTGTTCACAGGCTGCCGCACTGTGCGCTGGAGCTGAAAACCTGGCTTAAACCACGTTTTTCAGACTCCCAATCCCAGTAACTTCTCAACAACGGGAATAAGAGGAAAACGCTTCAAATAAATGTTGTAGGCCACTAAATTGTGCAAATTTTGGTTTGGAGGAATCTAATTTCGCATCACGGGATCTTGAGATTCTTTTGGTATAATAAAAATAAGGCCCTGAAGCCATGAGGACTAAAACGTGAACACTCCGTTCGATTCCTACTAGCGGAAGTGATTTTGTTTTTGGATACAGAAGATAACCCGTCCAAAAGTCGTCCTATTTATACAGGGTGTCCCACTCTTGAACCGACAGACTTCGTATATCGATGGGAAATCGAAAAACTAAGTCAAAAAGTCCTTTGGCGATTTTCTCGTTTTCGCTTCGTTTTAGAGAAAAAGGCAAAACCCGTGTTTTTTTTCGGACAAATCCCGATTTACGGCTTAAACGAAGCACAGTACGAAAAAGTTCAATACAAAAGTTGTTGCTTAATAAATTATTTTTAAAGAACGCAAAAGTGAGAATTTGTTGAAGAAAAAAAAAAAGAAAGAAAGCGAACAGAGATTATTTTGTCCAGTTTTTTCGTTCCACGCGCAGACTGCCCGATTAAAAAATGGCTCATTCTTTATAGGACAAAATGTCCATCCGACACGTTTATCTGGTAAAATATTTAAGCTAACTTAGTTTCATCTTAAAGATAATTTAATAAGGTACAATTTTTGTATTGAGGTGTTTTTTCGTACAACGACTAAGTTAAGCGGTAAATCGGGATTTGTAAAAAAAAAAAAAACACGTTTTTTTTAGTTTTTCTCGGAAACGAAGCGAAAACGAGAAAATCGCCAAAGGACTTCTTGGCTTAATTTTTCGACTCCCCATTGATATCCGATGTCTGTCGCTTTAAGACTGGGACACCCTGTATATAAGAGGTCGTTAAAATTGGTTAGTAGATCCCATTTAAGCTTTCCGAAATTTGTACGTGGATTTAGAAAGAAGCTCGCCATTTCTAAGGAAGAATTACTTGAAGGAATTCAGGTAGCCTACTTAGAGAGGGCTAATGTAATTTCCAGTCCCATTGGACTAAATAAAAAAAAGACTTAAAGATTGTGTGTCTGTTCCATTGTACCTTGCTTCAATGGAACTGTTCCTGATCTAGGCAATCAAAACGAGGACAGATCTTGCTTTATCGAACAATCCAAAGAGATGCCTTCGACGGAGATCAGTTACTTTTCTTCCATTATTTGTCGATCGTGTCGAATCTTCTGCTTATTAGAAAGGAGTGTCGGTGTTCTGCTTACAGGCATATTCTTCGGTCTTTTAAATCTATCATATCTGGATAACGCATGAAAAAATAGAAGGTACGTCACATAGGAGCTGCATACTTAAGCACAGCAGCTAAGAAGTAGGGTATGCAGCATACCTGGAAAATGTCCTTAAAATAACCTTTTAAATACAAAATATATTTTTTTAACATTCATTAATCATACACATTTTTGGGATAATGCACCCCCCGTTTCTATCCAGGATAATGTCCTTTAGATAACCCTTTGGTTATTTTTTAAGTAGCGGAAGTATAAAACAAATCTTTGCGTTCCATTTCCAAAAATTTAAAAATCTGTCTAAATTTCTCATTTAATTTAATCCGTTTCTCGAAAAACGCTACAATGATACAGTTCATGCGAGTTTGACTAACTATTTTGACTCACAAATAATTCTTATAATTCAGATATATCTTTAATATTTGACACTTGATTTTATTTTATTTTTTCGTTATAATTAAGATATATAGGGGTCTCCCGTAGTCTAGTGGCTAGCGCGCTGGATTCATAAGCGGGAGATGGTGGGTTCGATTCCCACCTCCGGCAGGAATTTTCTCATCTCAAGGCTCGCTGGGAAAATTCCGCTGCACCCTGGATGTCGGCGCTAATGACCTAGAAGTAGATGCGCCGTAAAAAAAAAAAAAAAAAAAAAAAAAAAATTAAGATATATATTCTCTTTTAGGATAGCAGATGAATTAATATTGTTTTTTAAAAACAAATTGACATTATTGTACTCATAATTTATTGATAAGAGTTGAGTCATAGTTAAATTATTTTATCTCATGGTCATCTATTTGATATCTTGGGCAGTGTAGGGCTTATTGTAATTGAATTAAGAATTATGATTACATTGGATTTGTAGTTTATGAATTAGATTTACAGCAAGAATAATAATTCAATTAAAACGTGAATTATAATTACATTGTAATGTAATTGAAGCACTAATTATGTAATTCAAATATCAATTACCAAGAATTGTAACTGAATATCACAATTGTAATTCAATTCTAAGTGTTTTTATCACTAATTGATTTCAATTGTAATTCAAATACTTGAGTTTTTTCTATTACTGTAATTGTTAGGGTCCTGTAATTGATTTTTTCAGCCTTTTTATTTACAATAAAAACATATAATTGATAATTCAAATACCATTTGAATTACATTTTAATTCAAATTTACTCAACACTTATTTCAAATAACTAAATAATTAAAATCCTTGAATTACTTTTAATTGAAATAAAATTAATCCAAATTGAATTATTTGTTTCAATTACTGTGATTGATATTTTCAATTACAAAAAAAAAAAAATAATTCAAATACCATTTGGAATTGACAAAACGCATGCCGAAACTTCCAAATTATAGATTTTTCCGAAAATGTGGTTTGTTTTCTTAGTCGAAACCCTTTTCCATTACTTCCTGGTTGAGTTACGTCCTATTTGAATGACCAATTGGAACGCATTGGCAACTAGGATGGACCGTTTTTGGTAGTCTTCCAATTAGGTTGCCAGTTTGTAGTTTACAGTTTTCTTGAGTCCCTTTCAAATTGGTCTTGTGTAAGTTTTTCTCTTAACGACAAGTTACGACGTAGTTCTGGCACTTTGTAAGAATTGTACCTCATCCCTAATGTGACGACCTGACATTAAGGCACCGTTCTCTAAGATAAATTGTTTTCAGGGTAATTTCATTCAAAGAGCTTTCTCTTCTTAAAAATATGTAGGTAATAAGGTAATGAGAAAGGCCTTTGTGTTGTATAATAACTCTGTAAATCTGTTTAATAAACATTTAAAATCTATGCAGGGCATGTTTACATAAATTAGGTGAAATATCAGAAAATAGAGAAAGTTTATGTGGGAGAGAGGAATTCATTTTTTTTTTTTTTTTAATGCTTTATGTAAGGTATTTTTACTATTTTCCTTTTGTCTGTTGTTAGCTAAACATGAATGTTATAAGAAATGATCTGTGCAAGTAAAACTTTTTTTTTCATTGTTCGGTGTGAGAGAGAGATAGCAAGAACACTTCCAAGCATGGGCGTATATAAGGGGGGAAAGGGGGAGGAGCTGCCCCCCCAAAAAAAATCGGTAAAAAACCTTAATAAATTAAATAAGATCGCTTTGTTCGGAAAAATTAATTTTCATGGATGTAATAGCGTTTTAATATATATATATATATATATATATATATATATATATATATATATATATATATATATATATATACTTTATGGATATAAGCAGCCCAGCCTAGGTAGGATTAAGACGCCTATATATAAGCTGCCTTATCGTAATAAAGCCAGTTGATATCTTGCATTCATGCGTGTTGTTTGTCTCCCAGTGCCCGTGTGTGTTTTTTAAAAACTCTTTCAAGGTTCGAAGGAGCTTAACTTATATATATATATATATATATATATATATATATATATATATATATATACACACACACATTTATTCGTTCGCTTACAAGCCTCTATTAGAATGGTTTAAATTTGTCAAATGAATACTTTTCAGTTAATGTTCGTTACCCACCAGAATCGCCTTTCTGAAGTGTTGCTTGTCAGCAAAATTCTTACGAAAAAAAAAAACCTTTCGATTTCGTTCATGAGCTTCCGGTTACGGTTTTCTAAGGTATTTTGACGTTAGTCGAATTAAATCACTTCCAAGGTTGTATTTTATACTTTTTTTTTTTTTTATAAACTAGTAATTTAATTAATGTTTAAGGTTTGAGTTGAACATTTTTGCTGTCAACAAAGATTATTATTTTTTGGATTTTTCGTATATTTTGTAGAAAATTTCGAAATTGGATGGGAAATAATTAGAAAGTAATTTTTCGAAAGTCCTGTAGGACTATTTATGGATAGGAGCTCGGAACTGGCGGACCTTCGTTCAATACCGAGAAAAATGATCAAAGATGATGGCAATTGCACAGGTACTTTAATGACCTTAGCACCTGATTGTTTGCTAGTTAGTTATTTAATACTTTAAAATCACACCGGTGGATATAGCCGTTTTACGGAATAACGCTAAGATGACGCAGTTCTTGCGATTCGGACGTTTTTGATGGTCTAGCGGTTCTCAGAAGCTTTTAAATAAATTCTAGAATGTGTAGATATAATGATGTTTAGCTTATACATTACCTTGTACCTTTACTATGACCAGATTTTTCCTATAAGTCTCAATGACTTTGGGCATGCCCCAAAATGCCTAGATAGCGCTCTTATCTACTCACAATCCATTCCAACAATAGGTACCTCGCTGCTCTGTCTAACCTCGCTGCTCTGTATAACCTCGCTGTCAGGTGTAGCATACCTCCTTGGACTAACCTCACTGCTCTGTCTAACCTCCCTGTCAGGAGTAGCATACCTCCTTGGACTAACCGCTCTGCTCTGTCTAACCTCCCTGTCAGGAGTAGCATACCTCCTTGGACTAACCTCACTGCTCTGTCTAACCTCCCTGTCAGGAGTAGCATACCTCCTTGGACTAACCTCACTGCTCTGTCTAACCTCCCTGTCAGGAGTAGCATACCTCCTTGGACTAACCTCACTGCTCTGTCTAACCTCCCTGTCAGGAGTAGCATACCTCCTTGGACTAACCTCACTGCTCTGTCTAACCTCCCTGTCAGGAGTAGCATACCTCCTTGGACTAACCTCACTGCTCTGTCTAACCTCCCTGTCAGGAGTAGCATACCTCCTTGGACTAACCTCACTGCTCTGTCTAACCTCCCTGTCAGGAGTAGCATACCTCCTTGGACTAACCTCACTGGCGGTGCCGTGACAGATCCGAACCCAGCTCTCCACTCAGACCTAATTTCTCTACTGTTAAACAGTTTTCATGAAGATTTTCCGCCAAAGCGTGGAGAATGTTTGCTTATTCATGCCGCTAACAAGTGATATTTTATGTTGAATTATTTTAGACACACTTTCTTCTGATAAGCCTCATCAATCAATATGGAAGTTATCAGTTTTAGTCAAGGACCGAAATAAAAATGAAATGTTGCCTAAAAATTATGAGAAAAAAATTACTTCATACTTTATATTTTTTTTTTAAATTAATGAATAACTGTTATGAAATAATTTTTATATACAAATTTTCTTGGTAAAAATTGCTGAGAAATTTTTTATAATAATAGTTTGTGAAAAAAAAATCTAGTATAATCTTTACATTTTAAAAGAAAAAAAAAAGATTTTGTTTTGTGAAAATAAAAGCATGAATATATTTTATATGTAGTTTTTTTTTTTTTTTTTTTTTTTTTTTTTTTTTTTTTTTGGATTTAAGGTGTGTCAACCGTTGAGGTCATTAACGCCAGTTTAAAGTAGTTTAAGAAATAATGATATATAGTTCAATACTTTAATAATTAAAGTTTAATTAATCACTTCTCACGAGAGCTAGCATTAATGTCTATTATGTTCAGAATAAATAAAGAAAACTTGATTTGAAACCTTTTGTTTTTTTGAAGTTATTTTTTTATGTCAGTGAATCAAAGTTTCTATTCATTATGGCACTAATATTGTTTTTTATTTTAAATCATGTTTAAAAGTTAAAGCAGGTAATATAAAAATTTGTATTAAAACTTTCATAAAAAGAAAATTTTAGAATACAATTATTCAAATAAAGTTTATTTGCTAGTTTTTAAAATAAAAATTATTAGAGATCTGTTTCAGAAAAAATATAAAATATATCAATTATGATGAAATCTATTTATTTCCCAATAATACAAATTAAAAGAAAAAAAGGAAGCTCATTTGAAATAAATATTAATAGTTATATTCTGTCGCTGGTTTTAGCACGTTCCGGAGAAATTTGAAATTTTTTCTTCAGAGGTCTTGTTTCTCCTTTTTGCGCGATGTTTCGTCGAATTCCTCTTCGGCTTCTTCTGGTTGTCATTTATCCTTGCTGGTTGGTAAGGATATGTGTTTATATATATATATATATATATATATATATATATATATATATATATATATACGTGTGTGTGTGTGTGTGTGTGTGTGTGTGTGTGTGTGTGTGTAAAACTATTTGGTTAGTAGCTTCTTTCTCTAGCGGCCTTGTTCCTCTCAATCCTGCAATATTTCGCCGGATTCCTCTCCGGCTTCGTCATCCCTAGTAATCCTCTTACCAAACATTTCAACTCCAGCTAAAAAATTTAAAACAGAATTAGTATAAGAATATTTATGACTAAATTGTCTTAATAATATGTTATGTTGTTTTATTAAAATAAGTTATGTTTTCTTGCAGATTGTCGGTTTCCGGGCGCGCCCGCGCACTCTACTGTTGAGTTCAGTAATCCCAACATAACCGTAGGGACTATCGCCACCTATTTCTGTGAACCGGGTTTTGAACTGTTGGGACCGTCCCGACGCGCATGCACACAAGGAGGATACTGGACGCCTGAGGGAATTCCTTTCTGTGGTGAGTAGTTTCAGTTTTAATTAAAAATTTTATTTTCGTACTGTTATATTACTACGTGTTCTGGAATCGACTTTATATGCAGAAACATTTACATTTTTATTTATTTTGAAAACCATTTTTTACAAGTACCTTATACATAATACAATAGTCATTTATATGGTTAGAAAAAGGAGTCTTTCTTCTTTTGAAGGAGCTCAAAGACGTAAAAATCGGATTATCTCAAGGCGAGATATTGAATTTTAGAACGTCACGTTACTTTTTCGCTTACAAATTTGTAGTCTCTTCCGGACAGGAAAAAAGTATTATTTTTTGTTTTTGATGATATTTATCTCCTTAGGGTTTCTTGGGGTGCTGATTTTAAATCTGCTCAAATTGTTGGTGTAAAAATATTAAGGATAGTTTATTTTAAAACATGAGCATATTAATGAATTTATTTGACGAAATATAAATTATTGTTTGATAATTGTATTTTTCCTTTAATCGGCTCTATAAAACAAATGAAACGCGAGGTATGAAATAAAGCATTTTCAACCTATTTTATTTTATTTCTCGGCTCCTAAGGGCATATTGGACGGAACGCTCGGACACTTGTCGACTATTTTTCGATGTAGAATCACAAGATTTTTATTACTGTTTTGTGGCAGGATACCATTTTGTCTCACTTTACAATTATTGTTCATAATAATTGTTTTATTTGTCTAAATGTATTCATAAAAGTATTAGCAACATAAGTATATAAACATCTCAAACAAAATATAATAAGATATATTATAAAACTTTCGAGAGGGAGGTTGAAAGATAGGTCAGCTCGAGTACTCCCTTAGCTGACGAGTTTCGATGCACTTTCTCCTTCAGGGAAGATGAGAACTTATCAAATATTTCCATCTATAATGGTTTATAGTGCTCAAGGGTATTTTCAAGTTAATTATTTTAGTCTTATCTGATGAAATGAGTTTTGTTTGTTTCAAGTTTTTTTTTCCGTTACGGATAAGCTTATGAGAACACTAACAATAATGTTTACTAATCGTTTGAATATTTAATTGTTTCTGATTAACAATCTTAATTTTCGACCTTAAAATAAAAAAAAAAAATATTATATATTGTTTTATTTTGAGTTTTTCGTTCAGGGTGTCTACTGAACAAAAAGTGTATATACCTGGACTTTACCGTTAAACACCTACGTACGGAATGCAGAAAACGACACAAACTAAATATTCCACATGCCATGAACGATCTGTTGAGGGACAGCAGCCAGTACATAAACACAATATTCTCCTACTTACAAAACACAGACATTTCCATACCTCTGTTTATAAGTAAATCAAATTTCTAATCACAATGCTGGTTCATTGAACCATACAGGTACCAACTGGGAAGAGTGAATTCGACGTAGTAGTGATCAATTAATAATGAAAAAAAAGTGAAAATCATGGAAATGTCACGAAATTGAAAATAGGACACGAAAAAGTCATAAATTTTGAAATCTTGTCACGAAATGTCAGTGGAGTCTAAAGTAATCCCAGGTCTTCCGCGCATTTGTAATCGTTGAAGTTTTCATACGCCTATATGACGTCTTCAATTCTATCCAGATTTTTTCATGCAGACTTAAATATTGAAATTGTGAGCACTTTAATTTACCAACTTATATGCAATGAATTGAACAAAAAATATTTATTTAGTAATATATTTCTAGACATTTTGAAATCTGCTGAACGGGAAATTTTCCAGTCGGCGATTCCGAATGAAGTCTATATCTCTTACAACTCAAGGTGTTATACCAACTTGTACGATCAAAATCAAAGTCGAAAACTTATTTATTTTCTATTAAAAAATCCGTCGAAAATCGGACATAAAATCGTTATAGTTCAATGAATCAAAAAAATTCTTACGCATTCTACTAACACACATCATTAGGAAGATACAGTTAAAATTTTAAGATGATGGGGTGAAAATTGAGGACGTCAGAGTATCGCATCGTATAAAGTTTAATGTTCTGACATTTTTTTCCTATTTATTTTTTTCTTCATACTTTCTTGTAATGAAGATAAATAAATGGGTTTTAATTTTGAAATGTGTCGAAGGAGGGCCAACAAAAAAAAAAACACTTAGCAATTAAAAAAGAACCAATCTAAGCTCGCTCGGAAAATTATCTTCAAATCAGCATCGTGTTTACTCGGCATAGGAACTTCCATCAGAATAATGGTATTTTTGGGCAATTTAAAAACGTTTTCTTCACATAAACACTCTTGGATATCATTTTTGATTATTTAAGACGAATTTTATTCCATAATAAAATTGTAAAAAAAAAAAAAGTTTCAAGGTATTATTACGCCTTAATTGTAATAACGACTTTCGCGGAAATTCTTTTAGTTTTTCTGTATTAATTTCTCGGCCTTAGTGTCACGCAGGCCTGCCGAATGAATCATTATAAACCAAGTGCTGCAAGTCAGACTTCAATTACTGAAACCTGTTAATAAAAATTAAATATGACAAGCGAAAATTATTGTACAACTGGTAATTTGCCTGGTGAAAATAGCATAACGTATTGGTCTTAGGAGTGGTCCTTGTGGCATTCCTTCGAAGTGTATGATGGAGTTATGTGTGCCAGTGGAACAGGCTAGCGAACTTTCACCTTCTGATGTCACGGATCGAGGAAGGCGTCTTCACTCGTAGTTACATCTCTGCTGAATGGGCATTGATTTGTTATCTTAAGTGTTAACACTTTACGTGGGTGGGGGGCTCCTTGTTGACGCGTCTAATGTTTGGACACGACTTCTTCTAGGGTCGTCCGCTCTTGTTGTTGTTTGCAAGTCGTCAACCAATGATGTCATCTTAAGGGTAGTTTTTTTACTGTTATAATCTTTTACAAGATCTTAATAGACCTCGTTAAAGTATTAAGTAATTAAGATCATCTCTCAGGCAGGGATTTGTAACCAGATAACCGAACTATTCTTTTAACCATGGGCAGAGTAAATAGCCTTGCTGTGTACTCTCAAAAAATAAATTTACCATGGGCGTATATACTAAGAGAGCTGCACCCCCCAAAATTTGATTTGATCGGTAAAAATGTGTCATAAAAACCTCAAAAATAAATTAAACAATATCACTTAGTACAAAAATTTTTGTTTGGGTGTAATAGCTTTCTAGGGGTATCCCGGTGGTCTAGTGGCTAAAGCCTTAGATTCTCAAGCGGGAAATGGTGGGTTCGATTCCCACCTGCGACAGCAATTTTCTCATCTCAAGGCTAGGTGAGAGCGTTCCTTGCTGCACCATGGATGTCGGCGCTAATGGCCCCGATGTCGGTTCACCGTAAAAAAAAGAAAAAAAGAAATATTAAGACAGGCAGCGACTGATGTTTCCTTTCCTAGTAACACTCGCTGCACCATGGATTTCCGCGCTTTTGTGCCAATTTTATTAACATTTCTTACTGAACTCGTAAGAATATATTCATAAACATACATAATATAATAATATGTATTAAGAACTATAGAAACAAAAATTTAACTGAGTGCTCAATAAGCTTACGCGTAGGTAATGGAAACTTACGAATTTATTCTTCCAATCTTCTTTATTGGCTTATAATGATCAATCATAGGTCTTTTCGTGTTGATTAGAAACGGGTCTACCAATAATTTATGCCATCGATGAAGAAAATCCTCGAAAATTTTCTTGTATAAGTGTTAATTGAAACAGAAAAAACTTAGTCCGATTCTCGAGAACTGCGTCATCATAGCGCCTTTCCGTTATTTTCATATTCCTCGTGTTATTTGGAATGCTTTTCAAACCGCCGAATATGCAAAAACTCATTTTTCAGAATCGGGACTTTGCTCTTGGATTGTTGGACGGCTTGTCGTAAATTGTCGGAACTCTAGCCCCTTTAAGAATAGCCTTTAATGCCTTAAATAAAGTATCGAATAAGACCATTTTTCAATATATGACTTCGACAATGGATAGAATATGTTTGTTCTCTAGTTTACTCTGATTTGTATATTCGATAGCTTGACATAGTAGGGCCGATGTGTCGATTGCCACAGAAACTATTGGTTTAACAAGAAATTCAATTGACCTTGTCTGCCAAATATGATTTATCGAAATCAGCTGATGACAGCTGGTCCTATACCTGTCAAAACACCGGTCCGTTCCCAGAACGTCCAGCCAGAACCCCACCTCTCCCAGAAGAGAACAGGAACGGTGCCTTCCCATTCTCCACGGAAGAGGATCGATGACACGTCCGACACCTGTCACCGGTAGAGTGTCCAATTCCCTTGCCTGAACTTTCCACCATTGTCACGTAACCGTGTGAAATTTTCTTGACTTCGCCATTTCCTCAAGATGCAAAGTGCTGTTTTAAATAATGAAACAGCGCGACCCTAATAAAAAAAAAAAAAACCCACAAGGAAGAAATGCGCAAGTCCTATTGAAATCCGACTTGCGGAAGGGAATTCGCACACTCATTGTCTTTCTAGAAAATTTGTCAAGAGAAAAAAAAAACTGTTTAGAAGTCCGGGTTGAAAGCCCAATGATCGTGAGTGTTACCAATTTTATCCTGGAGTTCTGGGTTCAAATCTTACCAAAGGGATTGACTTTTCTTTCGATGAAAGGAATGGAATATCTTCTATCTCGACTAAGAAAGGGTGGTACCCTGTTTATCATCCGTCTAAAAAAACTCTGTTATTAACCGCTTAAGGACTGATCCCGAGATATCTCGGGAATATATTCCGTTTTGATTCTTCAATGAACCAGTTAACTCGGATATTTAATACCCTCGCCCGTAATATCGCGTGGCAATCGACACTCTTCAACTTATAGACATTGGTCAGGGATTTCGGCATAATATTTAATATAACTTTGATTATTAAATGGCCAGTAAAAGGAAGTTAAAATTAAAATAAAATAATATACAGTAATAATATGGCAGAGTACCAACGCCCATAGCTACGTTGATCGTACCGGTTCCCGTTGATCACGGAAGTTAAGGAACGTCGGGCGTGGCCACTATATGAATGGGGACCCGACCACGTACTGTTGGAATTATGAAAGAGTTGCAACCTGTAAATAACTAGCCATTATTAGCCCAATTGGTGCTAGCCGTTAAACAAACAAAAATAAAAAATAAAACCACCCTTCCCGAGATTCAGCATATACAATACGCAAAGTACCGCTAAACACTTACACTGAAATAAGGTTATGTACAGTACACAGCACAGGATCACCTTCCCTGAATGCTCTACCTGGCAGTAGATTTTAATTCATTGCACACACAAACTTGTAAAATGAATTTACTTTCAAGACTTGCACGAATCTGGAGAGAGGTCTGCTCCATTGAGAACATTTATTCTCGACACGAATTTATTCGTGAGCATCTAGCATGGAAAGCGATTCGCCAGAACAATTTACCAGACCTTGGCATAGGAAGCAGTGCGAGCGGTGCTCCTATCCCATACTAGCCCGTAAGATTAAGGATATTTAAGGAGTATACAATCTTGGAGAAGAATGATCCTTCTCCCGCTCCTATCAGACTAACCAAGAAATACACAAAAACGCATGCAATAGACCGGATGTATGCAAAGTGCAGCCATGCGCGTGCATATCCTGTCCACCAAAGCGGACAACACGGGTATAAGTATGTTTAAATAAGTATATAAATTACTTATAACAGTTGGATATAAATCCACCGATGTACATTGAACTCGCCGCAAAGTGGTCAAAAACCGCCCAAAAGTGCTCAAAACTCAATAACATTTGATATTGTTGATTTAGAAACCTGAAATTACAATATTTAAACTAGGACACGATTTTTCTCTCGGATCACTTCAGACATTTTTTGCAGTCAACACTGACTTGAATACTGCAAAAAAAAATCCATCTTCGATTGGATTGCAATGTTTCCATAGAGCTAACGCGCGTCTGTCTTGCCGAGTTCGTTCACCTCTAGCACCGAAGTAGGCAGGTTTATGCAGCTAATTTCAGTCTGGGGTCTTTCCATACATGCCCACGGAATATTTAAGCCCGAAATTAGAGAGACGCAAAAGCTATATGACAAAACGAAATTTGATACGTGTAATTTTTTTACTTTTTCAGTATCCCCGTCCATGAAGGCGATTTGAAAAATACAAAAATATTTTTTTTGTCCTTCGGACATCCCATTAAAACAAGAACAACATGCGTCAACCATATTGTTCTGAAAAAGTAAAGTTAAAGGAACGATTTTGGTACATGTGGATTTGGGAAATTTTCTTCGTTTCTAGTACTTCAATGATTAACCACCGTCCTTCAATCAACGGTGGGGGCCTGAAACTCAAGAAATGGCACTCTCACGAGGTCGGAGCATATATTTAAGGCAATGGGTTCGGAGAAAATACTTCAAAAAATCAAGTTTTGAGCGCTTTTTGACCACTGTGCGCCGGACCGGAAACTTAGAAAATCAGTCCCCATAAAAAAAAAAATTAGTAAGTAGGATATACATAATTTTAGCACATTTTTCCGTAAATAATGGGTACAATAAATATAAAATTAGATTATTCCAGCTCAATAATTAAAACTAATAATAATTAAAAAAAAAAAAAAAATCAAACTTAAGAAAAATATCTATTTCAGCTTTGCTTGTTGTCAGAAAACTTCTTTCTCATTAGTTTCGAATGTTTTGCAGCTATCCACTATAGGTATTCGATAAACCCATGTCAACCTGTATATATATATATATATATATATATATATATATATATATATATATATATATATATATTTATCCAATAAGCATAGTATTTCTAAAGGAGATATCATACCCCACCGAGTGGTTATTATCTGCTGATTCTGGTAAATTCGTGAAAGGTAGTTGATAAATAGCACGAATCATGTAGGTACGGTGAAAGGGAGATTAGCAACTCCCAGTTAGCCTTTCGGACTTTTACTCCAAGCCTTGGAAGAAAGTTTAGTGTCACAGGGGATAATAGTAATAACCGAATAATTTGCAGCGGATAAACTGAGAAAAGTTATCATTTCCGAAGGAAGGAAACGAAGAATAATACATAACAGACCTTTGAACCTTTAATCTGAATTATTTAATAAAACAGTTAAAAATTGTTTTAAATTCCTTGATGAGTGAAATTCATCATACGGGATGTAATTAATAATAAGTGTAATAAAATACTTTATGCAAATATGCTCGTATGTGTATATACAGGGTGGCCCAGATAAGCGGGCCACAAGTGAAATAACTACTAAACGGTTTGAGGTATCAAAATTGTTCAAAGGGGCAATGTTGTAGTTCTTGTCGAGATCTATGACATGGTGCCCTCGGAAATGAGAAAATAACACTTCTAATGGCTCAAATAAGCCTTTAAAGGGAAGAGTTTCCTCTTTACCCATATTTTGCATTATATTTTTAATATGTACTAACAAAACCAGGAAGAACCGTGCAAACGGGATTTCGATGCGTCAAGTAGTTCTCTGTAAAACTACGCATGTATTCCTCACCTGAAATTCCCCCCAAGAAAAGGCACTGGAATTTATTTAAATAGTATTTTTGTTAAGGAAGGGCTAATTCAGCTTAGGAGAATGTACTCTGCATTAAAAATTGTATTTATTGCAAAAAAAAAAAAAAAAAAAAAAAAATCATTCATTATTTGTGATCTGTAATTTTGGCAACTCTTATGCCTAAAGCTCCAATTTTTATGTATTTTCTTTTTTAGTTAACACTAATGGGAATCGTTTCGTTGAGTGTTGAACACATTCTCCTATGCTGAATTACCCCTCCCTTAACAAGAATACTATTTAAATAAATTCAAGTGCCCTTTTTTTTTAATTTCAGATGAGGAATGCATCCAAATGAAAACGTATTTTTACGGAGAACTACTTTACGCATCGATACCCCGTTTGCACGGTTCTTCCTTGTTTAGTTAGTACATTTTAAAAATATAATGAAAAATATAGGTAAAGAGGTAACCCTTCCCTTCAAAGGCCTATTTGAGCCATTAGAAGTGTTATTTTCTCATTTCCGAGGGTACCATTTTATAGATCTCGACGAGAACTACAACTTTGCCTCTATGAAAAATGTTGGTATCTCAAACCGTTTAGTAGTTATTTATCTTGTGGCCCGCTTATCCATCGGACCCTGTATATATATATATATAAATATTAATATATATATATATATACACACAAATATGAACGTGCGTTATCCGTGGATTAGGGATGTCGACATTTCTCATTACTACTTCATTGATCAGGTGGATTTTGTTGGTGGTGTGGGCTTGCAAGCATTTACCCTCTCAAAACCCCATGTCTCTCTTACACTCCACTTGATGATATCTAATTGATTTTATCAGTATTGTCCAATCTGGAATTTAAGATTAAATTTTGAAAAATAAAAAATTATGATTTTCAAAAACGGCAGTATGAAATAAATGAAATAGCCGCAAAATTAGTAAAATTCTTCATTGAATAACTATTTGGTCTTCCAACAACTTGCCAACATTTGATATTTGGAAACAACAATAGAACTAATATATGTTTTACTCTTAAATTGCATTTTAATTATATTATCAAAATTATCAATTATCCTAAACAAAGCTTGCTTCTTCAGTGTTCAAAAGCCAAAACACAAGTATTCCTTCGATTTCGTTTCTTTTTTTGTTTTTGTGTAAGTGAAGAAGGAATGCAAGTGCTTATATTATCATTATATAATTAGCAAGATTCGGATATTTTGGGACTATTTAGTCATATTCGAAGTATACCCTTAAATTTTTGTTATAGTGAAATGAGTTTTAAATATAAGGTTTCGTGAAAAGCGTGTTGGAGTTTTTACACCGTCCTTTCCATTGATGAATACAGACTGAAATATAACTACAAATGCAAAACAAATCGTGTAGTTGATTAATGACAAGGAGAGCTTTCGAAATATTTTCCCATCGAATCAAAAAGTAATCATTTTTTTTCTAGCGTTTTTAGAGTAAACAGCTTTTCCATCAAGATCTCGACGCCTAATTGCCAAGGTGAAATGAGGTCGGATTGTTATCCTGAACGGCTGCTATCCTCCAGAGTCCAGGACTGAAGGGTGAAACTCCCATTGAAGAACTGTCTTGATAAACCGAGGAGTCATTCTACTCAAATGGGAACGTTTATCTGCACTTTCCAGCGCTTTTCTGCTGGAAATTCCCCTTCTGAAATGATCCTTGACGGGACTGGAGCTGAAAATTCAAAAGAGTTTTCTGCAAGATGGAGATGGTCGGGAGTCCATCATAATAGTTGAATATAACTACAATTTTTAACAATTCATTCAGTAGGTAGAAGGTCAATTTGCAACATGGCTCTACATATTTTGCATCTTTTGATATACCTTCAGGAGCCTAAAAACTACGGACAGCTTACTTCTGATACAAGGGTTTATTTCATGACTGTAGAAAAAGGGTTGCTTACTTTCCATTAGGCTGTACGTAGTTTTTGGGGTCCGATGAGGGGTCAGAGTATGCGAAATACGTAGAGCCATTTTAATGAATTGACGACAATGCTAATTTAGGCTTTGAAAAATTGACCTTACACTCGAACGAATTGACCCGTCGCTAAAACAAAAACCGAAACTGCAACACGTGGGATTTAAATCCACGCCACCTACGCCAGAGTCCGTCACACTAGCCAACCCACCACGTGGAGATTGACATTTCATATGTTCACAAAATTCAACTGTTGTCATCCGTTCAAGCTTATACGACGTTTCGAGCGGAATTTAGATATATCTGTCCATCTGTTTACGAAAGTCTTTGTTAAACACGCAAATACCTCTCCAATTATAGAATATTTGACCTAGTACAATCTCGATGGTGATGGACCCATAGTTGAAAACATTTAACCTACCACAGGCCCTTTGCCCTTTGCAATTGGAGCCTCCTTAGGTAAACAACGGATATGGTATCCACCCTATGTCCAGGACACTCCTCCCGGAACTATAAATATCTCAAAATGTAAAGAAATTTCAAGTTACCCTAACATTCACTCAAAAAACTATTTGCTTAGAACAAAAGAAAGAAAAGCAATGCCCTTTTTGACTTCTGTCCTATTCCTTCAAGAAGGACACTAGCTTCTAAACCCCGCCTTGTACTGAACACTATCAAGTATGCAACAACAAAGAAGAACGTTCGCCTAGGGACTCCGGGGCTACTGTTCCAAGCCGATGGTTATGCGTGTCCTACATAATTTCCAAAGCGGAACTGCTAGTTATCAATTCCCTTATCACCCGAAGACGAGCGCTTTATCTCCTGTAGTGAAAGTATTGTCAGGAAGTAGGTGTGGGCTTACACTATCCTTCCACAAAGGAACTGCATCATTTCAGTTTTTTTACATAATATTCCGAAATAAAATATACCAAATGATCTTTATTATGCGCTTTCTCTTAACCCCCTGCCTTGGCCTAATGGAGTACATCATTTTAGCTGTTGAATAACGATTTTAGTTGTTGAATAACGATTTTGGTTTGGGTACTTAAAATCATGGGATTCAGTTGAAATATTTTCTGCATGTTCGAATTTCATCAAAACTAATATGTTGAAATTTTGGTTACGTTTTGAGATAAGGAAGGGTTAGAATAAAATATTTTTTTAACAGACATGAAAAGTTTTGGGAACTTCGTATACTTTCATTAATATCTCGAAAACGGTTTAAAATCTTGCGAAGCGAAAGGTTACCATTCGAAAGTTTACTAAATGGTCTACAAATAAGGTTCTGAAGAAAGTTTTGAATAAGCGATGTCAATCGGAGAAATAAGTGCTTAAACTTTGAAGTAATTGATTTCGTCTATTCGAACGGTTTTTTTCTCTGTTTTTTAATTGCTTATAGTTGGATAATGTATTTGACAACTAAACAGATTAAGTAAAATAAGGAAAACAATTCATTGTTAGAAATATAGCTTGCCATGAGAAAGAGATTCGATGACGTCTTTTGAATATTTTCAATTGCCTTTATGCTGTTGCTTTTTTATTTTATTTTTTAATTGATTTTATTTGTAGAATTATTACTATAGTAGAAGAACACAAAAAAATCTAAAAAATGTTGATATTTTTCAATGCATTGAAACGTATGAAATAAGTATCTCTAGAAGAGGATTCTGGGGTCTGGCGGACCCGACCAGGTAAAATCATAAACCCCTTTGAACAAAGGCCGAACAAAATATTATCTGTTTCTATTCTAAGCTTTTCAAATGACAATAGGGATATGAACGGAACCGCGTTACTATGATGCAGTTCCTGCGAGTCGGACTTTTTAGCTTTAGGAAAGACCATTTTACCAATTTTTTTTTTGTGTGTGTTTTTGATTTTGGTGTTCCAGCTTATCAGCCATTAACGACAGTGAAGTGGGCGATATTTATGATTTTTGATTTTATTTTTGCCAAGTTAAATTGTTTATGTTAATTTGAATAATGATGATTTTTTAAGTTGAAGATGGAGATGAGGAAATATATGCCTATTTGTTTGCTATGGTTACCAATGTTTATTGTCAATTTATTGTCTTCTGACTTTTGTAATTTTTCGGCATATAGAGAGTAAAATCAGTTTTCCGGAAGTGCTGACAAGGAATGTAGTAGTTTCACAATATATAAATAAGCGGTCTAACTATAATTTTTAGTTTGGGGTTTAAGCAACGATTAATTCAATTGGAACTTGTTCCAGAAGTTT
The DNA here is from genome assembly GCA_946811695.1 of Gonocerus acuteangulatus. NCBI lineage: Eukaryota > Metazoa > Arthropoda > Insecta > Hemiptera > Coreidae > Gonocerus > Gonocerus acuteangulatus. Next base: position 66,442,575 of record OX328129.1, read on the forward strand.
GATATTCATCTAATCTATGATAGGGAAATTTTGTTCTCCTTTAGGCTCCTTCGCTGGGGCATCGTCTTGATCCTGTCTCGGCTTCTTTCTCCAGCGGTGCTCGTTGTACTGCCGTTATATTTCACCCAAATCCTATTGGGTGAAATATAACGGCAGTACAACGAGCACCGCTGGAGAAAGAAGCCGAGACAGGATCAAGGTAAATTTTGATTCCGTTTGGAGTATATTAACAGGCATGAAAAGTTTTGGGTTTCGTATATTTTCTAAAATATCTCGAAAACGGTTGGGAAACCGTGTTAAGTGGATGATATCCATTCGAAATCTTATTAAATTTTCGACAGAAAAGGTTCTAATGTAATTTTTGATGGGGGGATGTCAATCGGAGAAATAAGGACTTGAAAATTCGCAATTGTAAGTTTTGCTCTTTTGAACGGATTTTTGTATATGTTCACCTGTTTTATGAGTATTTTAAATTTTATTAGCTGAAGCAAAATATCGATGTCTGAGCAGCCTATCGACCGGCTTAGTAGGTTATCGATGTATTAACGATGAAAAGTCGGTCCTACTAAAACAATAGTCACTTTCATGTTCCCCGCCCATCAGGAATGCTTCGATCAACCAGCTCTCACGCGGATCTACCTCTTTGTTGCGGAATTATCTGCGCCTGCCCCACTTCTGATACGCTCTTCTCATTTTCATCTTTTAGTGAAAAAAATGAAAGTTCTATTTATACTTTATTAAATGAGTTATTGTTTGGCCAGACATTGTCTTGTCAAAATTAGCGCTGACGAAGCCGTTTTTTTTTTCATTCTATTGTCTTACACTGATTGTAATTTAATTAAAAATTAAAAAAAGAAAGTAAATCACTTTTATATTTTACTGGAAGAAAACACTACCAATTAGTTTAAAATAAATTCGCATGCTTTGGAAAAATTAGTTGCCTGTTTGGTTAAAACGTAATACTACCTACCTTGAAACTTTTTTTTTTTTTTTTTTTTTATTTACCATTTTCTTTTTTATGAGCTTAAATGCTTCCTTAACTAATGAAAATTAATATCCAAGGGTGTTTATGTGCCAGTTTTTAATGCGCAAACTAAAGTCCCGATAGATTTCAAAAGGTAAACCCATTTTTTCTTATTATTTTTATTTTTTTTAACATCTCTGATTAGAACTGTTTGATCGTGCAATTTTCTAGATCTATTTATAATTATATCGATCTGTGTATAAGACAAGAAATGAAATCATTGCCAACTTCACAGCTGACATCATGAAAAAATTACTCAAGTGAGTAATTTTTACATACTGAAATCACCTATCATCTCTACTTACGGCCAACAATGGTGGAATTTTAGCAAAAGGGGTCTACAAATATTTACTTTACGGTAGTTTACTAGTGGGATCCGGTTAGTGGAAAAATTGCAAAATATTCCAATGGAACTGTTTGTGGTCGGACAGAAGCACAAATACATCTTCTTCTAGAAGAGGGATGGTAAGCGGTGATTATGGAACTGTTACCGACCACCTCTTCTCTAGGTCAGTTATGAATCACTAACTAGAGCAGATAAAAAGGAGCAGATACTGTACAGCTTCAGTATTTACCTCAGAATTCCTATGAATCTCCGCTTGTTCGGATTTGTGGTTTTGATCAAATAAATAATTCAAGAAGGCAATTTTTTTAAAGTAGAGAAACATAAATTGTTAAGTGTCATGGGTAAGAGAAGAAAAGCATTCTGGCGATAAACGTTTCAGTTCCCTGACAATGTGGCCACGAGTGCTTATCTTTGCTTACAAAAAGATCCCAAAAACTTGAAAAAAACGTTTCTGGTGAAATAAATTATCTAACAAACAGAATTTCAGATTAATTAGAGATCTCTACTTATTCAGGGTCACTTAAAAGGCATCGTGTCTTTCTCCACCTCCTAGGATTTTTTAGCTTTTCTTGCTAAAGAAGGGTGAGTTTACATCTGATAGTTATTGCAGGGTATTTATGTCAGACTGAAATTGTATCTAATGTAAACTGTGAACAATTTATATCTGAGATATATATGTCTATTACAAAATATGTCGACACTTCTATACCATCAGGTGTAAACATTGTTTATAGAGAGAAGAATTTAATGTCAGAAATAAATATTGTGGTATTGTCGACACTTCTATACCATCAGGTGTAAACACTGTTTATAAAGAGAAGAATTTGATGTCAGAAATAAATATTGTGGTATTGTCGACACTTCTATACCATCAGGTGTAAACACTGTTTATAAAGAGAAGAATTTAATGTCAGAAATAAATATTGTGGTATTGTCGACACTTCTATACCAACAGGTGTAAACAATGATTATTTGCGCCATGACCTATGCCGGGCCGTACATTTATCAAATCCTGAACTGTCGTATACATATCCATGACAAAAATGTCTAGCTAACTTTTGAGAGATTATCTATACGACACCTGAGATGTATTTCCTGTGAGAAGCGTTAGATGTAAACGCACCCTAAGATCATCCCCGAAACGTTGAAAATTAGATTTTAATAGGAACGAAAGTCGGCATTCGTTCTGATCATCTACCAAGAAACATTAGTTGCATAAAAAAACTGAATTGGGTAATTTGGGGGGAAAAAAAATTTCAACTACATATAACACTTGCTTTCCTAAATGATGTTATGACTTTTGTAGCTAGAAATAGAGAATACATTTATTGAACTTAATGTTACTTTATATATATTAGTATATTTTTCATTATTGAAATTTATACCAGTACCGGGTCTGGTAAATCAAGGGTTAAACATAAATCAGTTTATTTGAAGTTGGGTTTACTCTGTATTTTGCTGAAATTGGGTTAAGCTGTCAAGTAGGCTTAGGCCTCTCGTCCACTGGAACCGAAAAGCTGCGAAATGAATTCGTCCGAATTCGGATGAAAACGCACGAACAATCCAAACACGAGGCTCCATCATGGACCGCGTCCATTGGGCCCGTATCGTTCGTCCGTATTCGTCCGAACTTGTGCGAAGTGCGAACCGATCCCATTCTGCTGGGATTTATAGTTGCGAACGAGTGCGAAAAGTCTTGGTTGAAAATGGACTATGAGTACGAGCTATCAAGTCTACTGCGAATTCGGACGAACACTGAGGCAATGTAAGAGAGGCATTCGCACGAATTCGGACGAACGCCGATCGTCCGAATTCGTTCTACCACTAGCGGCGCAGTATCCGGCTTCTGGTGATTATTGAATCAGCTGTTCATTACTAACATAAAAGAGGAAAAATATTACTATTTTTGAATTAGCAACCCATGACTTAAGTCTTTAAGGTCCTATTTGCTAACACAAAGAAGGAAGGTAATTTTTAGGTTTTGAGAGTAGACCAAAGAGGAAGATGAAAGAGTTCTTTATTCCAAAGAAGCAGGACTCCCAAGCGGTACCTACCTCCTAGCGGTGCAGTCTCACAGCTTGTTATCTATCCTCTGCTTAGCTCCCCTTATTCCTAGGCTTTCAGAATAGTCTAGGCTCTTTGATGATTCTCTTCAATTTTATGGATTACAACTTTTAGTAAACCAGGCATGCTGATAGGATAAACAGTGTGATAATTGCTTCATAACAGCAAGAATATGCTACTGACCAGCTCGAGAAACATTACTTGACAACATTAAAGAAATCTTTAATTTAAGACAAATTAAGTAATTAAGTATTTATAGTTGATTAACATTTTTTGCTTGAGTCATGGCGTGTTTCAATGTCAATGTCATGTGTGTTCAATTTGTCTGGCGATGTGAATACATAGTCACTCTATAAAATTTATAATGCAGATTAAAAACCATACTGGCCGTAACAAAATTAATTACACAAATAATTTTTATTCCTATCAGTGTGTATGTGAGTGTGCATGAGTATTAATACCACAATAATAAATTAAACAGCTGATTATTATTATGATTTTCTTGACGGCCTAAACTGTATGATTTTGAACATCATCCTTGGGAGGTTATAGAAATAAATGTATATCGCTCATAACAGAGCTGTATTAAGAAAAAAAAAAAATGTGATCCTCTTAATTTAAGTATGAATGTTTTGCCACGTTATTTTTATTTTAACTGCTTCTTTTTTACAAGTTTTATTAATTTTATAATAGGAAATATATGTAATATTGCATAATTTGAGATTGTATAATTGGACGTATGTTTATAATTTGAACTTTATATTTGGAAGTATATATAATAATTGTATTTTGAAAATATCTCTTGTTCCGGATGCTAATAAATAAAAAAATGTTTTTCTTATACCATTATATGTATATTACTAAGAAAGGCATACGTTTTCAGTGACTTAATTTGAATCATATCAGGGCATGGAAAAAGAAAATTGATGTAACGGAAGCAAGCGTCTAAACTCAATCGATTTTTGACAGTTTTTTAATGTTTACATCCACGAAGAATAATTTGGGAGTCGCTGGATATAATAAAAGAAATTGTTGACAAAATATACAAGAATAATTTAAATGCGGCGCTAATAATGGCCCAGATTTGTCGATGCGTTGTTAAAAAAAAAAAAAAAAAAAAAATTAAAATGCTAACGGCGACAGCCACGTTGAATGTACCGGTTTCCTTGATCTTCGAAGACAACGTAGGGCGTGCCAGTACCCGAATGGGTGACCGACCACGTACTGTTGGCATTATAAAAGGGTGGCAACCTGTAGACAGTCCGGCGTTAATATCCCAAATGTCAATACGCCGTTAAACAGAAAAAAAAATATTAAACGAGTGAACAATGGCGGTAAAGGCAAAAATGTTCCCAAACTTGGATTAAAATTCAGATTCTCGCCTTAGTTAGGTTTTCCTTAGCTATTAATTATAGATAATGCACAATGATTTTATAAATTAAAAAAAAAAAAGAATAAATAAATCCTTACTACAGAAAACAAATATGTCAAACGAATATAGTTATATAATTGAAAACACCAATACAGTGTTGTGGTATTTATCTGCGTCAAACAAAAAATGTAATGTTATTGCAATACCAATGTTTCCTGGAATGATTCAACAAAGGATGAAACGACTTCTGTGTAATCTTCAATACTTGCCTAGGGATTTGGTTAACCGCGGATGTAAAGTGTGTGGACAAATATATGACACGTAATAAATATGTAATATCCTCATATCGAGGAGACATTAGATAACAATTCTATGCACTAGAAAAAATATTACTTATATTATAATAATTTATTTATTTTATGGATTCAAGGCCTGCAATTCAGCCGTCTAAAACTTAAATTGCTTTTATTAGATTTCATCTGTATGTTATAAGTAGAGCCCGGAAGATAGGCATTTATTTTTGGTTAAAATAGGCAGGCAAAAAGGCACTTGAAATACTGAAAATAGGCAGTGTTGTAATTAAAATAGGCATTTATTAGGAGTGAAGGCAAAGAGGAATCTTACTCATTATTAATGAAAATATGTATTTTAAATACTCATTAATTTCTTTATTATCAATTTATCAGAATCAGTGTACTTACTCTTACTTTCCCTTCATACAAGTAACAACAAGATGCTTTTTCAAAGTATCAACTCTCATAGACCTTCTAAGAAAAAATGTTTTCATCATGGAAAAACTTCCTCTGGATTATCTTATCATTTCGAAATCCGGAATACCAGGAACTACACCATTGTCAAAGCAAAAGGGATGTGAGGAAGGAGACGTACTTCTCTCATCCTCTCTTTTTCCTCCTATTCAGTATGCCTGTGCCTTCCTTCTACCAAGGAAGGCTCTGTTATTTACAGAGGGTCAATCCACGGAGTAGGAAAATAAGCTTTCGAATTAATATTTGTGACGGCAAAATGTAATTTAATTTGTGAAACCTTTTTTGTTTTCGACGAACTGAAATTCGAAATTCGTTATGTGCTTTTTAAAATGTTTAAATCGCAGAAAAAAATGTATAACGAGCAAAAAAGGCAAAAAAAAAAGCTTTATATCTTAAAATAGGCAAAAAGGCAAAATAAAAATTGTCTACACTTCCTAAATGCACGGAAACATATTTATTTCTATCTGATTCTTCTATATATATCCATTCAGATAAAAAAGGCATTTTGCCTAACTTCCGGGCTCTAGTTATAAGGATGCAGACTGAAACAAAATTCCAAAAATTTTTTAACAATGTTTCGCTTTGTAATCCTATTACACATAAGCAATTAAAATAAATTTATGATTAAAGCAAATAGTTAGCAATCGACGAGTTAAGAATTAAAGGAATAAATCAGATTTTCGGAAAAATCTATTGTTTGGACATGTCGGAGTGCCCTTCGGTAGTAAAATTAACTAATATAATAATCAAAACAGTGGATTATATAATAATCAGCATTGGACTTATATGCTGGAGGACCTGAGTTCAAATCCCGAGCAAGCACTAAAGATTTTTATCTTCTAGTGTCTTCGTTAATGGGCTGAATTCGGCCTCCCTGACCGTCCCTAGGCCAACCCAGCCTTTAACTAATTTATTAATGGTGCCACTGATCTAGCAGTCAAAGCAGCATAGGTGAAAATCAGGCGGCCGGATCATAGTACTGACCGCACTATCTCCCTAGTGTGCCGAATGGTCATGAATGAGATGTCAATAGTTTCTGCCCCTCAGGGCTCGCTTGTTCTGTTATGGGACTGATCTAATACACACATTAGATCATGTGTGTATTAGATCATGTACAAAATATTAGTTAACATGGGCTTATATAGAAAATAATTTCGGGGGGGGGGGCTGAGACCATGTATGGAATACCAACAATTTAGATCTTGGAAGAGTTTTAGCCAACTTATTACACCCAAAATAGAGTATTTTTTATGAACTAAATGATCTTATTTAATTTATTTTTAAGGGTTTTATGAAAATATTTACCGATCAAATCAAAATTTCGGGGTTGGGGGGGGGGGGTGCAGCCCCCTCAGCCCCCCCTTATATACGCCCATGTTAGTTAAACTATTTTTTATGTGCATATGTGGGACAAAACATTTCTGAGCAAATAATCAGTAGTTTTATACAGAATGTAAACCAAATTATCCGAGGACGCAAGTAAAATGGCACAAATAAACAAGCAAAAAAATAACAAGATTTCTAATTATTGGTATTGGCCAATTTTGTATATTTATATTGTCGCTAAAGAGTGCTGTCAAAGAGCCAAAACGTTTATATGTATATATATGCGTGTGTATTTAAGAAAACGTGACGGTTTTTCCTAGCCGTAACCTAACCATTCCTTTACGTACTTTAATAAATTTCGAATTTTTTTTTAAAATGCGGAAGGTAAAAAATTAAAAAATTACTAGACACTTTCGCTGAATTTATTTCTTCCCTGCATGTTTCTCAACGTTTTGGTCCCTCTCTATTTTTCTCTATACCTTTTAGCGCGGTTCCTCCCTCCCCCATAGGGAGGAACCCCGCTTATAAGGTTGATACAATGAAACAATCCGGAAGTGCCGACTAGAAAATTTTGCGTTTCAGAACCCCTAGAGACCGAAAATGATGGTGGTTCAAATTTGTATATATATATATATATGTATATATTTATATATATATATATATATATATATATATATATATATATTTGTCTGTTCGCTCTCTAGCTCGAAGACGAATGGTCCGATTTTGATGAAATTTGGTACAAAAATCCGTCGTCCAATTTGAAAGGTCAAGTTCGTTAACCAGCGAAATCCGCCTACCGGAAGATGGCGTTTGGGGCGAAATTCGCGCAAAAAAAATCGTAACGCTTACGTTTTTGAGTTCATAAGCTTCTAAGTACTCGTTTTATATGATTCCTGGGCTAGGAAAACGAATGAAACCATTTTCAAGGCGATAGCTTTAACCGTTTTTGAGAAAATTGGAAAAATATTTTTTGAATACCGTTTTTGGTTTGGGTACTTAGAATCATGGGATTCAGTTGAAACTTTATCTGCATGTTCTACTTTCATTAAAACTAATATGTTGAAAGTTTTGTTACGTTTGGAGTTAAGGAAGGGTTAGAATAAAATATTTTATGAACAGACATGAAAAGTTTTGGGAAGTTCGTATACTTTCATTAATATCTCGAACACGGTTGGGAAATCGTGGTAAGTGGATAGAAACTATTTGAAAGCTTACTAAATTCTCTACAAAAAAGATTCTAAAACTATTTTTGATTAGGTTATGTCAATCGGAGAAATAAGTGCTTAAAACTTCAAATACGTCTGTTTTGTTCTTATGAACGGGTTTTTGTCGTTCTTGTTGTAATTTTTGTCTCTTTCCCTTCGTTTTTTATTGCTTTTTAGTTTTGTAATTTCTTATGTTGCGAAAATTTTGTGTGTAAAACAGGATATGAAAAATGAGGCCAATTTTCTGTTGCTAGAAATAATATAAATTTTGGGAACTTTCTTTAATATCTCGAAAACTGTTGAGAATTTTGGTAAACGGAAGAATACCATTAGAAAGCTTATTAAATGCTCTACATAAAAGGTTCTAATGAATGTTTTGATTAGGCGATGTCAATCGGAGAAATAAGAGCTTAAAGCTTTAAAGTAATTGATTTCGCTTATTCAAAGTGTTCTTTTCGCCTGTATTTTATTCCTTGTTATTTTTTAATTGCTTATAGTTGGATAATGTATTCGAAAATAAAACAGGTTAAGTAAAATAACAAAAACAATTTATTGTTAGAAATATAGATTTCCAAGATTCCAAGACCTTGCAACTAGCGGGACGGTTTCTTGTGTTGCCGACCCTTCCAGGTCAGATTGTAAATCCTACCTTTCAAGACTGGTGGAACCAAAATATAACTGTCAGGGTTCGGTCACTGCTACTTAATAAAACTACATTTTATCGTAAAAATGGTTTTATTGTGCCGACGTTTCGGCTTGAACTTCAAGCCTTCATCAGGGCTGTAAATACAAGTAGGACATATTTAACACTAATATATGCACATATCTATGTAAATATATATATATATATATATACATATATAATATATATATATTTATATATATGCATATACACATACACATATACACGCACACATATGTACATATATATGCCCACATACCTACACATATGGGGTATGTATTATTAAGTAGCAGTGACCTAACCCGGACAATCCCTACCTTGCATCATCAACGGTCAACGATCTCCTCTCAACAAAATAATAACTGCTTCTATTTTAATCTTTCGAAATTAGACTAGGGATAAGAACGGAACCGCGCTAAGATGAGGCAGTTCCTGCGAGTCGGACTTTTCTATTTTTAGGGCCGCTTCAAAACTGGCCATGGACTGAATGAATCAATATGGTGGAAAGAGTCAGCTGATCGATAATGGATATATCCTATATTTAATTTCCTGAATATAGTTTTTTTGCTCTTTGGCATATAACGAGAGTTCCTTTACATGAGTATAGGGTTGGTTAATTATTATTTATGAAATAAATATTTCTTCCATGATAAGCGGGCTGCATCACATATAAGTTGGGTCAAGGGTCCGCGTATTGCTGCAAGAAGGCAAAAGTCATGGCAAGTTTTTTTTTAAAACGTATAATAGTATCGTTGAAGAATTACAGAATTTGAAATTCTATCAAGTGCTCAACTTTAATAGCTACATTCCTTTGGAATGTACGAAAACCCGAAATACACTGCTGTACTAACACGAATCTTCCAGTCTCCCTCTTGACGAGACTCCAAAGTATTCCAGAAATGAATCAACAACTAGGGACATTTCACCACTAAGTTCTGTCAGACCGTTTCTGCGAGTCAAAGGTTAATGGAAACTAAATTTGCCGAGCTTTGGCGAAAGTGTTTGTCTGGTCTTGTGAAAGTGTTCCTTTGGGCTTTTCCCCTTCTTCTCGCTAGGTCTGTGGGAACATTTTCATAAGCAACGGAACTTGATCCACCTGTAGAGCTTCTTTTCCACCCGGTCTGTTATGTTTTTTTTGTTTTTTTTCATCTTTTTGTCCTGGGACTGCATACAAACTTTAAGTGGAAATTAAGAGAAGATGGAAAGTTGTATGATATTGATATAGAAGATATTGTGGCTAAAGTTCCATACCCTAATATTCCTAGTGGATCTGCTCGATAGTTAGAACATTTGTCATTTGGACTGCATATAAACTTTAAGTGGCAATTAAGAAGAAGTTGTATGATATTGATATAGAAGATATTGTGGCTAAAGTTACATACCCTAATATTCCTAGTGGATCTGCTCGATAGTTAGAACATTTGTCATTTGGACTTGATTTTCAGCATAAAAAGCTGGATAACATTCTATTAATAATAGTTTTTTTTATTATGCTTACATGCTTGTCCTGTATACTTTAAACTTACAATGATTTAAAATGTTACTGAATAAATTTGTTTTCTGCATTCGCTTTGTTGTTTTTACTTGGTCAGAGGTATGACAGCCCATAGTCAATGGTACAAATAAATGTTGAACCTTTGACCACAGTACTATTATTTTTTTTAAATTAATAAAAAAATATTAATTGTAAAACTAAAACCTTGAAAAAATAAAATATGATAAACAATAGAATATTAATAACCAAAAAAAAAATTAAGAAAAATTAAATTTTGCAAAGTGGTCAATTGAATGCGCCCTCGGGCTCAAACTTAAGATTTATCTTCCATTGTAGTCGTTCAAGGGTTGGTTCGGGGTCGCAGAACGTTCCTAGGCCCACCCAGCCGTTAATTAATGTATTAATGTGTTTCTGAAATGGACGGAAATCAGGTGCCCGGAGCATAGTACTAACCAACCTACCTCCCTAGTGTACCTTATAATCAATAATCTTATCGCCTGTTAAGGGATTGATTTCTGAATACACACACACACACACACACACACACACACACACACACACAAATATATATACATACAAGAGAGTATTTATGCATAATTATAATTTATACACATATAATTTAGATTAAACTTTTATCTATTCGGCTCGTTCAAATGTTCATAGTTTTGCTACAAATATATAAATAACACAATAGGTAAATTAGAATATTAGTGACTTGATCTCTAGCTTGACATGTAATGTTTTATAATATATAAATACACATTTAATTGCTTAGAATGTTTCACAAGTGCTTCAATCTCCATACATTACAGGTCTGTAATATTTACGCCAGGAAGTATGTTAGAAAGTACAAGAAAAAAAAAAAAAAAAAAAAAAAAAAAGAATAGGAATAATGTAGGTGAGAGTGCGACACCCTGCGGAACCCCAGTATTTATCTTGTTGACTACGTCACCGATGGGACCGCTGGCCTAGAGGTGTCGACCAGGGCTGGGATCCCGTTCACCGTATTCTCGCATTCAAATGAGGCTATCCCGCTATGTCCTGTCCGACTCAAAATCCTTCCTTCCTTTTTCGCTAGGGATTTCGTAAACAAATTATAAAGTGGAATCTATAAAGGGAAAGGATTCCAGGTTTTAGGTCAGCCTATAAGTATAGCATATATACAAGGTGTTCTTTTTGGATGGCACGGCTGAATATCTCTTGATCGGATAACGTTATTATAAAAAAAAAAAAAATAATAAAATACATATTTAAGATTTTCTAGCCTAGTTTATGATTCCGAATTGTTATTGGAAAACAAAAACATACAATGTGACTCAGACCTTCCATGACCTTGCAAAATCTAGCGGAGTATCTAGCTTTTCGGGAAGTGCCTAATAATTTTAATGAAATTGTCGTAAAAATTCCGATTTTTCGTCGCCTATATCCAATTTACTCACATCTATTAGCTTAATACCTGTGTAAAATTTCATAAGTTTATCTTTAGATGAGAGGGTAAAAATCAGCTAATACTGTGTAATATACACACAGTGTGCGAAGGCCAGAACTTTGCCTGGTGCATGGCGCACTACCTCGCGCTTATATATATATATATATATATATATATATATATATATATATATATATATATATATATATAAATTCTGGTGAATGATGACCCGATATATATTTTTTCACTTTTTCTTGTTTCTTTTTCTGGCAGGGGGTCGATAAAGTAGTACACACTTTTTTCACTTTAGCTACTTTATTTTGTATGTTTCGCCCGACATGTTTCGCGTCTTTTCGCACCTCTTCAGGGGCTTTCCTATTCAACAATAATTTTTGTAAATCTTAAACTTATAATTTTTGTAGACTAATATATATCTATCCTTTCCTTAAATAAATTTACCTATGAACATATAATATTTTATCTTAATCTTAATCCTACCTTATCAGGAAGTCTACTCGTCGTGTTGTCTAGCTTGAGTCAGGCGTAATACTGAAAAGTCATCTGTGGTAATGAATATGACTGGTTTGTATCGATTTTTTCAATAGTATTATAAATTAAATCTCACGAAAACCTTTTTACCAATAATCGATACCTTTGAAATAGCTAAAAAATCGATACAAACCAGCCATATTCATTACCACAGATGACTTTTCAGTATTACGCCTGACTCAAGCTAGACAACACGACGAGAGGACTTCCTGATAAGGTAGGATTAAGATTAAGATAAAATATTATATGTTCATAGGTAAATTTATTTAAGGAAAGGATAGATATATATTAGTTTACAAAAATTATAAGTTTAAGATTTACAAAAATTATTGTTGAATAGGAAAGCCCCTGAAGAGGTGCGAAAAGACACGAAACATGTCGGGCGAAACATACAAAATAAAGTAGTTAAAGTGAAAAAAGTGTGTACTACTTTATCGACCCCCTGCCAGAAAAAGCGAATATATATATATATATATATATATATATATATATATATATATATATATATAAATGTATATTTATATATGAACCATATTATATCCCCAATTAATGGGTTCTGAAACGTCTAATTTTCTAGTCGGTGCTCATATATGTTGTTACCAACTTGTATGAGCTAATTGGGATTACGTATATTTTTTCAAATATCCAGTAAACGGTTAGGAACGATGGTATGTGAAAGAAAACCAATCGAAAGCTTACTAAATGCCTACAAAAACGGTTCTTAAGTCATTTTTAATGGAATGTGTTTAGGCGAGAACAATTTAGGCGAGAACAGATTAGGTTAGAGAACAATTCATTAAAATTTAAAAATGTTGGTATCTTTGGATTTTATGGTGATTTTGACTCTTTCCCTCTGTTTTTTACTGCCTATTGGTTTTGGAATTTCCTTCAACAGTAAAATCAGTGTTTCAGTAAAATGGTCTTCGAATATTCAGTGCAAACTACAGAAATCTTGCAGAATATGAATACATTAAACGGTTCAGTGGGAAATTATATATACATATATATATATATATATATATATATATATATATATATATATATATATATATATATATATATATATTAAAAGACCATATTTTCGCCAATTTTCACTTATAAACTTTTTTTTTCACTTGCCCCTTCAATTAATTTCTTGACAGGCATCACTTTCACTCTCCATCCAATAATACCCTCAGCCACCTGTTGCAGGATGCAAGACAGCTGATAGGAACAACTGGGAACTAATACCGCGGAAAGTGGGTCTGCCTGTTCTCATAACTTTCTATCTGGCGGTATCTTCTAGTTTTAATTTACCCGAGGGCTCGAGGGTGATTCAATGGAAAGCCCTGAGGGGAATGTGAGAGCCCGGGCTAATGATAGTACACGGTCGGCAAGTCCGTTCACAGGGAGCCATCTCGGGTTACAGTCGGGATTTGGACGTTATCTAACCTCATGGGGCGGAGGAGTGGTGGGCCGCGGCCACATCCCGGGCGCCAAAGGGTTTTTATAACGCAGGAAGCAATAGTTGTGTGAACACAACATGAGACAACTTGAATTCATATTTTGTCTCTGAGAAATTTCATAATAAACTAGCTGTTACCGGACTTGCTATGCTACACCTATTTTCTGCATATAGCAAAACTAAATTAGAAACCAAATAAGCAATATTAAAATCTAATAACGCAAATACGTAACTGTTCGGCTTCAATGTTTCGAACCCGTGACCTCCGTACTGTGGGTCCTATACGATTTTGAATAGCCTATGGCACTCCCCGTATCCCCGTGGCAGCTACCGGTGTGCCAAGTTTGGTCGAAATCAGTCAAACTGTGTGGATTTGTATAAGGGTCAGACAGACGGATGGTAGACGTTTTTGACCTAGCGTATGACACTCTCCTTGACTGCCTTGATTGGTCAAAATCGGTCAAATGGTGTGGATTTGTATAATGAACACACATAGAGACAGACAGCTGGTAGACGTTTTTGACTTAGCCTACGACACTCCCCGAATCAAGATCTTTCTGCGTCCCAAGTTTGATCAAAATCGGTCGCACGGTGTGGATTTGTATAAGAAACAAACGTACAGACAGACAGAAGTTTTTGACCTAGCCTATGAGACTCCCCGGATCATGACCTACCAGTTTGCTAAGTTTGGTTAAAATCGGACAAAGGGTGTGGATTTGTATAAGTAACAAACAGACAGACACGTGATTTGTATATATATAGATTATGAGACATCCCGGATCAAGACCGACCTGTGTGCCAAGTTTGGTCAAACGGTGTGGATTTGTATAAGGAACAAACAGACTAACAGACACATGATTTTTATGTATATAGATATTTCGTTATGCAGCAAAATTGGGCCATCGAGGGCCATTACCCGAAACTCCACAGTCCAGACCATCTTTTTAATATGCTGCTAGCAGGTGTAATTTTTGTTTTTTTTTTTCAACAAACGTCGCAATATACCATTCACTTACTTGACTTAAATCCTGAAAGATAGCTCTTCTTGAAAGTCTGTAGGCTCTTTGTTGCTTAGTTACCTTCCATGTTTCACACGCTTATAGCAGCACATACTTCACATTTCTATTAAAAAAACTGACGGTTTGTCCCCTTCCGGATCTCATGTGATCTTCATATTTTCCAGAGTTGTAAGAATTTTTTTTTTCATATTCGCCTTTCTGCTCCCTCATCCGATCCCCCATTTCTAAAGGCTGTTCCCCTATGTAAAGGTTTTACCGGCTCTCACTATTTGCCCGCATTTATTTTGTTTTAGAACCATTAATGTAACTTTGATAGCGTGGGGTTTCAAGGATTCAGAGTGGGGTTTCATTCCGTATCAAGATTATTAATTTATTCAAACCGGCAGCAATTGTTGCTTTCTTGCAAGAATACTCGGCATATATCGCGCAAAACTATAACCCGTTTATTTAGATAGAAAGGTTCAATTCCGCGAAACTTCCCGATGGGTCCACCATTTTTTTACAAAACACGCTACGAGAAACTCAAGAAAAACTCATTATGTCTCCTTTAGGGCCGGGGAAGGCTATGAGAGGTCAAAGGAGTTAGTGTATCAATAATCATCAAAGCTAAGGCTGAAAGCAGTTTAAACCTTATCCTGTTGAAATGGATAGTTTAGTTGGTAGGAAAAGGGCATGCCCAGTATTCCAGCTGCAGAAAATTGGCGGTAAAAATTCTCTCTTTTACACCCTTAAACCAATGAGTTCTGAAATGTTTTCAGCCTTAGCTTTGGCTAAGTCTTGATAAATATTAAATATCTACCATCTCCCTTGCCTGACCTCTCTAAGCCTTCCATAGTCTTAAACGGGGCGTACTAATTTTTTATAGTGTTTCACGTGTCATGCTGTTTTTTCAAATGAGTATATTTCCCTCAAAATTTGGCGCATGCGAGATTTAACTTTTCCATCTAACTGAACAGGCTATAATGTGCCCTGAACATCGGAAATTTCGGTCTATTTTCTCGGTTAACTCTTTAGATAAAATCTTATTTTAACCCCACCTGCTTCTATTTTGGCTTCATCGCATGGGCATTCAACGAAACTCTCCTTTATGTAAAATTCGAAACCTATAAGTACAAGTAGGCACTTAACATATTGTAGATTATAGAGTCATCTATTAGCTTAAATAAACATACACTCCGAGTGTATTTTGATTTTAGTAAGTAAAAAAAAATTGGTGCTAGTTACATTTTGTATGCAATCAATTAATTTAATTTGTTTAATACAATCGTTTCTGGATTCGGACAACACGGCTCTATGTTAAATGAAGTAGCTTACATATTTTTTTGAATCAATCTTTTCGATATGGCTTTGCGAAAATCATATCGATGTACGATTGTCCACGAATAGTTGATAGAGCTGGATTCTTCTTCAGCTGTTGTCCAAAGGCTTTCTCCATTAAATGAACAAATCGCCGATTTCCAGGTATTTTGAGATCACCATTTGAATTCACCAGTCTTTATGTTAGGAATGGTGTGGCATCTACACAATGATCACGACACCGATGGGTGTGGTAATCACTATGCACCGATGGGTGTGGTAGTCACTATGCACCGATGGGTGTGGTAGTCACTATGCACCGATGGGTGTGGTAGTCACTATGCACCGATGGGTGTGGTATTCACTATGCACCGATGTAACAGATGCTGGTAAAGTATTTATGAGACAAACAAATTGATGAAACTTAGAATTGTTATTTTGGTAACGGTTAGCACGTTCCCCAGCTCTCTGTCGTAACATGACCTTGATGTTGTGGAATGAGCTTAGTTAACGCAGCATGTTTTTCTTTTATATTCTTTATTTTTGAATGTTATATGCTAAATTTTATTCGTTTTAATATTCTCTAATTTCATCTGTCTACCATTTCTCCTTCGCGTTGACTTAATTTCGACATACCTATCTTCTTCAAGACTATCTACAGGCGTAACCCATTATATACCTGCATGGAGAAGTGACGAATAAAGTCAACCTGCCATAGCCTCCATGTGACAACCGTCCTAGCCACTGAATCCTAGGAAGCCCAATTAATTTTATTATTGCTTTTAATACTCCATGTTCTTAAATCGTTGTTTGCCTGCAGCCATTTGTCAAATAAAAGAAATATTCATCGAGCATGCGTCTCTCACATAGGAACTTGAGTTATGTACTGTATGTAGTTATGTGTAATTTTAATAACGGTCAGCGGAACTCTCTGTCGTTACGTCAAGTCGTCATCTTGCTCGTATAACGGTCATAATCCTGCGGAAGCTTTCTACTTTCTACCCCTGATCGGACCGCCTCGGGAATACGTCTCGTTGGGAGGTTTTTCGAGGTCTTGTTCTTCACATGGACAGTTAGGATGTGAGCTCATGAAGATGTGATTAAGGAGTTCGAAACACGCTAGAGGTCATGAAGGATATTACCCGCTCGCTTTGAAGCTAACGAGACGACAGAACCTGTCATCAGTGACGATTCATCAAAGCAAAGGTTGTATTTTGAAATGCCAATCCTACAGTAGCTAACTCCAGTCAAAAGGCTAAACTCCAATGACTTTTGTGGGTTTCTGCACTTACAGTTATTGAGGTTACACTATTGAAAAATTTCTCTAATCTTCATCCATCCCAACTTCTGGAGACAAAAAATGACACCAGATCACAAATCTGATCTCTTTTCAAGTAGAGTTCTCTATCAGCGTGTGCTCCAGTGATGAAGCTCTATGTCTTTTTTCTTTAAGTTTCTTGAGTTTGGCCACTTTATATGAAAATAACCCATCTCTTAATAAAACAAAAGTTTGTTTATGACCTAAAGGTTTTAAAAATGTTCAATTAATTGTTTTTGAGTGCTTGACTAACTGACTAGTTATCATTGACGTAAGTAAGAACACAAAAAGGTCTGTAGAGGTATCTGATTCTTGACCATACACCACGCCAGAGAGATAGTGTAGCCAGTACTATGCTCTGGACGTCTGATTTTACCCTTTGCAGGACCCCATTAAGAAATTGATTAAAGGCTAGGTGGGCATAGGAAGAATTTGGGCCCCAAATCCAACCCTCGAACTACGACACTAGAAGATAAAAAATCTATTGCGCGCCCGAGTTTTGTACTCTTGCCCTCCAGCATATTAATCGAGTGCTCTACCTCTGAAATAACAAAACTTTGTAATTAAATAATATATTTTTTATTTTTTTAATTTTTGTGCACATACTCTACTGTGTCATTAGCAGTGCTGTCCTTTAAGCTATTCGAGACGACGATTTATTTCGATCACGGTCCCCAAGGGCGAAATTGTTTTTCTTATCTATATTGTTCTTTTTTAATAAAAAAAAAAAAAAAATCATCCAATTCGTAAGTGATTTCACATAAATAATTCATTGCACACCAGTTGTGCTGCTCGGTCTTCGGAAAATGTTTATTGCGAGGAGCGGACTGAGCACCATGTGTGGAATATTAGGTAATATGAAAATACAGATAATTTTTAGATTTCTTGGTACACAGTAAAACCAATTCTAAATTTTGTTTTCGAGTACTTTACAGATTTCATTACTTCAAGAGAAATCATATTTCGACGACTAGTTTACTCAGAACAACTAATAATTGCACACACAGTGTTTATATCCTCGGAAATCAATGAGAAGGTGAGCAATCGGTCTCGAACGGGGCTAAAAGTATTTGTAGTTGTCGTTATGTAGTCTGTTCGTTATCATTTAAACTTTTTGAATTGTTTTGGTTGTATCTTGTTTGTGAGATATGGTCGTTTTTTTTGTTTTTTTTTTGGCTATTTATTAAGATATGCTCTGCAGAGTTATTTGTGTCGTACGTTAGGCGATGAAGGGCTTTTAGTAGGTAGTTATGAGTAAGCGCAGTGTGTCCTATTGTCACTATTGTCAAAACGATTTCTTCTCTTCTGGAATGTCTTTGAGCTAGTCTTTGTATCTTTATGATGTTGGTACTTCATATTATTATTTTTGTACAATAATTCTTGCTACAAATAGTAAATATTCTCTAAAAATAAGGCCAATTTTCAAATCAGTATTTTAATGATTTTTTTTTTCTTCTTACAGGTAAGTGAAATCAAAAGACTTTTCTTTGCTCTTTATTGTAAGTAGTTTATTTTTTATAAGGTTATAACTAATTAATAATATTCGCATATACAATTTTTTATAAGAAACGTTCAAATCAATCTTGGGATGTTTAAGGGTTAATACCACCTTGTAACTTTTGGTTTACCATTTTTTATGGGCTAAAATTCTTCCTTAATCAAAAATTACATCCAAGAGTGTTTATGTGAAGAAAGGCTTTTTAATGGGCAAAAAATACGATTTTCCTAGCGATGTCCCGATGCCGAGTAAACACGATGCTGATTTGAAGATCATTTTTTGAACGAGCCTCGATTGGTCCCGTTTTAATTGTTAAGTTGTTTTTTTTTTAATTAAACATTAAAGTCGTTTTCTCAAAATTATGTTTTTCAAATCTGGCGATACTCTGGCGTCTTCAATTTTTGCTCGATCAACTTCAAATTTTAACTGCAGCTTTCTAATGATATATTACTTTTTCGATTCATTGAATTATGAAGATTTTCGAGGGATTTTTATGAAAAACAAAATAGGAAAAACAAAATGAACATTTCAGTACATTAAACTTTGGAGTCGAAGAGTTTTCTCAAAACTATGTTTTTCAAATCGGGCGATACGCCAGCACCTTCAATTTTCACCCGATAGACTTCAAACTATAACTGTAGGTTGCTAATGACAGTTGCTAGTAAAGTACGTAATATTATTTAGATTAATTAAATTATAACGATTTTATGACCGATTTTCGAAGGATATGTTAATAGAAAATGTTAAATTGTTCACCATTGTCGAAAAAATTATTATTCCTTAAAAATCCTTCATAATTTACTAGATTAAACCTGCTTATTTTAAAATAATTTTGGTTTTCGTTCTATATTAAATATTGCCGCCTGCAGACTATCGCCCGTGAAAAAGAGGGTTTCCGTTCTTCAGACAAAGCGCTGCCATTTTGTTTTCGAAGAATTGAAACTTATTTTTATTGGATACTCTAACATTCCAAATAGAACGTTTGATATAAAGAATTGAAAAATATTGATTAATTTGTTATTTATAAATTCAAGAAAATTATGTATATTTTGATCGCAGAAGATAGTATTTACCCCTTAATATAACTCCCAGAACTGCGGAAGGCTCAAGTACCGCGAGGCTTATTTGCACTTTTAGTTTTTTTTTTTCTGTAATCGAGGAATCTGTCATGGCATGAGTCGCCTGGATATTTATTTTTTAATGCGGGCGTAACAATATCTGTGAATAAAGACGTGAAAGCTACCGTTGTGTGGATGATTTCCCTGCAGTGTTTATCGATTGGGTTCGCCGGTTTTCGGATGACGCCTAGAGATGTTGCGAGCCTTGCATAACCTCACCAACTTCCTCGAGTCACAATGAGCCAGTAACGGCTCGTCTTCCCACAACTCGGCCTCAGAGAACCCTCTCTATGGAGTCATATTCCATGTTTGTTTTCCTATGATGGAGAAAGCTTTGTCGGATTCAATTATGTGAGAGTCATTGCTGCTTCCTGGTGTTTGTTGCCTTACTAGTGGACCTCGTATTCCCATGATTATGACCTGTGTGTTCCAGTCTGGAAGCATTATGTCTTTGAATGACTTTTGGAGTATTCTCATTCCTGATAGACTTGAGACATTTCATTTTTGTGCTTCTCACGGAAAATGACTATATTCGGTACACTTGAAACATTATTAGGCGCTATATTATTATTAAAGAGACACACTGCACATGATGTCTTTGGGCAGCTTAGACATTACCTTAAGCAGTAGACTCTCTTCTTTAGCAGACATTTTTTTTTTTGTCTGTGGGCAGAGTTTGTAGAGTTTGGAACTCAGAATACATTATAAGGACTTTTTGAGCAACACTCCAGACTGTTGAATGCCTTTGAAATGCTTCTTTTAGCGCGGTTCCTCCCTCCCTCCATAGTGAGGAACCCCACTTATGAGTTTGACCTCATGACACAATACGGAAGTGCCGACGAACCTTTAGATCTCGAAAATAACGGTGGTTCAAATTTGTGTTTATATATATCGTCCCCACCATGTAAAACAATCGAATATGAAAAATCTTGTTTTTTAGATTCGAGACTTTGCTCTTGGAGTGTGGACGATACGGCTTGTCGTAAAGTGTCATAACTCTAACCCCTTTAGAATAGCCTTTAATGCCTTAAATTAAGTATCGAATAAGACCTTTTCAATATATTACTTCATCTATGGATAGAATATGTTCGTTCTCTAGTTTGCTCCGATTTGCATATTCGATAATTTGATATGTTAGGGACGATATATTCATATACATATATTGTTTTTATTACGGTACATCGGCATCTAGCTCATTAGCCGCCACACTTCCTACACATCCATGGTGCATCTGGGAATTTTTCAACCGGCTCTGAAAGGAAAATACTTAATTTATTGTCGGGAATCGAACCAACATCCCACGAATGAGGATCCAATGCGTTACCTACTGGACAACGGGGAGTTCTTGGTTTTTAGTGGCGGATCGACCTTTTCGCAATTAGTAGCTGCAATGTTTCTCAACGGACCATGAAATGAGAATAATCTTTGCTGCTGGTGGGATTCGAACCGCCATCTATAACATTTTGTAGACTTGGCGCATTCTGATGTCTTTGGGCTGATTCACGGTAGATTGCTTGGTTTATTACACTGGAGACATTATGACATATTTGAGAGGCAAACTGCAGAATATAAATAATAATACCTTTGAATAACGTTGCTCTTAAAAACACAATATGCCGATGATTCCCCGTCACTTACCCACCAACGTTTGAACGAGAATTTGTCACAAGAAAGAATTACGTTTAAACTAGGCAGAAGGCACTGAAAAATCCCATAGTATGAGGGGAAGTGGTAATTGCTTCCTTTGCCAAGTGGTTACAATATCGTGTAGTTTACAACTTTTTAATGATCAATTTCCATGAAAATCCCATAGTATGAGGGGAAGTGGTAATTGCTTCCTTTGCCAAGTGGTTACAATATCATGTAGTTTACAACTTTTTAATGATCAATTTCCATGAAAATCCCATAGTATGAGGGGAAGTTGTAATTGCTTCCTTTGCCAAGTGGTTACAATATCGTGTAGTTTACAACTTTTTAATGATCAATTTCCATGAAAATCCCATAGTATGAGGGGAAGTGGTAATTGCTTCCTTTGCCAAGTGGTTACAATATCATGTAGTTTACAACTTTTTAATGATCAATTTCCATGAAAATCCCATAGTATGAGGGGAAGTGGTAATTGCTTCCTTTGCCAAGTGGTTACAATATCATGTAGTTTACAACTTTTTAATGATCAATTTCCATGAAAATCCCATAGTATCAGGGAAAGTGGTAATTGCTTCCTTTGCCAAGTGGTTACAATATCGTGTAGTTTACAACTTTTTAATGATCAATTTCCATGAAAATCCCATAGTATCAGGGAAAGTGGTAATTGCTTCCTTTGCCAAGTGGTTACAATATCGTGTAGTTTACAACTTTTTAATGATCAATTTCCATGAAAATCCCATAGTATCAGGGAAAGTGGTAATTGCTTCCTTTGCCAAGTGGTTACAATATCGTGTAGTTTACAACTTTTTAATGATCAATTTCCATGAAAATCCCATAGTATGAGGGGAAGTGGTAATTGCTTCCTTTGCCAAGTGGTTACAATATCGTGTAGTTTACAACTTTTTAATGATCAATTTCCATGAAAATCCCATAGTATGAGGGGAAGTGGTAATTGCTTCCTTTGCCAAGTGGTTACAATATCGTGTAGTTTACAACTTTTTAATGATCAATTTCCATGAAAATTATGAAAAGAAAATTTAGATTGTTCATTTACCTTGATGACAATTTTTATGAAATTCCGATCTGTTTGCGAAGACCACATCCAGTTACTTTGAAGTATCTGTCGTGATTTAAAACAGTGATTTTGGTACTTACGGATTAGCTTACAGGTTATCAATTCCTTCTTTACAGATTATCTATGGTTAGAAACCATATTATATAAATATAGTAATCGAAAGTTAATGTAGTAATGAGAAGTATTTAAAAGCTCTGCAATCACTACTAAAATTAACTATTAATATTTAGTATTAATAAAAAAATTAATATTATAAAAATCAATGATAATTGTGAAGTTTAGGGGCTTCCTCACCGATTATTTTGTCCAGTGGTTCTATAATATATTTATATTTTATATTTATTTATGGGCAATATTTATATTTATTTATGCATTATGGGGGTACGTACAATGCGTTTCCACTCGCTACTGTCGCTCAAGAAGATATCAAAACTCTAGTCAATCGACCTCGCTAAAATTAACAGAATTCTATTAATTTTTGTGTGTTGGATTGAATTCAGTGTTAAAGGTTACTTTACTACCTACAAGAAACCAATTGAATTGCCCATACGAATAGCCAATAGAAAAGCTAATGAGTTATGCGCGTGCGCTGAATCACTGTTATTATAACTACGGATACTTCACAAATAACTGGATCTGGTATTCGCAAACAGACCCGAAATTCCTTTCCTGATTCTTTATTTTCTTTCTCTCAAACATTCAAAATATATCGCTTCCCTGCTCGTCGATCACCCGTCGTTCCTATCCACCTGTTGACCAGTGATGTGGGGTGGGTAAATACCCAGTGGGTAGGTAAATATAAATTGGGTATTTACCCACAGGGAAGGTAAATACGCAAAAAGTGGGTATTTTCAGTTTTTGAGCTTGATATAACGTCTTTGAATATTTTTTGGTGCAAACAAGGACTGAAACTTACCCATTTGATCATAAAAGCTTAATGAACATTAATACTTACCCCGTAATATTTTAAAGAAATTTAAAAGTTGGTCTAGGTATTTATGGGTATTTACAACATAATGTATATCAATGAATTTTCATAATTACTTTTACAGTGGGGAAGGTTAATTAATTTTAAAAAGGTTTTAATGAAGCCTATTCAATTATTAAGGACTTATTTAAATTTTAAAAAAGGGCCAAAAACATTTTTAATGTTTATTATAATAGTTCAAAACCATTTTAAGTTAAGTTTAAGTTTGTGATCCATGTTAATATTATTTTGAAATTATGCTCATACAGTAGTAACAACATTACAGTAAGCGGAAATCTCACCAGAAAGGAAAAGGTAGCTGCTTGATGACAGAGTGTTGGGAAACTAGTTAACATCCTTGATCCAATTTTTGAACTTATCACTGCCATTCAGTTAAATGCCCCTTTGATCCACACAGTTCATAAGAGATTTAAGAATTACTGAAAACTCTTCAACAAGAAACCCAGAATCGTCTCTTCAAAAAACGGAGGAAAAACTTGTGTTAACTAAATAGGAGAAACGCATTCAATTTGTTGTTGGAAACGCATTCAATTTGTTGTTGGAAACGCACATCTTGCTGCAGACTTGTTGAACTCTTCCATTTGTTTTGTGTGTGAGTTAGGCAGAAGCATGGGATTGAAATCAGTTGATCTTCGGAAAAACATAGCTGGCTATAGGGACCAAGAGGGATTATGGCAAAGATCCTTTGTTTGGGAAGGTCTTGAAGACAATGACAAAGAAAATAATAAAATAAGTCCCATGTTATGGTGGAGAGGCTTGAAAGGTACAAGTGTTTTGATCAATGAGTAGGTAACTTAATTTGAGTTTTGAGAAATTGGGATAATCCTAGTCCAAAGTTTTAGCTGAGGCTACATTTTTGTGAATGCAGTACAATCAAATTTAGGCAAACAACTTGTTTTATTGGTAGTCGGAAGGTCCATGGCAAATTGTCGGGTAATAATTTATTATTTATTAACCTCTCAGTGATCCTATTTTATAATTTATTATTGTTTTAATAGTTTCTCAGTGTTGCAATAGCTCTAAACTGGCAAGATCCATGACATTTTACAATATTTGATTACTAAGTCGCGGTTTAGTTAAATACCTTAAATACCCGGGTATTTATGAAATTGGGTATTTACCCTGGGTATTTACCCTTAAGAATAAATACCCGGGTATTTTACAACACTGCTGTTGACATGTTGCTGCTACAGGGTAGAGTGGACAGCATATTCAAAGAGCCCTGATCCCGTCGACTAGATGACTCTGAATGCCTTGGGCGTGTGAACATGCCTGATAATGCGTAGAATAGAACATGTTGAATACCCCCTTATGTAACTACATCCGTAGATTCATGACTAGCGGAAGGGAGGTACGAACATTATCCGTATCGGCGCACCTCTAGGCAACAATATCCATCCGTGGTGATGGTGCTTTCTCCGAGCTCCGGCAACATCTCTCTATATCTAAGCTGGTCCAACCTGTTTGTAAGGGGAAAGTAATCTTTATTTGACCAGTGGAGTCACAACAACCTAAAAACGGATTATCTTAAATCGAAACTAAAAACAAGTGTTTATTCGTTCACTTGTACCGTCCAATCGTTCTCTCCTTTTCATTGTCTCTGCAATTGTCCAATGACAGCTCTTTTCTACTGGCTTGTCATCTCCTGCCAATATAATGCCCAGTTTTCACGAGTTTTGCTCTTGTCAAGAGTGCTTGACACCCAAGAACTTGGCAAATAAATAGAAAAGGCTTCCATTTACTAAGCGACAAGTAAGCTCCTTCATTACGATTGTACTACTCACTTGTAACGTACCAATAGATTTTAGCGCGTTTCCTCCCACCCTCCATAGGGAGGAAACCCGCTCAAGAGATTCATGGGCGTATATAGGAAATAGTTTCGGGGGGGGGGGGGTTGGGACCATTCCCGTGGCATGGAATACTAACAATCGAGACCTTGGAATAATTTTAGCCACATAAAACGCTATTATACCCAAAATAAAATACTTTTTATGAGCTAAGTGATCTTATTTAATTGATTTTTAAGGGGTTTATGACACATTTTTACCGATCAAACCAAAATTTCGAAGGAGGGGGCTGCAGCCCCCTCGCCCCCCCCCCCTTATAAACCTCATGACGAGGTTGACCTCATGACGCAATCCTGAAGAGCCTTAAGAAAATTTCACGTTAGCTTCATTTGTCTGTCCGCTCTTTCACCGGCTCACAAAATTGTCCGATTTTGATAAAATTTCGTACAAAAATCGTTCGACTAATTTAAAAGGGCAAGATCGTTCACATCTAGAATCCGTATTCCAGAACAATGGTTTTCTGAACAATGGTTTTAGAACAATGGTTAGAACGATGGTTTTAGAACAATGGTTTATGGAGCGAAATTCACGCTAACGAAATCGTAACGCTTATGTTTTCGAGTTCATATGCTTGCTAGTACTCCTTTTATAGGTTCTTTAACGTACGAAAACGAATGACACCGATTAAAAAGCTATAGGTATGTGTAACCGTTTTTGAGAAAATTGATACAACAGCTTTTCCAAACTAATTTTCAGTTTGGGTATTCAGAAACGATTGATTCTAAGATATTTAAATTTTGGTTGCGTTTGGAGATAAGAAAGAGATTTATTAATGGACAAAGTTTTCGGATCTTAGTATATTTTCTAAAATATCTCGAAAACGGCTGGAAAATCGTGGTAAGTGTAAGATGACCATTCGAATTAAATTCTCTACAAACAAGATTCTGATGTGATTTTCGATTTGTTATCTCTGTTTACCTAAGTTTTTATGTTGTTGTTTTATTCAAATGCATTTAACATTAAAATGAATATTCTAGTTAAACAGAAGAAGAATGTTTATTATTTCAACTTAAATAATAATATCCACTCCAATGAACCAATTTTTTTTCTCCCGAATTTAAAATTAAATTTTTCTAGGATAAATGGTGATTTCTTCGTTAGTATCTTTTTTGGAAATTATCCCATGATAGCTTTCGCCATGATTCCGAATCGAGAAAACTGTACTCCAGCTCGGCTGTAGTGAAGAGTATAATCCACTCCTTGGAGAAGGCGCTTTACCGGAACGTAGCGGAACCTGCTATCACCTGTTAATAGCAGTTCTAGCAGCTTCATTACTCCAGGATACTAGGCTCAAGATCTTACCTTCCAAAATCCAGGGTCGTGGTAGGTCTCTTTAGAACTCCGAAAGTTTCTAATAGAGACATATACAATCTCATTCTCTCCTTCGAAGAGAAATGGGTGGCCGAATGAGTGGTTTTATATCCGTAAAATACAACTAGGGAGATATTGTGGTCAGTACTATGCTCCTGCCGCCTGATTTTCCCCTTTGCTGCTTTGACTGTGTTGGCCTCGGCCTGGTCAGGGAGGCTGAATCTAATCAATGAACGAAGACACTTGAACACAAAAATCTTTAGTGCTTGCTCGGGATTTGAACTCGACAACAGTATGCTAACCGGATATTACTTTATTTACGCACTGGATTCTCAGAATCAAAAATCGTATGAGAACCGTATTTATATGAAATACGGCCATATTTATTACCACAGATGACTTGTCAGTATTACGCCTGACTCAAGCTAGTATACATGACGAGACGACTTCCTGATACGGTAGGATAAGAATTTTTGATAAAATATTATTTGTTTAAAAGTAAATTAATTTAGAGAAATGATAAATGTTTATTATTGTACAAAATTTGAATTTGGGATTTACAACGAAATATTTTTGCATTGGAAAGCCCCTGAAGAGGGGCGACACAAAGGCACAATACATGTCGGGCCAAATATAGCAAATACAGTAGTTGAACAAGAACGAATGGTTTACTGCTTTATCTATCTATCTATCTATCTATCTATATATATATCTATCTACCTATCTATTCATCTATCTACCTGTCTATCTATCTATCTACCTATCTATCTATCTATATATATATCTATCTACCTATCTATTCATCTATCTACCTGTCTATCTATCTATCTACCTATCTATCTATCTATCTATCTATCTATCTATCTATCTATGTATCTATCTATCTATATATATATCTATCTACCTATCTATTCATCTATCTACCTGTCTATCTATCTATCTATCTATCTTTCTATCTATCTATCTATCTATATATATATATATATATATATATATATATATATATACACACATATAGTATATATACATACAAATACAAATTTTAACACCGTTATTTTAGTGATCTATGAGTTCTGACACACGTCATTTTCTAGTCAGCACTTTGGGATTTTATCATCGGCTCGACGGCATAAGCGGGTTTCCCATCTATAGAGGGTCAGAGGAAATACTCTATCTATAGAGTTTCTTCCTCTTTCCTCGATAAAATATCCTCTCCATAAGATGCCTACAAAAAGAAACCTTTTAACGCAAATTCGTAAGGACTACGATATTTTCTTTGCGAATTTCAACGGAAATACACTGTTCTGGTGGATGAATTCTTATAGTTAATGAATTTAACTTTTCCATTTAGACAAAATATTTTTAGATCCAAATCAGTACATTTCTGCAAATGTTAGAGCGCAAAAAGGCAAATATATGGAACATCGACATTTCTGTCAGCACTTCCGGATTGCTTCATTTTGACGACGTCTATCGTGGAATGAAACTCTCTAAAACCAGCATTTTAGTAAATTTTGGGGAGAGGGGAACTCTGGCACCGCTGTAAAATTGAAATCCCGATCGAATGATAGAAAATGATCAATACCCGAGTACATTGACTCGAGCAGGTCTCACATTGACGTCATTATCCCAATGAACAATGGAAGAAAGTGGTGGGCAATGAATCAGAAAGTGGATTGCTATTCGATTCGTGTAGAGGCTGATAATGAATCGAGTGTCGCGCTGGGTTCGTGCCTTATTCAGAATCTTGAAGCGTTCGGAAATATGCTCGTGACACCAAAGCATTTCCTCAGATCTCTATGCAAGGAGCGTACAATAGTCATAATTTGACTACGCGGGTTAGAGATCTCGTTGATATATTCAAATTCTAATTGTGATCAACAAGTAAATAATGAAAATAAAAGCCCGTCAAGCAGGAGCTGCAGAAACGAGCACTTTCCTCATAACCTGGGTACTGTAGACTGCAATCCTGAATAATTTGCCTAAAATAAACCAAAGAAATAAAAATAAAACATATAAGTTCCGCTCTATTACATTTGTAATAAGGAGGTCCGATGGCCGTAAGCGCTAAGGCGCATGCACCCCGTGCCTAAGGTCGTGTGTTCGATTCCCACTAGGGGTGATGGCTTCTCTTTCAAAAAAATAAAAGGTGTCAGCCTGATTCTGGCCCTATCCTTTTCTAGGCCAAAAAATTCTTTTGCTTATTATTTTTTTTTTTTAATTTACCACAATTTACCTATGCAAAGCATCCTTTTTTGGCCTTTGATACGTACTAACAAATTAGGAATGGTAATGAAATAATGCAACTTTACTGAGAGTTCCATCTACCTAACCAAAGAACATTAAAAATGAAAAACCTTTATTTCGTGATAAGTTATTTTTTTGGGTGGCTGCTGTCAATTTTGTTTGAGAAATTTATGCACAAGGTACATGAGATCTTATAGGTCATCATAATTAAATTTCCCCTATGGCATGAACGACGGAAACGCCTATATTTAGGAAATAATGCAAGTAAAAATTTCTCCTTTGTGGCATTCAACTACACTTTAGTCGGCGTGCACACCCCTCAAGTATGGGAATTTCCTTCAGAACCTCCCTGTATATATACATACATACGTTATTCCTTGACGGGTTTCTAGCACTTTAGGTTGTTTTCAAAACAACATTGTCCAAATTATAAGTTGAAACTTCTAGAGTGATAGAATAGCTTATTATCGGAATATAGGCTGAAGGTTAGAACTTACGTAGGCTGAAATGTTGAGAGGAACACAATTACCAAAAGATCCGAAGAAATAATGAATTTCATACAAAGATTTTTAACTTAATTGACAATAAGGCTTTTACTAAGAGTAGGTATATATATATATATATTGATTGGTGAGACGGCTTCTCTCTCCAGCGGTGTTCTTTCTCTCCTTTCTGCAATATTTCGTCGGGTTCACCTCCGACTTCATCAGGGTGCGTGTGTCGTCCTCGGTGGTTGTCAAGGGAAGGCTCATTCCCTTGACAACCACCGAGGACGACACACGCAGCCTGATGAAGTCGGAGATGAACCCGACGAAATATTGCAGAAAGGAGAGAAAGAACACCGCTGGAGAGAGAAGCCGTCTCACCAATCAATCATTTCTACCCCAGGGAAGCAACTTAAAACAAAACACACACACACACACACATATATATATATATATATATATATATATATATATATATATATATATATATATAACTGTTATTTCATATAATATTTAGGTTTCCATAGAAAGTAACAATTAAAGACAATTAGCACTAATATAATTTCCGATTAAGAGAAACTAATAATACAATTAGCGTAGTAGAATTGATGAATGGTCCATTGATGATTGTGAAAGCTATCTCCTGATGAATGGGAAGGAAGATGTCGAAACTAATCAGTTATTGTCATTAACCTACGAGTAATCCCTTGATAGTAGATAAGGCTCACCTTCAGATTGGACAATTTTCTCCATTGTTTGGGTTTCTGATTAGTGATTTGTTATCACTCTTATCAGGCTGTCTTTGTCTGAATGGGAATCTCGGCTTGCGTCCTTCTACTGTCGTTGTAAAGTTAATAAATAAGAAAATAAACGAGGGCGTTCTTTACAATGGTATTGCGAGAGATGCTATTTTATTCGCAATCTATGAGAACGCAATCAAATTAGTCAATTTTATTTCGAAAAGTATTTTTAAGAACAAATAAAACGTAAAGAAAATGTTGCAATATGTTTTTGTTAATTTTTTGTTTTTTTGGCGATATTTTGACTATAGACTCATATCAGAGAAAGTAGAGTTGTAATGAATGTTTTTTGTTTGTTTTTTTTTTAAACCTTTATTGACAATTACAACAATATGCTATACATATTTCCAGTAATTTTGCTGGTTATGGAACAATAAATTTGTGAGGCATGATGTGGGAATATGTACAATTACACAACCCACAAGAATAATAAATTTTGAGCATTGCAGATGGCATGTTATAACAAGTTGTCTCTAGGCTACCGCCGCTTCAGTCTTCTATGAGGATTTTGTGGGTAATGGAAGGAGTATAGTGAGTTTATCAGAGGATTTGGATGGCTAGGGAACTTCTGATAGACTGATTTGGCCAGGGATTGGATAAAGGGGATATTGAAATAATTATGCAGGGTTAGGTTCGAGACATAGTAAGGAGTATTGGATATTTTTCGAAGGATTTTGGATTGCATTGTTTGTATTCTGTAGGAATTGGAAGGTTCAGTGGAGCCCCATAGTTCTAGTCCATAAGTCCATATTGGTCGGAGTATGGTATTGTATATAAGTCGTTTGTTAATCAATGAAAGTTTCGAACGTTGTTATAATATTCCTATATATATATATATATATATATATATATATATATATATATCAATTTGTAACTTAACAAAATAATTTTAAACAAAACAATTTACATATGCATGGACAGTGTTTACATTGTGTAGAAATCAGGACCTTGGAAAAGAAAGGGCGAATCACAAATTCCGGATGTTGGGAAATCCAAATTAAGGCTCTAGAAGTGCTTCAGGAGAGGAAGTGCGAATTTTCACTTTATGGAATGCTGATTCATAAACCTGATTGAAGAAGTATGCAATTGAAATTCAATGTTTTAATTTTGATTTATACGCTTGATTTAAGGGTAACAAAATGCCAGAAGGGTAGTTTCTGACCCGGGATTCGCCCTTGCTCCTGTCTCCTGTAGAGTATCGAGAATGATTTGACTGACAAACAGTCTTTGGTGTTTCAAAGGGTTAACATGTATCTTCAAGGAAAATGAAAAACTATTATTGAAATGATTTGTGCAATAAATGCATTCAACTGTAAATTTAAACTTAAGATATATTGACTGAAAATAAAGGATCTGAAACATTTTATGTCTTTGAAAGCAAGGATTCCTCAGTTGAATTATAATATTTATCAGGTAGAATTAACAATTATTTCGGGCCAAATATCTAGTGCCAGGGAGATAGTGTGGTCAGTACTATGCTCCGGCCGCCTGATTTTCCCCCTGGCTGCTTAGACTGCTAGCAGTCATTAGCACTACAAGGTACCCATTATTATTTTTTTATGTGTGTTTAACGGCGTATCAACATTAGGGCTATTAACGCCGGGCTGTCTACAGGTTTCCACCCTTCTCTATAATGCCTACAGCACATGGTCGTTCACCCATTCAGGTAATGACCACGCCCGACGTTGCTTAACTTCGGTGATCTATGGGAACCGGTGCATTCAACGTGGCTATGGCCGTTGACGGTACCCTTTATTAAATTAATATAAGGCTGGGTTGGCCTAGGGACGGTCAGGAGGCCGAATTCAACCCATGAACGAAGGCACTAGAAGAATAAATCTTTGGTTCTTACTCGGGATTTGAACTCAGGTCCTCCAACTTATTAGTCCAGTGTTCTACCACTGAGCTAACCTCGCCCCCATTATTCATTGTAGAATTATCTTAATTTTACGTTAAAGATAGGTGGTTGTCTTTTAAATCAAACTCTATTTTTGGGCAATCTTTTTTTTTTTCATCTTTCCCCTAAGCGAAGTAACAAAGTGTTCCACGGTAAGTCTAGCCAACACATATATACCTTCATATCTACCCAAGAGGTGCATTATAGGAAAATTTCAAGATACATAAAACACATCATGAAACGTGCTGTTACCAGCTCTTGGACTACTGTAAAGGATCTATTTCTCTAGAGTTAATTATGCTTTGAAACTTGTACTAATCCTACCAAGGCCGCACCTACATTGGACCCGTATTTCTCCCGATCCGATCCGATTTCGTTTGATGGACAACGGCCAACAGCGGCCGACGTGAGTGCCTACATTGGTCTTGACCCGATCCGATTAAGTCACAGCTCGTCAGTTTTGACCTAGTATTGAAGTGAAAATGAGTGATTAATTTAAGAAACACCACCTAATAAGCATTGAAACCTTCGAATAGGTTGAATGTTGGAGGTAAGAAAAGTATTGGTATTCATATTTTAATATTATTTATAAGAAAGGTAGCCAGAATGTTATAAGCATTGGAAAATTATAAACATTGGAAGGTTATAGACGTTGGATGGTTATAAACATCTTTCACGCAACTTAATGAACAAGGGAAGCAAAAATGTGAATTGAAAAAGTTATTCTTGTACCAAAAAATGCATTGAAATCGGTTAAGATTTAGAGACCTTTTTGAAACACAATATGTGGGTTGGCGCCATTTTGCTTCGTCGTTCCGAAATCGGTCTAGAAACAAACATGTTTGAATAGCCAAGAATCGGTGGCCAACTGATTGGATCGAATCGAGTCGGGTTGAGACAAATGTAGGCACCTCCATTGAGATGCATGTGATTGCTTTTCTTCCGACAGTCGGTGGCTATCGGATCGGATCGGAACGGGTCCAGTGTAGGTGCCCCCTAAGGAATGTTACCAGAAGCAGCGATCCTTTGTAGCTTGCTTTATGAAATTCTCCAGCCCATTAAAGAGTTAGTGAAGCCTTCCAGACTGATGCCCTGCTTCCTGAGGCAGCCTACCGTATCCTCTTGGTGTTTCCAAACTGCTTCAAGATGGTATGCGTTAACTCACCACTTCCTCTCCTCAAATCCTAGCTTTATCTTTAGGCTTGGTCGGCGCACTGTAAATACCATTGGTTCGTTGGCTTGAACCAGTAATAGCTTATAGTTGTCCGTAACTGGTGAATTACGAAGGAATGTAGTCAGGCTATTGGGGCATACCTTTCGAAATGGTATCACTTGCAGGAATTACGTTATTTTAATTTGCATTCGAGATGAAAACCCGTAGGAACTACGTTTGCATTCTTATCGCTAGTAAAATTTGTAAAGTTTCAGGACATCCAGTTGGAGATGGGTTCGTAGACTTAGGTCTCTTTGGAGGCAAAACTCAACTACTTAAATCTATCATGAAGTGCACTTTATGAAAACAAGAACAAGACTAAGACTTTATTTATCTAAATATAGGAGGCCCGATGGCCGTCAGTGTTAAGGCGTGAGCACTTAACACTCCGTGGAAAAGTAGAATGTGGCAGGTCAAATATCATGAACTGCATACCATTCATGAATAATCCTTTATTCTGCCCTACACGTTTCATTTTTCGGGTCTTTTTTACAAAGCTTCATACCGTGAGAGAAGGTTACTGTTATAACCATATGGTATTCTGTGATTACAACGTTCAATCAAAAACATATGTGATTGCTCTCAGTATTATTTTTAAAAGGAATTATTTTTAATTGATTGTGGAATTGTTTTTTTTTTTTTTTTTTTTTTTTTTTTTTTTTTTTCTTTTTTTTTTTTTTATTAGACTATATATTTTTTTTTTGGTATTTATTTTATTTTTATTTAATAATTTTGTGTAAATTTTATATAATTTAAATACTTTATTATAATCTAATTTTTACTCTTTTATTTTATATTGATTATATTCATTTTGTTTAATTAACCATTTACGTGAGCAAATCGCCTTGCTGTTGTGGGGCTCCGTAAATAAATAAAAAAAAAATAAATAAAAGGAATGCATTCGGTTTGTGTTTATACATTAAAAATGATGAAACAATTGCTTAAAAGATATATCAAGAAAAGGGACTTGGTTACATTAATGTGACCAAGCGTCAAGGGACGAAACAAGAAGGAATGTGGCACGTCCAGACAGCATTTATATTCTTATTTATGTAAGTGGTTGTGGAGGAAGCGGCATGATGGTGAAGATTTGTTTGAAACAATTTTGTCAAATATTAAAGAGTTCTCGGCCCCTGAGCCATAATTATTTGATGAGGTTATGTTGATTTTATGTTCATTAAATAAATCACTAAAATATAATACATGTGTTTTATTAGTATAGATTAGTCACTTATAAAAATCCAAGGTGGACCTGGGCTGAATGATCAATTTTGAAGCCCTAAATAAATAAATATAAAAATCACGGTATCGAGCTTTGTAAAAAATACCCCATTTTAGCGCGGTTCCTCCCTCCCCCATAGGGAGGAACCCCGCTTATAGGGTTGATACAATGAAACAATCCGGAAGTGCCGACTAGAAAATTTCGCGTTTCAGAACCCCTATAGACCGAAAATAACGGTGGTTCAAATTTGTATATATATATATATATATATATATATATATATATATATATATATATATGTATATATTTATTTATATATATATATATGTATATATTTATATATTTATATATATATATATATATATATTTGTCTGTTCGCTCTCTAGATAGAAGACGAATGGTCCGATTTTGATGAAATTTGGTACAAAAATCCTTCGTCTAATTTGAAAGGTCAAGTTCGTTAACCAGCAAAATCCGCCTACTGGAAGATGGCGTTTGGGGCGAAATTCGCGCAAAAAAAATCGTAACGCTTACGTTTTTGAGTTCATAAGCTTCTAAGTACTCGTTTTATATGATTCCTGGGCTAGGAAAACGAATGAAACCATTTTCAAGGCGATAGCTTTAACCGTTTTCGAGAAAATTGGAAAAATATTTTTTGAATACCGTTTTTGGTTTGGGTACTTAGATTCATGGGATTCAGTTGAAACATTTTCTGCATGTTCTACTTTCATCAAAACTAATATGTTGAAATTTTGGTTACGTTTGGAGTTAAGGAAGGGTTAGAATAAAATATTTTATTAACAGACATAAAAAGTTTTGGTAACTTTGTATTCTTTCCTTAATATCTCGAAAGAGGTTGAGAATCTTGGGAAACGGAAGGTTACCATTAGAAAGCTTACTAAATGCTCTACAAAAAAGGTTCTAATGAAAGTTTTGATTAGGCGATGTAAATCGGAGAAATAAGAGCTTAAAACTTTAAAGTAATTGATTTCGCTTATTCGAACTGTTCTTTTTGTCTCTTTTTTATTCCTTGTTATTTTTTAATTGCTTATAGTTGGATAATGTATTTGAAAATAAAACAGGTTAAGAAAAATAAGAAAAACAATTTAATGTTAGAGATATGGATTTCCAAGATATATAGCTTTTCAACTGCCTAGCGTCCTTCCTAGGGAGGGTTCTTTGTCTTTGTTTTTGGTACTTAGAATTATGGGATACAGTTGAAACATTTTCTGCATGTTGGAGTTTCATCAACACTAATATGTTGAAATTTTTGTTACGTTTAGAGTAAAGGAAGGGTTAGAATAAAATATTTTATTAACAGACAAAAAAAGTTTTGGTAACTTTGTATAATTTCGTTAGTATCTCGAAAACCGTTGACAATCTTGTGAAGCGGAAGATTACCATTCGGAAGCTTACTAAATGCTCTACAAAAAAGGTTCTGAAGAAAGTTTTAATTAGGCGATGTCAATCGGAGAAAAAAGTGCTTAAAGCTTTAAATTAATTGATTTCGTTTATTCCAATGGTTCTTTTTGTCTGTTTTATTTCTTGTTATTTTTTAATTGCTTATAGTTGGATAATGTATTTGACAATAAAACTGGTTAAGTAAAATAACAAAAACAATTTATTGTTAGAAATATAGATTTCCAAGATTCCAAGACCTTGTTACTAGCGGGTCTGTTTCTAGTGTAGCGGACCCTTCCAGGTAAGATTGTAAATCATGACCTTTCAAGACTTTACTACTCACAGGAATGGCGTTAGTGACCTTAAGGGTTGACACGCCATCATAATAATTAATTTTAAAAAAAAGACTGGTGGAACCAAAATAATAACTGCTTCTATTTTAATCTTTCCAAATTAGACTAGGGATATGAACGGAACCGCGCTAAGATGATGCAGTCCTGCGAGACGGACTTTTTTTCTCTAGCTGCTACTGGAGAGACATCATAGAGACGCCAATGAATCAGACCTTCTGCGAAATTGAATCATTTCTGTGTTCGTGTGTATAAATATGTACATTTGATCCATTTGAACGATTTGATTTGTAAACGTCGTCATTCCTTATAAGCACTTACAGATTATTACAGACCCGTAACTTACAGATTAGTCATATAGTCGACGCAGTAAGCGGTTTTCCTACTCTATAGGGAGGGGGGAAACACGCTAAGGTAAAAATGCAGTTTCACGCCCTCCAAACCGATTTCTTTCAAATTTTGCATAATAACGTATTTTGATGCACTAAACACGAATACGATAAAAAAAACAAAAAAAAAACCGTCGGATTTAACTAGGAAAGAAGTTATTAAGCACTTAAGTTCACTGTTATGCAGGTTATGAGAGCTATTAATTATAGCGAGTTGGATTGACTGGGGTTTTGATATCTTCTTGAGCGAGCGTAGAGAGCGGAAACGCATAGCACGTATGCCCTTAAGCGACAGGTGAGGATGCCCTTAAAATTAACAATATTTTCGAATAAATGGTTTCTGAACATTTCAAATGAGAGTTCTCTGTTTCCCAATGTTACATATCTGCGCATGCGCGTGTTTACAAATACGCTGATAACGCCTAGTTTTATAACCTTCCTAACTTTAGTGCTTAATATTATATTCTATTAATTTTAGCGAGTTGGATTGACTGGGGTTTTGTTATCTTCTTGAGCGAGCGTAGCGAGCGGAAACGCATAGCATTTATGCCTTAAAGTCGTCATTTATGCCTTAAAGTCGTCAAAAATTTAGTTGTTTACATTAGCTCTCATAACCTGCATAACAGTGAACTTAAGTGGTTAATAACTTCTTTCCTAGTTAAATCCGACGTTTTTTTTTTATCAAAATACGTTATTGTGCAAAATTTGAAAGAAATCGGTTTGGAGGGCGTGAAACTTCATTTTTACCCACGCTAAATAAAGTAAACCGATTGACTTGACAAACCAGACATAACTAGATGATGTTGTCAAGATACCCCGACTAGACCTCACCAACCGTCGGCTAATGATACCTCTTGGAGTGAAGCCGTTTAGTCGACATGTGTTGGAGTTGTGACACGTGCTAGTGTTTTTATACCGCTCCTGGAGGCAACACTTTCTTACCAACACCTGCTAAGATAGAGAACCGACGCCTAGACCCCTCTCCCTTGTATCAGGAACAATAATAATTACTTTGGTACATAAAGCGTTCAATGTACAAATTTCGTGGAAAACACACGTAAGAATGAAATCTCAAAGCGAAACAGGATAAGTCGTATCCTACGCGTAAATAACTCCATTTAAGAATTAGCTTTAGATCTGAATTTGTAGGAAATATAATAATCTTTAGAATAGACTCCTTACATTTACTACAATTTCCCAAAAGGATTCGAGATATGTAAGAATATATCCGAGAATTCCCTCAATAAATATAGTTTCTTCCATTTTTCTGGTCAACAGTTTTAGATATGACCTCGGGAATAGTTTCATTTGATTGCTCACGTTCAAGCGTTAGAAAACGTGTACCTTGAAGCCTAGGAACAAAACAATGTAGGCGTAACGATTATTTTACACGAATTTTCTTGAGCCTCGAATTATACAAAGCGTAATTGTATTAAATTTAAAAAAGAAAAAAACATTGGTCTATTTTTGAGCCAGCTAGAGAGCAAACATATATATATATATATATATATATATATATATATATATATATATATATATATATATATATCACATCTTCTGGCAGGGGGGGGGGTTGATAAAGTAGTACACCATTCATTCTGTTCAACTACTTAATTTGAAATATTTTGCTTGACATGTTTCGTGTTTTATTGGCGCCTCTTCAGAGGCTTTCCAGTACAACATTATCCTTTTCATAAATCTCGAAATAAATATGTTTACAAAAATATATCCTCATCCCTTCCCTAAATCAATTTACGTTTTTTACATTAGGGAAGGGATAAGTAAATATTTTTTTTAAACATATTTATTTTGAGATACAAAAAAATAATAATGCTTCATAGCAAAGCCCCTGAAAAGGTGCGAACAAAGGACGAAACATGTCGGCCAAAAGGTATCAAATAAAGTAGTTGAAGAACGAATGGTGGGCCACTTTATCCACCCCCTGCAATAAGAAGTGAAAAATATATATTGCGTCATTTTTCAGAGAAGCTACTGTGATTGTAGAAGGCTAAACATTTTGAATAGGGTCTTCCTCTAGAAGATGGACTCTGGAAATAGTCAGGACGCCAAACACCAAGCTTTGGAGCGTCGGCAAATATAAAGAAAAATAACGGTATTAAGGTATACACGCGGACTCCCACAAACATTCTGTGTTTGATATAAAGGAGTCAGTGACGTCACGAGTGCCGTG
This sequence comes from Gonocerus acuteangulatus, assembly GCA_946811695.1. Taxonomy (NCBI): domain Eukaryota; kingdom Metazoa; phylum Arthropoda; class Insecta; order Hemiptera; family Coreidae; genus Gonocerus; species Gonocerus acuteangulatus. The sequence continues at coordinate 66,481,593 of OX328129.1, forward strand.
CCTTACCGTTTCCATTATGACGTCATCTCCCTGTCTTCCTGCATCCTCTATGCAATGCTTCTTCTACCTCTGTGGGAAGAAGAAACCCGATCCTACAGAGTCATTCAGAGAGGGAAGACTCATCCTGCTAAATTGGTGTCTAATGGCTGCCTAGATGATACTCCACTGTAATTCAGGGGTGTAGCTTTTTTTCACCGCCTGGGAAATGTGCTTATTACATGCAGGGAACATAAGCAGACCCATTGAACTGGGTTAACGGGACTGTATTTTTACAAGGGTTGCCCTCAATGGACATACCGAAAAACTAGTAGACATGGAAAGTGGAGTATTGTAAGAAAACGATGAATGCCACCGATTCTTTGTGGAGTGTGCTGTGTAGCGGTCGTATCAACATGTGGAATGGTTGAAGGAGCTAAAATATTGTATATTTTGAACTTTTTTATTATTGAGTATATTTATGTAACTTGAATTCTTTATTTTTTAGAACACCAATAGCATATTTTCATAAATATAGTTGCTTCAACTACTTAGGTCATTAGCAGGGCCGCCACATGAGGGGGAGGGGGCTGCCGGGTACAGTTGTCCCGGGCCCGGGAGCCGTGGGGGCCCCCCACAATAACGACAAAACAAGTGCAGTCCTAGAATAGGATCGCTATATTTTATTAGGAGTCGTAATAAAACTACAAGTACCGAAAGTGACCTTTGCTACACCGATTTTCGGTCGATGTTTACTTTGAATTTAAATATAAGAAGGTCCGCCAGCCAAATACATAATGTTTTGTTTTTGAGAAATGTCCAAAGTCCTATAGCAAAGTACTAGAACTTTCAGTCTGACTCTGAGAACCATTTTTCAAAATATTACTTCGGCAATGAATCGATCCTATTTTGCTCCGATTTTCATATTCCATTGTTTGACATAGCAGGGGCGATATGCCAAACAGACACTTCCTCTTGATCTTCACTTCATGATACTGCTTGGCTTCATTCCATTCTGTAGACATGACCAAACCACTTTCCGTTTTCAAGAGTACTCTTAATTCAAGAGGTATTTTTTTTTTTTAACTCGCCTGAGATATTTTTCTTCGGTCGTTGTTATTCTGCTATATTGCCTGTCCTGTGTTATCCTGCTGTCACTTCCGTTGAACAGTACTGGAATATATATTGCTTTAAAAATATGTAATTTTACATCCCGTCCAACCTATCTTTATCTGGCCATCGAGTTGCTGATTTGGTAATATATTTGATTCCTCTTTTTTTATTCTATTAGATATCTCCTTATTAATAGTGCCATTCCTATTTATCACAGTGCCTATATATATATATATATATATATATATATATATATATATATATATATGTATATATATATATACACACACACACACATATATATATATATATCTTCTTCTTCAGCCTCTAAAATTTTCACTTAACCCAAAATATTCGCTTCTTGTTCCTCCCTGCCTAGATAGTGTATCCTTGCTCTTTTTAGTATTTATTTATTGGTTCCACCTGCCGTTCAATAATTTCCAGCTGCAATTTATTTTCAGCTATCAAATAGGAACCGTAGAAACGGGTTCAATTTAGGTTTTTTTTTTTATATAATTGTGAGAACATGAACGCAGTCAGACCAACCATCAGCAAAATCCATTCCTACCTACCTAGATAAGCTTCTAGAATCCTAGCCCCCCTCTCTTATATTGCTGTGATATAGAACGCTTGGAATAGAAATAATGGGACGAAACCAACCCCTCCGAAACTTCAAGCAGTTAAATTGTTACCGGCACATTTCTGTAGAATTCGCTCAGCTTACGCAGCTTCAACAACGGTTTTTTACTGAGTATTAATAGAACAACCGGAGCATTACACTAATGGAGTATGTCCGAACTCTTGCCATGTATTACACTTAATCATCCTTCCGAGTTACATCACTCTTCCGACTTCCTTTCTTACTTCCTGAATCAGGATAACCTGATGAGCACTTAATTGTTTAATGTATAATACTGATGAGACGGTAAAGTTACTTACTTAATAAGTAAGTTACTTACTTAATTATGGTAAAGGAGAAGCCCTTTTTGTTTCCTCTGCGTCATTTTTCTGCATCCATAACTGGAAAACTTATATTTCACAGTGAATGTATTCCCCGAAATGTATGACATATTTTGTAGTAGATTGCAGGTTTACGTTTGGGCGTTCTTTCCGTGTTTATATATACATATATATGTGTGTGTTTAGCTAGGATTTGTCCTTGTGACTCCATTGTCTAGGATGTATATAATGTGTATATCCTGATAATCTCTTGTTGACTGCGGAGGCCGACAGGTAAGGATGAATCGCCGTTTTTCCGTAGAAAGGAGTGCCTGGATTTCTCTAGTGACTGCTTTCACTCCCGTGATCTCCGGCACAAGTGTGTCATACCGGCTCTACGTCAGTCATATGACGTTGTGATCGCTGTGTTAAGTGTTTCTTGGTGGCTTTATGATTCTATCAAAGTTGTGTTTACCTTTAAGGCATTGCTTCAAAGCCATCTCTTTGTTCTGACAGTGTTGTAATGGAAGCTGGGTTTTTCATAAGGGAGATAAGGGTTCGGGTCCAGCCTGTGGTTGAACTTTCCTGCAACACCGTTGGTTTGTATAAAGGCGAAGAACTTATAGATAGCCATCCCGTTAATTTGGGGGATTGAATGAAATCATTTTCAATAAGATTTTCTGTAAGCATTCTCGACAAAACTAAATTTTTGGGGTTCGAGTACTCAAAAATGATACGAAAATTTCTCAACCTGTTCCACATTCAAATAAACTATCTTGTGTAAAGTTCACTAACGTTTGGGGAGTGGAACTTTAACAAAAAATCATCTCGTCATATTTTGTGAAAAATGTGAGCACCTGATCCAAAGTTGCAGAAAGCGAGATCCTGAATTCTACTTATTGTAGTAATAACCACTATTACAACCAACAATTAATACAAACATGCTTCTCATTTACTTATCTTGTTTTTGAGCTGATAGTCGGAGAGCTGGCAACTTACTTATCATGAAGTGTTTTATGCACCCTGAAATTTTGCTATGATGTGCTCTGGGGTAGACTGCGCATAGGGGAAAGGTGCAAAACAATATTGCCCAAAAATAGTGTTTTATTCAGAAGCCAACTATTATTAATGAAAAAAATTGCAAATTGAGGCAATTTTTAAAATTAATAATAAATAAGGCAGGCACTTTTAAGGGGGTTAAATGTAAATTAAAAAAAAAAAAAAACCAAAGTACCTAGTTTTTATTTCTAATATTAAATGAAGTGCTTTATTCACGATGCGATTAAAGCAGCGTCTTCAATAAACATATTTGAAAATAATTACAAAAGGGCAGACACTTTTGTGGGGTTTAATTATCAGGAAACATAAAACCGTAAGAGTGAATGAGAGAACCGCGCAGTTGTGGTTATTCTCTGCGCTCTCATTGGTTCTTGCTCAAATCGTCGATACAAAAGCAAACTAACGAATATGAAAAAATGCATCTTTCATTTTCCATCTTTAATAATTTCTGCTGGACTTATTTACGGCAAATTCTTCAACCTGACTTCACTCTATTAAAGGGAAAGTATTCTTCTATCAAAAGGTCAAATCTGCCGAATATTTGACTCTCCAAAAAAAAAGTTATGAATAAATACTTTTCCACTCTGAAAAGTGGTGATTTTCATATTCGTTAGTTTGCTTTTGTATCGACGACATGATCTTGTACAGCTGTTCCAGTTTAAATGGCAGCGCGAATAAAACTCTCATTTAGTATTAAAATAAAAACAATTATTATTATTATTATTTTTTTACGTGTTATACCCCTTAAAAGTGTCTGCCATATTTATTATTCAATCAACCCAATCCTCCGTTTTGGAGTCACATAAATGAATATTCTATGTTTATTTATTTTTTTTTGTTTGCTTTTCTCAAACCATTTATAGCATGGAAATAGTTTACTTTAATTCCCTACGTTGAATGTTACTTTTATGGGTCCAATCTTGTGTGTACTTGAAAAAGGGATATAAAATCTATTAGCCATTACAAATTAAAGTGAAGTGAGGCATCTGTAACCATGGCATTATGTCTGCTGCCTTCTGTTGGAGCACCCTCTTGCATCCGGAACTTGTACTTTTTGTTTTCAAGCCCAACGCCGTATAATTTGAATTCGTGCCTGCTATAAAAAGATTGTAATAGGATCTAGTTGTCTGTGATTTATTGGAAAGTCTATTCATAATGGTCCGGAAAGTTTGTTCATCCAATAGAATAAATTGGCGAAACTGATAAGTAGTTATCTTATTTGGAATCATGGTCTATTAAGTCTCTGGGTTTGGCTGTGGAACGATGAGGAGCAAAAAAACGCACGATCTCAGCAATGGACGTCCGATAAGTTACGTGGAGTTGATGATAAGCAAGCGTATTTCAAGTTCAGTTCAAATCACAAGGCAGAGACTGCACAGATTGGCCTCAAGGTTTGTACTGTATGGATCTAACACACACGGTAAGTTAATAAACCTCAAGGCAGGGACTGCACAGTCTAGTTATGGTAGACCCACTGAATGTGAAGCAAATATCCTCTTGTCCACACACGTCAGACCCGGCCTGCACAGTCACTCATTGGACTGCGCAGTTAATCTATTGGTTTTATCATTCTACTTCGAAGGACTGTACAGTTTAACTCTGGCCTCAAGGCTGTCTCATACACAGTAAGGAATAGCGCAGACCAAATCTTGAGATATTCCTCACCGTGTATGGGCACCCTTACTGTTGTAAACAGGGGCGTATATAAGGGGGGCTACAGCCCCCCCCCCCGAAATTTTGATTTGATCGGTAAAAAGTTCATAAAACCCTTAAAAATAAATTAAATAAGATCATTTAGTTCATAAAACTTATTCTATTTTGGGTGAATAGCTTAAGTTTAAGTTGGCTAAAACTCTTCCAAGATCTAAATTGTTAGTATTCCATACACCGGAAATGGTCTCAGCCCCCCGTGAAATTTTCCCAGCCCCCTCCGAAATTATTTTCTATATACGCCCATGGTTGTAAATCGACAGAAGTAAACTGTTACTGAATGGCGTTACGGTTCAATTAGAACTAAATCCTTCGCTATTTGCTTGGTGCATTTCAGTCTTTTTGGTGCTTTAGTGCTTCGTCTTCGTTAATTGAGTAATTGGAGATCTTTCATCAACGTCATCAAACCATCTTTTGCCTGATCATCCTCTACTTCTTGAGCTTCCCTGTTGATCATACAAAATCTGCCGATACACTCGATTCTAATTCGGAAAGCGTCCTCCGTCTATAATCATCAATGTTTCTAACGGGCCCAAATATTTTCCCAAGGTTCCAATACTGAATAGCCTTGAGGCCTGAGTTGAACTGAGCAATCCATCAAAGTTGAATGATAAAACCCATGGATTAACTGTATGAACTGTGCAGTTCAGGCCTGATGTGTGTGGACAAGAGGATATTTGCTTCACATTGACTTGGGTCTAATATTAATGGACTGTGCAGTCCCTGCCTTGAGGTTTATTAACTTATCGTGTGTGTGCTAGACACATTCAGTGCAAACCTCGAGGCCAAACTGTGCAGTCTCTGCCTAGAGTTTTGAACTGAACGTGTATGACCACCTTAATGACTCTTACCTCTATAGAAACAGCCATAATCCATGATACGATTCTAGAATTCTTAAATAGATCTCTTGAAAAGATCTATCGATTCTGTAGAAATCTGATTTTTGAAGACTCTTTTGATAGTGATACCATAATTGTTTATACCTGGAATGATTCTAAAGACATTTTCGGAGGTATCAATTAAAATTTTAGAACTGTTTTAAGTAGTGGTTTTTGAGTAAGCCGATGCTAAATCATTAACGTATGAACAACTGATGTTAACTTCTAAGAAGAGAGTCAGCGACCGAGTAGAAAGATAGGAGGGAGAGTTTGAGAAAAAATAAATCAAAAATTAATTATTGTTGTTAGAATCCTAACTAGCCATAGCCTGGCAAGATATCTTCTAGTGAAGCAGTTTGCGAAGACCAAATCCAGTTACTTTAAGTATCTGTTGTGATTTCACGGATTAGCTTACAGGTTCTTTGCAGGTTATCTACGGCTGTTACTTCATACAGGTTATCTATGGCTAGAAACCATATTATATAAATATACTAATCAAAAGTTAATACAGTAATGAAAAGTATTTAAAATCACTACTATCACTACTAAAAGTAACTGATGTCTCTATATCAAGACTAATTTTAATATGCCTGAAATTGCTGAAGTATGAAACCACCAGTGGATTTTGATGTTCCCGTGAGAATTGCCTATTCAGGAACTACAAGCAACCCTATTTGATGACTATGTTAGTTACATAAAGAGGCTTCCATAAAAACTGCCAGAGGTATTCCATCTCCTCCATTCTCTTCTCCATAGTTCCTGGAAGAGCGATGCTGGAGAATCCCTGGAGAAAGTGCTGAAGTGAATCACGGCATTACTCTCGCCGTTCCGCTTCCCTCTTGTCCTACTTATTCCAGCTATTGTCCTCTGTGTCCTATTTTGGCAGCGTCAAGATAAGCCACAAGGTGGTTTTACTCTCGGTTGGTGTTGCTTTTCTATGTCGCATGCCATTTTATTGTGAATCTCGTACGCCTGTGGATCCAAATTGTCGAGATTGTTGGACTCAAATGAACTCAGGGCTTACGATAGTTACAGGAAAAGGTTTAAGCTGATGAGAGCTCGTTATTGTGAGAATCATCTATTTACGATGTGTACCATAGGTATATTGTGTGTTCCGATACTCTAAAGCGATTGGATTTTTCACACTCGAGTCCAGAGAAGTTAGACCTGAACAGTCCACCTGAAAGCCGGTCACCTGAACGTGTATATATTCCGGCCAGTCGGTCAGTTAAGACTGTTCAGCCGGCCGGAGGAAAATCAAACGTACAGGGTGTCTGGTAGCAGATTTATATTTTCAAACTTAAATAAAAAACCCAATAATTGACACAAAGTTTTATTAAGAGCATTGAACGATAGAATGGAAATGCAGATTTTATTTTTTTTAAAGAGTATGCCATCCAGATGCCTTCCATGAGTTGAACACACTAATCAAAACAGAGACTTGTGTTCTGCGCCACGCGCTGCAGTAAACTTGGTTCAATTGAGCTGATTTCTCGACGAATATTTTCCTTTAAAGCAATAAGAGATTGGGGATTGTCATTATAAACCCTCTCTTTGAGGTAGTCCCATAATAAAAAATCCATGGGAGTTAGAATTTGAGAAAATGCGCTCCTTTTTAACCACTCCAACGTTTTGATTGGATTTCTTTCTACCCGAACCAACAACCAAACCGAGAAGTGCTAACGCGTCGTCGTCAATAGTAGAGGCCATGATGATTAATACTGAAAGATATTTCAGATTGATCTGAACATTTGGAGGCTGGTCAGTCCATCCCGCGAACGGCCTTCAGGTGGACTGTTCAGTTTGAACAGAAAGGCCTGCCTGACCGTGTGTAGCTTGCTTTATGCAACTGCCGCTTGTGCTATTTTTATTTGACAGCAGCGAACTACGCAAGACAAAGGCAAAAAGGTGACCTGTTTCCTTTAAAAAAGAACAACAAAAAAACTCCACCTTGGTAAGACATAGGAAATCCTCAGATCGTCCAAGTACATCTGGCGAAGACGTTCTGATTTTGAGACAAAGGTTTGTCAACAGCTCTACGAAATCGAGTCGACTACGATCTCAAGAACTGTAAGACACACACCCGACTGCTATGCACAACGGAAGCCACATAGAACAGCCTTAGTTTTAGATAAAAAAAGCTTGATGTGTTTCCACCAATAATTAGCCAAAACTAATGGATAAAAACGTCTTAAAACAAGGATTAAAACGTTTTAAACCTCCTTGTGATAAGGTAAGAGAGAATTCGTACTGCGACTTTCTGCAGCTGGAAAGTACGTTCTTTCTAACAATTCCATATATTTGAACAGGCAACGTAAAAGTTTAAATTAATATAGCCTTAGCATTGGCAAAGTATTGATAAACATTAAACACCATCTCCCTTGCCTGGTAACTCTAAGCCAGTCCTGGTCCTCAACGAGACATAATCTGTTTTCAGTCAATTTCCCTTAGGGCGTTGTTCATTTAAATGGGAATTTGCAAAAGGCGAAATTGATCTTTCATAGTCTATGCCATTTTTCAATATCTGCGATATAAGATAATTTTTTTTCCAGGGAGATGGAGATAGAGAGATATTTCAACACGTGTCATTTAGGTGTGAAGTAGACAGGATCACTAAAAACACATTTCTAAGTTTTTTGGGGGGAGGGGGGGGGTATAAAGTCCCTTTGGTGGTAATCTTAATTCCTCATTATGCTGAAATGGGAAATGTGTCAGAGAAATTCTCTCATCTTTTACGTGTAGTGAAAGAAAACTATAATCGGAAAAAGGATAATGAACCCATGAACATAATGCATGAACCATTACAGCCCCGATAGCGCTCGATCTTCCATATTCGGATAAAAAAACATCAAGGTCTCATCCCTAGGATTATGCCTTACAAGGATGACCTACCTATAGGGATGATAGTGAACAAGTGGAACAGAGATAGCCACGAGGGCAGGGGTCGTGTCAGCGAAAGCTCTCACTCTCTCCTATTCGATGTGGTGCATCATCAGAGATTCGGACCGTCTCTTCAAGCTCGTCATCCAACCGTAGGGCGTGACTGGGTATTACTAAGAATCAGGGGTCAGTGAGGTTACAAAAAATGATCTTATACAGCAGATACTGGATAGCGACTTACTACGCACAGCTATGAAAGATCAATATGTGATTTTGCATTCAGTAAATGGTCACCATGAACTTACCACGATTTCCCAACCGTTATTGAGATATTTACGAAAAATGTATGAAGATCCGAAAACTTTTCATGTCTATTAATGAAATAATTTTTTTCCTTGACTCCAAATATAACCAAAATTTAAACATCTTAGTTGGGATTAATTTCCAAGATGTAGAAAATATTTCAATTGAATCCCGCGATTCTAAGTACTCACAAAAAAATAATGACTTACAAAAACATTGATTCCACTTTTCTCAGAAACGGTTACAGATATCGCCTTTAAAATGGTTTCATTCGTTTTCTTATGTTAAGGAACGTATAAAACAAGTACCTGCAAGCATATAAACTCAAAAACGTTAGTGTTACGATTTTTTTTTTTGCGCGAATTTCGCCCCAAACACTATCTTCCCGTGGGCGGATTCTGCTGGTTAACGAACTTGACCTTTCAAATTAGAAGGCAGATTTTTGTACTAAATTTGATCAAAATCGGGCCATTTTTGAGCTTGCTAGAGCGTTAGCAGACAAGCATATATATAAATAAATAAATAAATAAATAAATAAATATATATATATATATATATATATATATATATATATACAAATTTGGACCACATATATTTTCGTGATCTATAGGGTCTGAAACGTGAAAGTTTCTAGTCGGCACTTCCGGATTGCGTCTTGAGCGGGTTCTCCCTATAGAGATAGGGAGTAACTGCGCCAAAACATGTACATGGAACCTAGAAACGCTTTAAGATTTTTTCCGCTCGGAGTTCGCCCAAAAAAGCATGATTCGGTAGATGGATGCGGCTGGTTAACCAATTTGACTTTTAAAATATTTTTATACCAATCATATACTTCAGATACTGGAAAGTACCATTAGTGAATATGTATAGCCCGTTCATTTTGATGGGAAACGTGTAGGAACATATACCCGAAGGATTTGCTTTTTGCAAATTCCCATTTTAATGATGAATGAATGAATGAAAAAAAAAACTTTATTCTGGGACTTCGTCCCATAAGAATAAAAATAAATACAAAATAAACAATAAAGAAATTTAACCTAAAAATATAAATATAAATAAAGAAAAACAAAAGTATATAAAAAAAACTAATACAAATATTATATATGAAGCCTTAAATAATAAAATGAAATATAAGTAAATATGTAGGTACATATAATTGGAATGGGGCAATGATGATACAATGTTCAGAGGGGGGTGGGAATAAAATTAAAGAGTTTAAATAAACAAATAAATATTAAAAAGTTAAATAAATATTAAAGGAATGGGGGCTATAAAAAGATATAAGAGATTCGGAAGAAATGGTTTGGTAAAGGAAGGAACCTAGGAAATATTGTCGTCGAATTGATGGAAATAGCCACTTCAACTCGGAATACCGGTGTGAAATATGGGCATCCCTGGGGGTATCGAGGATAAATCTGAGAAAACTGTTCATTAATCGCTTAAGACGATCCTCAACCTCTGTGAACTTGGCACCCCACTTTCGAAAAAAAATATGACAATAGACTCAAAAAATTGCAAATCGTTTGTAGTTATTTGTAGTGAAAAAAATTTCGTTTGTAGTTGCCCCGTTTTTGAGAACCGGGGGGTCAAAAAATACCACGCACCCGACTTCAACCGATTGGAACCAAACCACTTTTATTCGACGTAAAATCGTTTGTAGTTGTTTGTAGTGAAAGAATTTTCGTTTGTAGTTGCCTAGAAAAAAAGTTACAGCCGCTTTTTGAATTTTCAAAATGGCGACTTTTTTAGTTTTAGGGGTGCGTGTTTTCTTACGGTCTCAATTCGTTCTAAATCGTTTGTAGTTGATAGTTGTGAAAGAATTTTCGTTTGTAGTTGCCTAGAAAAAAAGTTACAGCCGCTTTATGAGTTTTCAAAATGGCGACTTTTTTAGTTTTAGGGGTGCGTGTTTTCTAATGGTCTCAATTCGTTCTAAATCGTTTGTAGTTGATAGTTTTGAAAGAATTTTCGTTTGTAGTAGCCTAGAAAAAAAGTTACAGCCACTTTATGAATTTTCAAAATGGCGACTTTTTTAGTTTTAGGGGTGCGTGTTTTCTTATGGCATCAATACATTCTAAATCGTTTGTAGTTGATAGTTTTGAAAGAATTTTCGTTTGTAGTTGCCTAGAAAAAAAGTTACAGCCGCTTTTTGAATTTTCAAAATGGCGACTTTTTTAGTTTTAGGGGTGCGTGTTTTCTTACGGTCTCAATTCGTTCTAAATCGTTTGTAGTTGATAGTTGTGAAAGAATTTTCGTTTGTAGTTGCCTAGAAAAAAAGTTACAGCCGCTTTTTGAATTTTCAAAATGGCGACTTTTTTAGTTTTAGGGGTGCGTGTTTTCTTATGGTCTCAATTCGTTCTAAATCGTTTGTAGTTGATAGATTTGAAAGAATTTTCGTTTGTAGTTGCCTAGAAAAAAAGTTACAGCCGCTTTTTGAATTTTCAAAATGGCGACTTTTTTAGGTTTTGGGGTGCGTGTTTTCTAATGGTCTCAATTCGTTCTAAATCGTTTGTAGTTCATAGTTTTGAAAGAATTTTCGTTTGTAGTTGCCTAAAAAAAAAGTTACAGCCGCTTTATGAATTTTCAAAATGGCGACTTTTTTAGTTTTAGGGGTGCGTGTTTTCTTACGGTCTCAATACATTCTAAATCGTTTGTAGTTGATAGTTTTGAAAGAATTTTCGTTTGTAGTTGCCTAGAAAAAAAGTTACAGCCGCTTTATGAATTTTCAAAATGGCGACTTTTTTAGTTTTAGGGGTGCGTGTTTTCTTACGGTCTCAATTCGTTCTAAATTGTTTGTAGTTGATAGTTTTGAAAGAATTTTCGTTTGTAGTTGCCTAGAAAAAAAGTTACAGCCGCTTTATGAATTTTCAAAATGGCGACTTTTTTAGTTTTAGGGGTGCGTGTTTTCTTATGGTCTCAATACATTCTAAATCGTTTGTAGTTGATAGTTTTGAAAGAATTTTCGTTTGTAGTTGCCTAGAAAAAAAGTTACAGCCGCTTTATGAATTTTCAAAATGGCGACTTTTTTAGTTTTAGGGGTGCGTGTTTTCTTACGGTCTCAATTCGTTCTAAATCGTTTGTAGTTGATAGTTTTGAAAGAATTTTCGTTTGTAGTTGCCTAGAAAAAAAGTTACAGCCGCTTTATGAATTTTCAAAATGGCGACTTTTTTAGTTTTAGGGGTGCGTGTTTTCTTATGGTCTCAATACATTCTAAATCGTTTGTAGTTGATAGTTTTGAAAGAATTTTCGTTTGTAGTTGCCTAGAAAAAAAGTTACAGCCGCTTTTTGAATTTTCAAAATGGCGACTTTTTTAGGTTTTGGGGTGCGTGTTTTCCTACGGTCTCAATTCGTTCTAAATCGTTTGTAGTTGATAGTTTTGAAAAAATTTTCGTTTGTAGTTGCCTAGAAAAAAAGTTACAGCCGCTTTTTGAATTTTCAAAATGGCGACTTTTTTAGTTTTTTTGGGTGCGTGTTTTCTTACGGTCTCAATTCGTTCTAAATCGTTTGTAGTTGATAGTTTTGAAAGAATTTTCGTTTGTAGTTGCCTAGAAAAAAAGTTACAGCCGCTTTATGAATTTTCAAAATGGCGACTTTTTTAGGTTTTGGGGTGCGTGTTTTCTTATGGTCTCAATTCGTTCTAAATCGTTTGTAGTTGATAGTTGTGAAAGAATTTTCGTTTGTAGTTGCCTAGAAAAAAAGTTACAGCCGCTTTATGAGTTTTCAAAATGGCGACTTTTTTAGTTTTAGGGGTGCGTGTTTTCTTACGGTCTCAATTCGTTCTAAATCGTTTGTAGTTGATAGTTGTGAAAGAATTTTCGTTTGTAGTTGCCTAGAAAAAAAGTTACAGCCGCTTTATGAATTTTCAAAATGGCGACTTTTTTAGTTTTTTTGGGTGCGTGTTTTCTTACGGTCTCAATTCGTTCTATATCGTTTGTAGTTGATAGTTTTGAAAGAATTTTCGTTTGTAGTTGCCTAGAAAAAAAGTTACAGCCACTTTATGAGTTTTCAAAATGGCGACTTTTTTAGTTTTAGGGGTGCGTGTTTTCTTACGGTCTCAATTCGTTCTAAATCGTTTGTAGTTGATAGTTTTGAAAGAATTTTCGTTTGTAGTTGCCTAGAAAAAAAGTTACAGCCACTTTATGAGTTTTCAAAATGGCGACTTTTTTAGTTTTAGGGGTGCGTGTTTTCTTACGGTCTCAATTCGTTCTAAATCGTTTGTAGTTGATAGTTTTGAAAGAATTTTCGTTTGTAGTTGCCTAGAAAAAAAGTTACAGCCACTTTATGAGTTTTCAAAATGGCGACTTTTTTAGTTTTAGGGGTGCGTGTTTTCTTACGGTCTCAATTCGTTCTATATCGTTTGTAGTTGATAGTTTTGAAAGAATTTTCGTTTGTAGTTGCCTAGAAAAAAACAGCCGCTTTTTAGCACTTTCCTCTGGAGGAAAGTAGCTATTGAGGTTGCACTCATGACGGAAGTTTTGAAAAATTTCTTCAAATCTTTATCGATTCTACCTAGTAGACACCGAAAACGACCCCCGTTAAAATTTATATATATATACATATATATATATATATATATATATATATATATATATATATATATATATATATATATATATATATATATATATATATATATTGCCCCACTCTTCCTTCGCTGTGCCTTAGGCTGCCCTATACCAGCGGTTCTTCCAATTTGTATCCAGCCGTAGTTTTATATATATATATATATATATATATATATATATATATATATATATATATATATATATGTCTGTTAACACGATAGCGGCCAGAGTTTTTGTTTCTTCTTCACGAATCGTGGTATCTAGCGTTCAATTAGCAAACCATTGAACGAGTTCGTTAACCACCAAAATCGGTCTATCGGGAGGGGGGGGGGGGTTTACCCCGGGCCCAAAACACTAATTTGACCATGCCAGCCGTAGTTTTTGTTATATTTCAACGAAACTCGGTATTCGTTATGTTAATCTCAAGAGAGGAATACGTTATAAAAATAAACTATATCGGTTCATTAGGAGGGGAGGTTTACTCTCGACCCACATTACCGATTTGGCACTACTAGCCATAATTTTTGTTACATTTCAAAGAAACTCGGTACTCGTGGTGGTAATCAACAGGGAGAAATGGGTTGTACAAATAAACTATATCGGTTCATTAGGAGGGGGGGTTTATTCCGGACCCACATTACCGATTTGCCACTACCAGCCATAATTTTTGTTACATTTCAAAGAAACTCGGTATTCGTGGTGGTAATCAACAGGGAGAAATGGGTTGTAAAAATAAACTATATCGGTTCATTAGGAGGGGGGGTTTATTCCGGACCCACATTACCGATTTGCCACTACCAGCCATAATTTTTGTTACATTTCAAAGAAACTCGGTATTCGTGGTGGTAATCAACAGGGAGAAATGGGTTGTAAAAATAAACTATATCGGTTCATTAGGAGGGGGGGTTTATTCCGGACCCACATTACCGATTTGCCACTACCAGCCATAATTTTTGTTACATTTCAAAGAAACTCGGTATTCGTGGTGGTAATCAACAGGGAAAAATGGGTTGTAAAAATAAACTAAATCAGGTTATTGAGAGGGGGGATTTACCCCGGACCTAAAGTATTAATATACTCATACTGGTCGTAATTTCTGCTGTATTGTAACGAAATGCGGTATACGTCGTGGGTATCTCATGAGAAAGAAGTGTTGTAAAAATGAAGTAAATCGCTCAATTGGAAAAGAGAGTTTACTTTAAAGTCTGTTTCATTAGAAATGTGAACCGCCAGACGTAGGGTCACAAAGCCGCCGCGAGGAGCGCTACCTCCCACTATGAGGACTGTATCCTGTTCCTGTGTCAGATCAAAAGACGGAAAATGAAGTCTTTGTGTGTTTATGAAGTTGTAGTATTAATAATTGAACAGTTCTCATAAGAAATGTAAATGAGCAGAACTATTCATGTTTTTATTTTATTTATATAGGCTATTTACGGAAAATTATTCAATAATGTTTTCTACACTACAAAAATTCCGAGGAATGTGCTTAGTTATGCAGCTCCTGCGTGACGGAGTAGTTGAATTTTCAATATCGCAACTTTTTCAGTTTTTTTTAACACCCTTAGGAATTTGATATTTTTTTTTATGGATATAGTGTCTTACCTTTTAATGATCCTGTTTGGCAGGTTGCATCCAAATTACTTGGAGACGGTTTTAGCAAAGATTATGTTTACTTATACATTAGTCAAAACAGAAATAAAATAGGCGACAAAATTAGCGGTCATAGAATCAGTTCAGTCGATAAAAAACGTAATCTGGAAACAGAAGATAGTTGCGACTCGAATTGGTCAACCGAATTTTGTCACACTGACCTAGCATCCCTGAAATCTCAAATTCATATTCCGTATGATGTGTGGATAAACATTGCTCCCGAAATGAGATTATATCAAGGACGGCCGTATAATGTCTTAAAGCCTGGTTGGGCTTCGATTATTTACGAAATTGTTTGGAATGAATTGAAATTGCCTTGTGCTTTCCAATTCAAGAAAGCGGCAATTAACTATCTTCCTGGGGATATTTTTCTTAAAATTACAGGAAAATGTTCCGAAAAACATCTCAACAACTCTGTTTCATTAGAAATGTGTTTCTAATGAAACAGAGTTTTAAGTAAACTCTCTTTTCCAATTGACCGATTTACTTCATTTTTACAACACTTCTTTCTCATGAGATACCCACGACGTATACCGCGTTTCGTTACAATACAGCAGAAATTACGACCGTTATGAGTATATTAGTACTTTAGGTCCGGGGTAAATCCCCCCTCTGAATAACCTGATTTAGTTTATTTTTACAACCCATTTTTCCCTGTTGATTACCACCACGAGTACCGAGTTTCTTTGAAATGTAACAAAAATTATGGCTGGTAGTGGCAAATCGGTAATGTGGGTCCGGAATAAACCCCCCCTCCTAATGAACCGATATAGTTTATTTGTACAACCCATTTCTCCCTGTTGATTACCACCACGAGTACCGAGTTTCTCTGAAATGTAACAAAAATTATGGCTAGTAGTGCCAAATCGGTTATGTGGGTCGAGAGTAAACCCCCCCTCCTAATGAACCGATATAGTTTATTTGTACAACCCATTTCTCCCTGTTGATTACCACCACGAGTACCGAGTTTCTTTGAAATGTAACAAAAATTATGGCTAGTAGTGCCAAATCGGTAATGTGGGTCGAGAGTAAACCTCCCCTCCTAATGAACCGATATAGTTTATTTTTATAACGTATTCCTCTCTTGAGATTAACATAACGAATACCGAGTTTCGTTGAAATATAACAAAAACTACGGCTGGCATGGTCAAATTAGTGTTTTGGGCCCGGGGTAAACCCCCCCCCCCCCCCTCCCGATAGACCGATTTTGGTGGTTAACGAACTCGTTCAATGGTTTGCTAATTGAACGCTAGATACCACGATTCGTGAAGAAGAAACAAAAACTCTGGCCGCTATCGTGTTAACAGACATATATATATATATATATATATATATATATATATATATATATATATATAAAACTACGGCTGGATACAAATTGGAAGAACCGCTGGTATAGGGCAGCCTAAGGCACAGCGAAGGAAGAGTGGGGCAATATATATATATATATATATATATATATATATATATATATATATATATATATATATATATGTATATATATATACATTTTAACGGGGGTCGTTTTAGGTGTCTACTAGGTAGAATCGATAAAGATTTGAAGAAATTTTTCAAAACTTCCGTCATGAGTCCAACCTCAATAGCTACTTTCCTCCAGAGGAAAGTGCTAAAAAGCGGCTGTTTTTTTCTAGGTAACTACAAACGAAAATTCGTTCAAAACTATCAACTACAAACGATATAGAACGAATTGAGACCGTAAGAAAACACGCACCCAAAAAAACTAAAAAAGTCGCCATTTTGAAAATTCTTAAAGTGGCTGTAACTTTTTTTCTAGGCAACTACAAACGAAAATTCTTTCACAACTATCAACTACAAACGATTTAGAACGAATTGAGACCGTAAGAAAACACGCACCCCTAAAACTAAAAAAGTCGCCATTTTGAAAACTCATAAAGCGGCTGTAACTTTTTTTCTAGGCAACTACAAACGAAAAATTTTTCAAAACTATCAACTACGAACGATTTAGAACGAATTGAGACCGTAAGAAAACACGCACCCCTAAAACTAAAAAAGTCGCCATTTTGAAAATTCATAAAGCGGCTGTAACTTTTTTTCAAGGCAACTACAAACGAAAATTCTTTCAAAACTATCAACTACAAACGATTTAGAACGAATTGAGACCGTAAGAAAACACGCACCCCTAAAACTAAAAAAGTCGCCATTTTGAAAATTCAAAAAGCGGCTGTTTTTTTCTAGGCAACTACAAACGAAAATTCGTTCAAAACTATCAACTACAAACGATATAGAACGAATTGAGACCGTAAGAAAACACGCACCGAAAAAAACTAAAAAAGTCGCCATTTTGAAAATTCTTAAAGTGGCTGTAACTTTTTTTCTAGGCAACTACAAACGAAAATTTTTTCAAAACTATCAACTACGAACGATTTAGAACGAATTGAGACCGTAAGAAAACACGCACCCCTAAAACTAAAAAAGTCGCCATTTTGAAAATTCATAAAGCGGCTGTAACTTTTTTTCAAGGCAACTACAAACGAAAATTCTTTCAAAACTATCAACTACAAACGATTTAGAACGAATTGAGACCGTAAGAAAACACGCACCCCTAAAACTAAAAAAGTCGCCATTTTGAAAATTCAAAAAGCGGCTGTTTTTTTCTAGGCAACTACAAACGAAAATTCGTTCAAAACTATCAACTACAAACGATATAGAACGAATTGAGACCGTAAGAAAACACGCACCGAAAAAAACTAAAAAAGTCGCCATTTTGAAAATTCTTAAAGTGGCTGTAACTTTTTTTCTAGGCAACTACAAACGAAAATTCTTTCACAACTATCAACTACAAACGATTTAGAACGAATTGAGACCGTAAGAAAACACGCACCCCTAAAACTAAAAAAGTCGCCATTTTGAAAACTCATAAAGCGGCTGTAACTTTTTTTCTAGGCAACTACAAACGAAAATTCTTTCAAAACTATCAACTACAAACGATTTAGAATGTATTGAGACCATAAGAAAACACGCACCCCTAAAACTAAAAAAGTCGCCATTTTGAAAACTCATAAAGCGGCTGTAACTTTTTTTCTAGGCAACTACAAACGAAAATTCTTTCACAACTATCAACTACAAACGATTTAGAACGAATTGAGACCGTAAGAAAACACGCACCCCTAAAACTAAAAAAGTCGCCATTTTGAAAATTGAAAAAGCGGCTGTAACTTTTTTTCTAGGCAACTACAAACGAAAATTCTTTCAAAACTATCAACTACAAACGATTTAGAACGAATTGAAACCATAAGAAAACACGCACCCCTAAAACTAAAAAAGTCGCCATTTTGAAAATTCATAAAGCGGCTGTAACTTTTTTTCTAGGCAACTACAAACGAAAATTCTTTCAAAACTATCAACTACAAATGATTTAGAACGAATTGAGACCATTAGAAAACACGCACCCCAAAACCTAAAAAAGTCGCCATTTTGAAAATTCATAAAGCTGCTGTAACTTTATTTCTAGGCAACTACAAACGAAAATTCTTTCACAACTATCAACTACAAACGATTTAGAACGAATTGAGACCGTAAGAAAACACGCACCCCTAAAACTAAAAAAGTCGCCATTTTGAAAACTCATAAAGCGGCTGTAACTTTTTTTCTAGGCAACTACAAACGAAAATTCTTTCAAAACTATCAACTACAAACGATTTAGAATGTATTGAGACCATAAGAAAACACGCACCCCTAAAACTAAAAAAGTCGCCATTTTGAAAACTCATAAAGCGGCTGTAACTTTTTTTCTAGGCAACTACAAACGAAAATTCTTTCAAAACTATCAACTACGAACGATTTAGAACGAATTGAGACCATTAGAAAACACGCACCCCTAAAACTAAAAAAGTCGCCATTTTGAAAACTCATAAAGCGGCTGTAACTTTTTTTCTAGGCAACTACAAACGAAAATTCTTTCACAACTATCAACTACAAACGATTTAGAACGAATTGAGACCGTAAGAAAACACGCACCCCTAAAACTAAAAAAGTCGCCATTTTGAAAATTGAAAAAGCGGCTGTAACTTTTTTTCTAGGCAACTACAAACGAAAATTCTTTCAAAACTATCAACTACAAACGATTTAGAACGAATTGAAACCATAAGAAAACACGCACCCCTAAAACTAAAAAAGTCGCCATTTTGAAAATTCATAAAGCGGCTGTAACTTTTTTTCTAGGCAACTACAAACGAAAATTCTTTCAAAACTATCAACTACAAATGATTTAGAACGAATTGAGACCATTAGAAAACACGCACCCCAAAACCTAAAAAAGTCGCCATTTTGAAAATTCATAAAGCGGCTGTAACTTTATTTCTAGGCAACTACAAACGAAAATTCTTTCACAACTATCAACTACAAACGATTTAGAACGAATTGAGACCGTAAGAAAACACGCACCCCTAAAACTAAAAAAGTCGCCATTTTGAAAATTGAAAAAGCGGCTGTAACTTTTTTTCTAGGCAACTACAAACGAAAATTCTTTCAAAACTATCAACTACAAACGATTTAGAACGAATTGAAACCATAAGAAAACACGCACCCCTAAAACTAAAAAAGTCGCCATTTTGAAAATTCATAAAGCGGCTGTAACTTTTTTTCTAGGCAACTACAAACGAAAATTCTTTCAAAACTATCAACTACAAATGATTTAGAACGAATTGAGACCATTAGAAAACACGCACCCCAAAACCTAAAAAAGTCGCCATTTTGAAAATTCATAAAGCGGCTGTAACTTTATTTCTAGGCAACTACAAACGAAAATTCTTTCAAAACTATCAACTACAAACGATTTAGAACGAATTGAGACCGTAAGAAAACACGCACCCCTAAAACTAAAAAAGTCGCCATTTTGAAAATTCAAAAAGCGGCTGTAACTTTTTTTCTAGGCAACTACAAACGAAAATTCTTTCAAAACTATCAACTACAAACGATTTAGAACGAATTGAGACCGTAAGAAAACACGCACCTCCTAAACTAAAAAAGTCGCCATTTTGAAAATTCATAAAGCGGCTGTAACATTTTTTCTAGGCAACTACAAACGAAAATTCTTTCAAAACTATCAACTACGAACGATTTAGAACGAATTGGGACCATTAGAAAACACGCACCCCTAAAACTCAAAAAGTCGCCATTTTGAAAACTCATAAAGCGGCTGTAACTTTTTTTCTAGGCAACTACAAACGAAAATTCTTTCACAACTATCAACTACAAACGATTTAGAACGAATTGAGACCGTAAGAAAACACGCACCCCTAAAACTAAAAAAGTCGCCATTTTGAAAATTGATAAAGCGGCTGTAACTTTTTTTCTAGGCAACTACAAACGAAAATTCTTTCAAAACTATCAACTACAAACGATTTAGAACGAATTGAAACCATAAGAAAACACGCACCCCTAAAACTAAAAAAGTCGCCATTTTGAAAATTCATAAAGCGGCTGTAACTTTTTTTCTAGGCAACTACAAACGAAAATTCTTTCAAAACTATCAACTACAAATGATTTAGAACGAATTGAGACCATTAGAAAACACGCACCCCAAAACCTAAAAAAGTCGCCATTTTGAAAATTCATAAAGCGGCTGTAACTTTATTTCTAGGCAACTACAAACGAAAATTCTTTCACAACTATCAACTACAAACGATTTAGAACGAATTGAGACCGTAAGAAAACACGCACCCCTAAAACTAAAAAAGTCGCCATTTTGAAAATTGAAAAAGCGGCTGTAACTTTTTTTCTAGGCAACTACAAACGAAAATTCTTTCAAAACTATCAACTACAAACGATTTAGAACGAATTGAAACCATAAGAAAACACGCACCCCTAAAACTAAAAAAGTCGCCATTTTGAAAATTCATAAAGCGGCTGTAACTTTTTTTCTAGGCAACTACAAACGAAAATTCTTTCAAAACTATCAACTACAAATGATTTAGAACGAATTGAGACCATTAGAAAACACGCACCCCAAAACCTAAAAAAGTCGCCATTTTGAAAATTCATAAAGCGGCTGTAACTTTATTTCTAGGCAACTACAAACGAAAATTCTTTCAAAACTATCAACTACAAACGATTTAGAACGAATTGAGACCGTAAGAAAACACGCACCTCCTAAACTAAAAAAGTCGCCATTTTGAAAATTCATAAAGCGGCTGTAACATTTTTTCTAGGCAACTACAAACGAAAATTCTTTCAAAACTATCAACTACGAACGATTTAGAACGAATTGGGACCATTAGAAAACACGCACCCCTAAAACTAAAAAAGTCGCCATTTTGAAAACTCATAAAGCGGCTGTAACTTTTTTTCTCGGCAACTACAAACGAAAATTCTTTCAAAACAATCAACTACAAACGATTTAGAACGAGTTGAGACCATTAGAAAACACGCACCCCAAAAAACTAAAAAAGTCGCCATTTTGAAAATTCATAAAGTGGCTGTAACTTTTTTTCTAGGCAACTACAAACGAAAATTCTTTCAAAACTATCAACTACAAACGATTTAGAACGAATTGAGACCGTAAGAAAACACGCACCCCTAAAACTAAAAAAGTCGCCATTTTGAAAATTCAAAAAGCGGCTGTAACTTTTTTTCTAGGCAACTACAAACGAAAATTCTTTCACTACAAACAACTACAAACGATTTTACGTCGAATAAATGTGGTTTGGTTCCAATCGGTTGAAGTCGGGTGCGGGGTATTTTTTGACCCCCCGGTTCTCAAAAACGGGGCAACTACAAACGAAATTTTTTTCACTACAAATAACTACAAACGATTTGCAATTTTTTGAGTCTATTGTCCTATTTTTTTTCGAAAGTGGGGTGCCAAGTTCACAGAGGTCGATCCTCAAGCTCCCCAGTGAGCCATCATCAATGATCAAGCGCTGAGTGAAACTGACTACCCTAGATACACTAAAATTACAGACATGCACGACGAGCTGGCAATCACAGACTATATACACACACTCACAACTAAATTCTTTCATTCAGTACAACTATCAGACAATCCACTAATAGCTGAAATAGGTAATTATAGCAAAGAATCCCTCAGACGATACACGCACAGACGGACCAAACACATACTTCTGGACACCTGACTTCCTCTCAGTAAGTAAATAATTTTCAAATGTATGTATTATAGTGGTATTTTGCTTGTTTTTTTTTTTTTTTTTATAATTTTTCCCAAACTTTCAACAATACGATCATTGTGTCTGTAGTTAGACAATAAATAAAATGACATGTAAAAAAAATAATAACATGTTGGACTAAATGTACATATTGTATATTCACTATGTAAATAAAAATTTCTTCTTCTTCTAAGTGAAACTGAATGACAACTGATTATGTCTCGTTTAGGACCAGGGAAGGCTATGAGAGGTCGGGAAGGGAGATAGTGTTTAATATCAACACTCAGCCATTGGCCATCTAACTGGAAAAAATCAAATCATTGAAAATTCATATTATTTCAATTAATCTCATGGTTGAATTCAAAGACATTTACGTTTTCAAATGTCAGTGTGATTTTTTCCAAGTCTAATCAGGATTTGAATGTTAAATTTTAACAATATCAATGCTGATATTGAGTTACATGACAAATGCCATATTATATTATTTTAAATTGTAGACGTTAGTGAATTATTTATACGTAATTTAATAAACAAGGGAAACAAAAGTTTTATTAGCTTTAATTAAAAAAAAATTCCATTGAAATCGGTCACGATTTAGAGGCTGTAGCCTTTTTTAAAACACGAAATGTCGTTTGCAAGGTAGGGATTGTCGGGGTTCGGTCACTGCTACTTAATAAAACTACATTTTATCATAAAAATGGTTTTATTGTGCCGACGTTTCGGCTTGAACTTCATGCCTTCATCAGGGCTGTAAAAAACAAGTAGGACGGATGTAATACTGAAATATACATATATATATATGCCTACATACACAAATACACATACATATATACATACATATATATATGGAAAAAGACAAAACATAAAATACTAGAACATAATATATAGAAGAACAATGTGCTCTAGAAGTGTTTGGATTATTAGGAAAACAGATATAAGAATAACAGATTACATATTAGATTAGATATAAGAATAACAATATGGGCTTACCGATGGGAAGATACCGATGGGAACCCATCCCCACTACCCAAGACAATATTGTCCCTCAATTCAGAGGCCTCCCATATATCCCAAACCTCACAGAAAAAATCCAAAAATCCCTACGCGATACATTCCCCACTCTAAAACTAGGACTATCGACACAGAACAAACTGAAAAACTTACATACGACTCTTAAAGACCCTATCTCACAAAAAAACAGGACCAATGTAGTCTACAGAATCCCTTGCATCACACCCAACTGCAATAGTGCGTACATTGGACAGACTAAAAACCCAGTAAGAAAACGTATCAACAACCACAAAAACGATGTCCGGAACAAAGACATAAAGACAGCTTTAACTAGACATGCCATCACAGACGGACATGACTTTGGTTTTGACCTCTACTCCATCCTTTCCACTGAATACAACGAAGACAAACGCCTCCTTTCCGAATCAATTTTTATCCACCTAGAAAATAACCCAGTTAATGACAAAATTGACAAAGAAGTCATCTCCTCTACCTACTCCAACATCTTCCATTTATTAAAAACTCCATCCTAATCCCCTATACCGCCTGCAATATAGCCCTTTATATCTGCCTCCCTTTCCATTAACACAACATTTTATGACTTTATGACCCCTTACTGTACTTCGCCGCTCTTTCTTTCATCTTCTATATTCTCTGTCCATTGGGTGGTCCAGAACCCCCCCCTCACCAACTCCTTTCTTCCTATGTTTCCCTGTATTAACTGTCAGAAATGATCCCGCATTTGTGAGGAATAGTTCTCTATCTTCCCATCGGTAAGTCCATATTGTTATTCTTATATCTAATCTAATATGTAATCTGTTATTCTTATATCTGTTTTCCTAATAATCCAAACACTTCTAGAGCACATTGTTCTTCTATATATTATGTTCTAGTATTTTATGTTTTGTCTTTTTCCATATATATATGTATGTGTATTTGTGTATGTAGGCATATATATATATATATATATATATATATATATATATATATATATATATGTGTATATTTCAGTATTACATCCGTCCTACTTGTTTTTTACAGCCCTGATGAAGGCTTGAAGTTCAAGCCGAAACGTCGGCACAATAAAACCATTTTTATGATAAAATGTAGTTTTATTAAATATTACCATCTACGGTCTACCTTGCATCATCTACGGTCAACGATCTCCTCTCAATGAAATGTCGTTTGGTTACACTACGTGACGCTGGCCACTCCAAGCAGTGGTCTTTTCAATGTGTACATGATTTAATGTGTAAATGAACTTTAAATTTCAATCAAAAGTCATTGCGTTCCCATTATTCAATTATAAAATCACTTGTAAAATAACAATTACAATTCACCTTGGGATTTTAGCGCGGTTCCTCCCTCCCCCATAGGGAGGAACCGCGCTTAGAAGGTTGATCTCATGAAACAATCCGGAAGTGCCGACTAGAAAATTTTGCGTTTCAGAACCCCTAGAGACCGAAAATGATGGTGGTTCAAATTTGTTTATATATATATATATATATATATATATATATATATATATATATATATTTGTCTGTTCGCGGCATAGCTCAGAGAGTAATGGTCCGATTTTGATGAATTTTGGTACAAAAATCTTTCGTCTAATTTGAAAGGTCAAGTTCGTTAACCAGCCCACTGGAAGATGGCGTTTGGGGCGAAGATCGCGTAAAAAAAATCGTAACGCTTACGTTTTTGAGTTCATAAGCTTGTACGTACTCGTTTTATAGGCTTCTTGGGATAGGAAAACGAATGAAACCATTTTCAAGGCGATAGCTTTAACCGTTTTCGAGAAAATTGGAAAAATAGTTTTTGAATACCGATTTTGGTTTGGGTACTTAGAATCATGGGATTCAGTCGAAACATTTTCTGCATGTTCTACTTTCATTAAAACTAATATGTTGCAATTTTTGCTACGTTTGGAGTTAAGGAAGGGTTAGAATAAAATATTTTATTAACAGACATAAAAAGTTTTGGTAACTTTGTATTCTTTCCTTAATATCTCGAAAGAGGTTGAGAATCTTGGGAAACGGAAGGTTACCATTAGAAAGCTTACTAAATGCTCTACAAAAAAGGTTCTAATGAAAGTTTTGATCAGGCGATGTAAATCGGAGAAATAAGTGCTTAAAACTTTAAAGTAATTGATTTCGTTTATTCTAACGGTTCTTTTTGTCAGTTTTATTCCTTGTTATTTTTTAATTGATTATAGTCGGATAATGTATTTGACAATAATACAGATGAAGTAAAATAAGAAGATCAATTTATTGTTAAAAATGTAGCGTTCAAAGAGAGAGATCCCAAGGCTTTCCAAATGCCTTTGAGCGGAGGCCTTTCTAGCCGACTTATGGGTTGGCCGACCCATACAGGTAAGACCATAAATCAAGACCTTTCAAGACTGGTGGAACCAAAATAATAACTGATTCTATTTTAATCTTTCCAAATCAGACTAGGGATAAGAACAGAACCGCGCTAAGATGATGCAGTTCCTGAGAGTCGGACTTTTGTTTCACTTTTCTTCAAATATAAAGAGTATGTTTGGTTCGTCGCTTAATAAGTCAAATATACCTTCAATATTATTTAGTACACCTTAAATATATCAAAGAAGCAATGCTTTGAGTAAGGAGCAACCGGCCTACCGTTTGCCGGACCATGTGCACTTACATGTTAGAGATCGGTCGTTGGTTCTGCCACGACCGAACAATGGGCTGGTGATTGTGCTGGCCCGCGAGTACCTAGCCTGATTGGGAATTTATATTACCGATGGCGGCACCTCTGTCGTTGACAAAATGGCGTCGAATGGAGGTATACCTGTATGATATTATTACATAGTGATTCCTGATAACAAGTGTTTTCGCAGTTGTTTGTGGTTTTATTTCATGTTAATATTAGTGTTTTCGTCAAGAAACAGGTTTTTTGAAAGCTCTACCTCATTTGTGCACTCAAATATGTAAGAATATTGGACTAACAGTGTTATATTGGTTATTGTGATGGATATGCAAAAAGTGATGTAAGTATTATTTCATACCATTGTGAACAGCTTTGAATACAAGAAATGTTTTTTTATAATAAATATTGCATATTATTGATCACCAACAAATCACGAGCAACTTGAAAATTGAAAAAATACTTCAACATTTCTTTTAATCTTTATTTTCACATATTACATGCACCGTTTCCTTTCCCCATTTGTTTATTAATGGCACCGTAATATTTTTAAAACTGGAGTCATATGAAGCAAATATAAAGAAGTCATAATCATTTAAATTTAATATAGCCATTCCTAACTAAACTTGTGAAACAAAGTGCAAACAACTTGATAGATTAGTTGGTCTTCCCCAAAATACCACAAGTATTTAAGTAATGGATGTGCATTCACAATTGCTTCACCTTCAACTATGCTCCTGAAACTAGGTAAGATAGCCAAAGAGGTTCCTCAGTGACAGTACATACTTTTGTCCATCCTATACCTTCCAAATTTATAGAAATAAATTTCAGAAATTAAATCAAATTCCCACAAAATGGGTTGCAAGCAGCTTATATTCACAAAAGAGTGAAGGTTACATAAATGTGAATTATTTCTCTACCTCTTAGATATATTGTTTAAAATACTTACTTTATGAGAGGGGAATGTTTCTGTTGCCTTTAAAAAAAATTAATTTGTCATAAAACAGTAGGAAAATCTGTTAAATAGCCAGAAAAACACGAAGACACAATAGTTTTACTCTTGTAAACAATGCACGTATACCTCCAACGCTAGTTCCAAAATTGACGTATCGCTTAATGTTAATTCCCAATAGACTTACTACAGATAATACCATCATCTGCTATATAAGCCAGGAACTAGGGGTATAGACATCCGAGCAGGGAACTTCGCGTGTTTGTTGGCAATTGTACTATGAGATACGGAGAGAAGATTGCAGGAAGCAGAGCGTAGAGAAATGTCCTTAATGCGGTAAGATGGAGCACGCTGGTAACCCGGTCACTCTATGTCGTATCTACATTTCTCTAAGGATTTACTATTCTTTATCTATTGGAGGTTGGTCCAAAAATAATGGAGCTTTTCAATTTCCTAGTAAACAGAAGATAATCTAAAGTCTAGTTAATCTATATATATGTATAAAAATCACGTGTCTGTCTGTTTTTTGTTTGTTTGTCCCTTATACAAATCTATACCGTCTCACCGATTTTGACCAAACTTGGCACACAGGTAGGCCTTGATACGAGAAATCTCCTAGGCTAGGTCAAAATAGTCAAATTTCAAAATTTGGCCAAAAGGTCAAAAGTTTTGTTCAAGAAAAATTGGCTACACTGAACCATTCAGATTGTGACGGCCATTTTGAATCGACAGCTGGCTCTGCTACTGGCCTCTGCCGGCTGTTAGATGAAGTTCTGTTGTGCTGGCCGCTGCCGGTATCATTATGAACTAAAACAAATTCACATCGTTTGACCGATTTTCGTAACTGGGTATAGGCAACTAGGTATCAAGTTGATCTTGATACTGGGAGAGTCATAGACGGAAAGTAGGCGTAGCATGGCACACCGGGTAACAGCTAGTGGATTATAAACTATGTTGTTTTTCCACAAAGATTAGTTTTGTTTGTATTACATTCTCTATGAGTAGGGACCTCTGAAATTCACCATGTCGAAACAAGATTTTTGTCATGGTCAAGTGCGTCTGAAAACGCGCTTAGCATCAATGTTATTTGGGACGAATAAAGCATCAGTGACTGTACAGAGGAGAGATGGTGCAAGTAATTTCGTCTCGGAGTTTTTGAACCCCAAAGACAAGTTCGCGGTAGGCCTTCTATTGCTGATCATGACAAACTGAGGACTTTGGGGGGAAAAAAAAAATCGCAGAACTATTTGGGCCAATGTGAGAGAAGTTGATTTTTACAGTTGTTCGCCATCTGGAACGAATTTATCATGAAACGAATGATTGAATGTGTCATAAAAACCTTAAAAATAAATTTAATAAGATCACTTAGTTTAGTTTTTTTTTTTTTTTTTTTTTTTTTAAATAGCGTTTTAGTTGACTAAGGGTACGTTCATGGTGAGGATGGATTCTGCGATGCTACGATAGCTACTCCGATGAGCGCTGCCCCGATGTATTCTACATCGATGGAGGGTGTTCATGCTGACTCACCATTGCATTGGTTCTTACTGGGAGTAAAGTAACCTTCAACAGTGAATTAGCTTTTGTTTATGAAAAAGCTCTGCTTATGTTAGTGAGAAAAAATGAGCCTTTACAATTAGTTCGCGATGTTCCTGACAAAGAAAAAGCGATTGGTTTCTTACTCGGAAAAATTAATGGAATCCTATTAATTTTAGCGAGTTGGATTGACTAGAGTCGCTTAAATTAATATAATTCTATTAATTGCGAGTTGGATTGACTAGAGTTTTTTTATATCTTCTTGAGCGAGTGGAGCGTAGCGTAGCGAGCGGAAACGCATATCATGTAATGCTTAATAAATGTAAAAGATCCAAAAAAGAGAGAGAGAAAAGGAATAAAATATGTTTGTTTACAAATATCGTTGTTTGTTATCCTTCATAACCTGCAAAACAGTCAACTTTAATGCTTAATAACTATTTTTATAGTTGAGAGAATTTATTTTGATCATATTAACCTTTTTATTAATAAATATTACTTGCCATTATCTAATATGAATTATGACCGTAGATAGCGAGTCAAGTAGTAATAGATAACCAGCAAAGAACCTGTAAGCTAATCAGTAAGCTTATCAGCGAGTACGAGTATAACTGTTATAAATCACTACTGCTACTTCAAGAGTAACTGGATGTGGTCTTCGCAAAAAGACCCAATTTTCTTTCATCTCGACAACGAAATAAACAAAAAAGAATAATCACACAAGATGAGGAAGTAATGAGAGAGGGTAGATGACCTGCGCACTAGAGTCCTTTTGAAGGAACCAATCACAGTCAAGCACACATCGCGGCTTCCCTCCTCACTGCGAGGAGAAAACAAAATATTTGTCCTTCCCAGCGGTCACTGCGCGGATGCGAGAATAGTATCGGAAGTAAGGATCCTCACTATGAACACTCCCACCTTACTACATATGTTTGTTTTACATCGGGGCAGCGCTCATCGGAGTAGCTATCGTAGCATCGCAGAATGAATCCCCACCATGAACGTACCCTTAGTATTCCTAGCTCTAGATTGTTAGTATTTCATACCCCCCAAATGTTCTCAGACCCCATCCAAATTATTTCCTTAATACGTCCATGATGCATGTAGAGGTACTAAGAAAGACATGATTCATTTAAATAAATAGTTATATATATATATATATATATACTTGTTTTTTTGTAGCCAATAGGTCATAATTATGACCTATTGGCTACAAAAAAACAAGTATATTGAAGTTTAAGGTCAACAATGGAAGAAAAAGTGTATATATATATATATATATATATATATATATATATATATATATATATATATATATATACTTACACACACAAAGAATAATATTACGTTCATCTTGAGGGTGCAAGGGAGAGTATTTATTAACAAGGTTTCACTAAAATGTTTATTATATTTATTGTTATTATCATTTTAATATATTTGATATTTTTTATATTTAAAAAATATTATTTTTGGATTTAAAGAAAAAGATCTTGTAGTATAAGTGTCCTTCCAAAGACACCCTCAAACCCAGAACATCTTAATATATTAAGGAAAAACTGTTCCTTCGCTGAAGACTTCTATAACACAGATTTGTTTGTTGTTTGAAGTATTGCTATGCGGATCGCTATAATATAGCTTATATATATATATATATATATATATATATATATATATATATATTTTTTTTTTTTTTTTTTTTTTATCCGTTTCTATTACACTCACTTCATACAGGCAGGGTTGGGCAAATAATTAGCGAGCGGTAAAAGCTGATACCTCAGCGTTAATTTAGCGGTACCGTATAAACCCAAGCGCTAAAAATTAGAGCATAGCGACGGTTGGGCGCTAATCGCTAATTTATTTATAAAATGTTTAAATATTTTGATAGCTAATAACTAATTTGCTTTAGCTACTACAACATTTTGTCATCTCAAAGTTCACTTCCGGTCTGCTCTGGCCCTCAACCACTCCGCACAGGTCCGGTCTGCTCAACTTCCGGTCAGCTCATAGCAACTTCCAGGGGCATTCTTACTCACTCCTGTTCCACTTCCGCTTCATTTTAGATAATTTCCGATAATATCTATGTCACTCTGGATTACTTCCGGTCGACTCATGCCTCTCGCTGGGTAACTCCTGTTCGATCTGGCTTATTTCCGGCCACTCGCGGACACTGGTGAAATTAGCGGAAAGCGCCCTGCCGTCACTATGCGCTAATTTTTTGGCGCTTGGTTTATAAGTTAGCGCTGACGTATCAGCTTTGAGCTCTCGCTAATTTTTGCCCACCCTGTTACAGGAAACCTTTGTATTGAATTGAGTAATGCGGCTTTTCATGGAGATATTATCGTGTGAAAAGCTTTTTCTCTTGAAAGTAGTAGATAAGTCTTGGTTTCTTTCTTCTCGGACTTTTCTGAATCCGTATCCGTGACGTAAGTCCGTTCTCGGCATGGTAATGAACCTTTGTGTCAGCTGACTACTTCCTCTGGGGATGATCCGTCACGCTGTCTAGTCTTGCATCAAGGCACTTCCAACTATATGGAATGTACTATTATTATTAATATTTCGTTACCATAGTGTCCTATAGAGACATGAATATCCCACCGAAGGCAGATAATTCATCTACCTTCTGATCCATACTGATTTTCCTAGGATGCAAATGCAAAAAGACTGATGTGCAAACATAATGTAAATAAACTTAATTTAAAATCATGTAATCTAATATTATATGTGTCTGGTATATATGTGTGTAAATAATAAAAACAAACTTGTATTAAGCATAATGTAATGTAAATACATAGACAATAAGCTAATATAATGTAATTTAGTAATATGTATATATATACGTATGTATGTGTATGTATATATATACATGTATGTATGTGTATGAATGTGTGTGTGTGTGTGTGTGTGTGTGTGTGTGTATATGTATGTGTAATGTTTGTAATAACATGTAAGGTGTACATCGCCATAAAGGGGAACACCAACAAATAAATAGTAATAAGCTATTATTAGTCTCATGTCTGTGGTATCAGCGTATTCCTGCCGCCCCAGAGGACTTTTCCATCAAACTGAAAGGGTCATGAAAGGGAGTTTTGAATAAATACAACATGGCGGATATAAATCAGCTGATTCCTTCTCAATATGCCATATTTATAGAATTAGTCTACTGTAAGGTTATGAATTCATGAGGTTATAAGAATCCTTGTATCTTCTCCATATAGTCCGAGAGCCCAGCAACGCACTTTTCATGAACTGTTTTATGCATCCTGAAATTTTGCTATATTATACCTCTTAGGTAGATAAGAAGGTATATATGTGTTTCCTGGACATACCTTGGTGCACCAGGTACTCCGCATAGGGGAAAGGTACAAACCAATATTGCCCGAAAATAGAGTTTTATTTAGAAGGCAGCTATCTTTAATGTAAAATTAAGACAATTTTACAATGAATAATAAATATGGCAGACAGTTTTAAGGGGTTTAAGCGTAAAGAAAAAATTAATTGTTTTTATTCTAATATAAAATGAGTGTTTTATTTTCGCTGCCATTAAAACGGGAACAGCTGTACAAGATCATGTGAGCAAGAACCAATGAGAGCACAGAAAACAACCAACACTGCGCAGTCGTGTCATACACTCTTACGGTTCGCGCAGTGTATTCCAGTCTATCATAAGCAACATTTATTTTCATGTTTTCTGATAATTAAACCCCACAAAAGTGTCTGCCCTTTTGCAATTATTTTCAAATATGTTTATTGAAGACGCTGTTTAAATCGCAGCGTGAATAAAGCACTTCATTAATTATTAAAAATAAAAACTAGGCACTTAGTTTTTTTTTTATTATTATCATTTTAACCCCCTTAAAAGTGCCTGCATTATTTATTATAAATTTGAAAATTGCCTTAATTTGCCATTTATTTCATTAATAATAGTTGGCTTCTGAATAAAACTATACTCTTAGGCAATATTGTTTTGCACCTTTCCCCTATGCGCAGTACCTGGTGCACCAAGGTATGTCCAGGAAACACATATATACCTTCTTGTCTACCCAAGAGGTATATTATAGCAAAATTTCAGGATGCATAAAACACTTCATGAAAAGTGCGTCTCTCGGTCTAATACTGTTCATAACCTCAACTCCGCGAACATAATGTTCTGCGCTGAGTCAGGACTAAGATGAGGCTAATGAGATGTTTTCGCTTCTCACCCACCTTGAGAATCCTCTTCCAACAATAGATCAGACTTCTCGCGCCAAGATTTCTCAAATTGTGAGCTAATGAAGTTGCGATCATTAGCTCACAATTTCCCAGAGGAAGCTTCAGGTACTGGGAAATTTTCATTTCTCCTTAGTGACTTAGTGAATTTTGTTTTCTAGGATCTTAAGACTTCACATTCTCTAATTATCGAAACTTATTTGATTTTTATTATTATTATTTTATATTCATTGATTTTTTTAAATATTAAAAAATATTTATCTTTATTTATTTAATAATTCTAATTTTTTTTAACTATAAGAATATTTATATTTATTTAATATTTAATTTACTTGATTAGAAAGAGCAAAAAATATAAATAATTAAAAGCAAAAACCGAATGAGTGTAGCTGTTTACAAGATTATTCCCCATTAAATCACATGAATTTTAATGGGGGTATCTAGTATTCAGCTACATTAATTTGAATTTTACTTTGTTTTTTGGCCCTTTCAATAAATTAAATAAATTATTCTAAGTTATGATATGCTGCCAAGTATGGTACTTAGAAACTAATATTACTTTCTTCCTTAACCTGTTAGATTCATAACTAGAGCCCGGATGTTTGGCAAAATGCCTTTTTTATCTGACTGGATATATTGAAGAATCAGATAGAAATAAATATGTTTTCGTGCATTTAGGAAATGTAGAGACAATTTTTATTTTGGCTTCCATTGCCTATTTTAAGATTTAAAGCCTTTTTTGCCTTTTTTGGTCGTTATGCAATTTAAACATTTTAAAAATCACATATTGAATTTCCGTTCATCGAAGACAAAAAATGTTGCACAAATTAAATTAAATATTGCCACCAATATCTATTCGAAAGCTTATTTTCCCAAACAATGGATGGAACCTCTGTAAATAAGAGAAACTTCCTTAGTAGAAGGAATGCAAAAGCATAATGAATAGGAGGAAAGAGAGAGGATGAGAGAAGTAAGTCTCCTTCCTCACACCCCTTTTGCTGTGCCAATGGTGTAATTACCTGGTATTCCGGATTTAGAAATGATAAGATAATGCAGAGGAAGTTTTCCCCTCTTGATTATTGAGAAGGCATCTTGTTGTTGCTTGTAACAAGGGAAAGTAATAGTAAGTACACTTTATGTGATAAATTGGTAATAAAGAAATGAATGAGTATTTAAAATACATATTTTCATTAATAATGAGTAAGATTCCTCTTTGCCTTCACTCCTAATAAATGCCTATTTTAATTACAGTACTGCCTATTTTCAGTATTTCAAGTGCCTTTTTGCCTGTCTATTTTAACCAAAATTAAATGCCTAACTTCCGGGCTCTATTTATTACTTATGCACAAATTAAAGATTGTCTGTAGAAATGGGTACAATAATTCACGAAAATTATAACAGCTTTTAGTAACGTTATCCCAGCTAATATTTTTTTTTAAAAAAGGTTAATTCTTTGTCTTTATTAGTGGTAAGCCTATGTTAGAGGTTGGCTGCTAACTGAACCATAGAGATTATATCAATCTAGGAATGCTGTTGATTGCCTACCTCACTGGATGACTTAGTGAACACAGACAAGGGCAATAGGTCGGCCATGACACCTTGGAATTAGATAATTGTAAAATCCTAACACAGTTCTAATTCTCTTGACCTAACAGCGGAATCAGTACTTGTTAGTTCTGGCAACAATGTCAACTTGTTAGTGCAACAATCTTAAAGTGCATTTCAAATGAGTTGTAATTT
Source organism: Gonocerus acuteangulatus (assembly GCA_946811695.1). Lineage (NCBI taxonomy): Eukaryota > Metazoa > Arthropoda > Insecta > Hemiptera > Coreidae > Gonocerus > Gonocerus acuteangulatus. The sequence continues at coordinate 66,515,914 of OX328129.1, forward strand.
AGACTGGGGTCTTTTTGCGAAGACCACATCCAGTTACTTTTGAAGTAGCAGTAGTGATTTATAACAGTTACACGTTCTCGCTGATAAGCTTACTGATTAGCTTACAGGTTCTTTGCTGGTTATCTATTACTACTTGACTCGTTATCTACGGTTATAAACCGTATTAGATAATGGCAAGCAATATTTATTAATAAAATGGTTAATATGATCAAAATCAATTCTCTCAACTACGAAAAAAGTTATTAAGCATTAAAGTTAACTGTTTTGCAGGTTATGAAGGATAACATAAACAATGATATTTGTAAGCACACATATTTTATTCCTTTTTTCTCTCTCACTCTTTTTGGATTTTTTACATTTATTTAGCATTATGGGCACACGTGCTATGCGTTTCCGCTCGCTCAAGAAGATATCAAAACTCTAGTCAATCCAACTCGCCAAAATGAATAGAATTCTATTAATTTTAGCGACACTAGTCAATCGAACTCGCTAAAATTAATAGGATTCTATTACTTTTTCCGAGTAAGAAACCAATCGCTTTTTAGCACTTTCCTCCGAAGGAAAGTAGCTATTGAGGTTGGACTCATGACGGAATTTTTGAAAAATTTCTTCAAATCTTTATCGATCCTACCTAGTAGACACCGAAAATGACCCCCGTTAAAATTTATATATATATATATGCATATATATATATATATATATATATATATATATATATATGTATGTCTGTTAACACGATAGCGGCCAGATTTTTTGTTTTTTCGTCACAAAACTTGGTATATAGCATTCAATTAGTAAACGATTGAACGAGTTCGTTAACCACCAAAGTCGGTCCACCGGAAGGGGGGGGTTTACCCCGAACCCAAAACACTAATTAGACTATGTCAGCCGTAATATTTGTTATATTTCAACGAAACTTGGTATTCGTAGTGGTAATATAGAGAGAAAAGTGTGATATAAAAATGAACTAAATCGGTTCATTAGAAGGCGGGGTTTACTCCGGACCCAAATTCCTAATATACCGGTCGTAACCTCATATCGGTCGTAATTTCTGCTGTAACGAAACGCGGTATGCGTCGTGGGTAACTCATGAGAAAGATGTGTTGTAAAAATGAGCTGAATCGGTCAATCGGAAAGCGGGGGTTTAATTTGTAATATATTTCAATAGAAAAGCCCGCCAGACGTAGGTTCACAAAGCCGCCGCAAGGAGCGCTTTCTACCACTAGAGTGACTGTATCCTGTTTCTGCGTTAGATCAAAATACGATAATATGAGGTTTTTTGTATTTATTACGAAGTGTAATAATTACCATGTGTAAACATAACTCTGGAAGCAAATTAATAATTGATCAGTTACTCATTACAAATTTAAAAGAGAACTATTCATGTTTTTATTTTATTTATATCGGATATTTTAAGCAAATTGTTCTGGAAAGCAGTCTACACTACCCAAATTCTGAGGAAAGTGCTTAGTTATGCAGCTCCTGCGTGACGGACTTTTTTCTTTGTCAGGAACATCGCGAACTAATTATAAAGACCCATTTTTTCTCACTAACATAAACAGAGCTTTTTCACAAACAAACGCTAATTCACTGTTGAAGGTTACTTTACTCCCAGCAAGAACCAATACAATTGCTCATCGGAATCCTCCAATAGAAAGGCAAAGGATTTATGCGCGTGCGATGAATCACTGATAAAATCACTACTGCTACTTTAAAAGTAACTGGATGTGGTCTTCGCTAAAAGACCCTTAGACTGTTTACTTCTAAACAGTAAATGCACCTTGGTAACAAAACAGAACTATCAAAATAACATTTTCATAGAAATAAAAAATGCCTTAAATAGAAAATATGCTAATCTTTGGTTACAAATACAACATGAGTCCTTGTATGGTAGCACTTCAAAAACATGTTGGTACACGAATAGAAATATCCTCAAAACCCGTATCGTTGTCCTTTGGTAAACGTGTTCCGAAAACGTTTGGCCATTTGATAATTGAACATAGAAAACATGTTAGTTCTTGGACAGAAATATCTCTTTAACATTTAGTCCTTGGATAAAAGTGTTCAGCAAAACATGTCGGTCTTTGGGGTATGAATTACAAAATATTCAGCCTTTATGAATAACGGAGCATCAGAAATATTCGTTCTTCGATAGAAGTTCATCAAAACTAGTTTATAAATACTAACAGTGGGATAGAAAATCACGAAAAAATTAATTCCTTGATAGAAATGCTGCGAAAACATGATACTCCTTGGACGGTAAAATTACAAAAAACATTTAATCACTTAATAGACGAGTTTCAAGAAGATGTTATTCCTTGGAAATAATTAAACAAAAACGTGTTAATCCTCGGATAGAAATGTCTCAAAAACACGTTAGTCTTCGCATAGGAATGCTAAAAAAAACATGTTTGTTCTAGGAGACAAATATTACTTTAAAAAAAAAACAAAAAAAAAACTTTTTAGTCCTTAAATATAAAAAGCGTATGTTATATCAAATATATATTATCCAAGTCAGATCGGAATCGGAAAATAAAAAAAAAGTGAACAGAGATTATTTTTTCCAGTTTTTCCTTTCCACGCGCAGACGGTTCGTCGTATAATAAAATATCTAACTCTCTATGGACTATCGGTCCATCCGATGAGTTATTCCAACACGATTATCCCGTAAGATATTCATGCTATGACGCTGGATTTGGTCTCATCTTAAAGATAATTTAATAAGCTACAACGTTTGTATTAAGGTGTTTTTTCGTACAACGCATCGTTTAAGCGATAAATCGGGATTTGTCCAAAAAACACGTGTTTTTTTTTCGTTTTTCTGGAAAACGAGAAAATCTCCAAAGGTTTTTCGACTTAGTTTTACGATTCCCCTACGATATACGAAGCCTGTCGGGTTAAGACTGGGACATCCTGCATATATTGTTTAATAATTATGTCAAATTAAACTCTAAGAATTGTCGATTTAATTTACAGAATGCTTACTTTTTTCAGGTAAGAAAATGATTTATTCTTTTGGAGTGCCTGAGCCTAGTGAAATTCAAGCGTAAGTAACCACTGTTTGTATTAAACATTTATTTGGTACTAGCTGTTACCCAGTGTGCCATGCTACACCAACTTTATATTATATAGTTGTAAGGAACAAACATACAGCTGGTAGATTATTTTGACCTAGGCTATGACACTCCCCGTATCAACCCCTACCTGTGTGCAAAGTTTGGTCAACTTTGGTCAAACAGTGTGGATTTGTATAAGGAAAATAAAGACAGACAGACAGCTGACAGATGATTTTGACCTAGCCTATGACACTCCCCATATCAACCCCTACCTGTGTGCAAAGTTTGTTCAAAATCGCTCGAAAGCTGTGGATTTATATGAGGAACAAATTGAATGGCTGGGGGGGAGTTTATTTAGAGGGCGTTCATTTAGATTCTGCAGGTTCCATCTTCCAATACTCCCTGCATTACAATCAAAGTAATATACACTTTTTTTATATTTTTTTCCTGAGTTTTAAAAGTATAATAATAATAATATTAAAATAGAGAAATATGATAGTGTAATGATAACAACTATTATAATACAAATAAAAATAGTAATAATAATATTGAAATGGTCAGTACCTGAATGGGTGACCGACCACGTGCTGTTGGCATTATAAAAGGGTGGCAACCTATAGATAGCCCGGCGCTAATGGCGAAGTTGTAGATGCGCCGTTAAACACACACACACACAAAAAAAATAATAATATTGGAAAAGAAACAAATTATAATATCAAAATTACAAATTAGGTGAAAGAAATAAAAAAAAAGAATGAATATAAATGAATTAAATAAAATAAAATAACTGATTAATGAAAAGAAAACGTCCGTTCTTGCAATGGCTTATTCTTGCGATTGTTAAAACAGAATTCAATCAGGATTGTGGTCCTGAGAAACTGTTCAATTATTTACAGCAGCATTATTTTTCAAAAACAAATGCACTACTTTTCTCATTTGTTCCGATACTAAACATAAAGGTATGAATTCTGTGTACGCACTTTTGATAAGATTATATGATATAATAATAAAAAATTATGATTTGTCAAAATGAAATTATTTACAGTAATAATCCATTGTCTCAGTTTAAAAATAAATATATGTCAAGATTGCTTTACATACATTCAGAAAAATTTCACAAAAAGTTTTAGCAGAAATATTTTACTACAGCTCATGACAAACGTGTAGTAGGTAGGGTGGGAGAAAGAGTAAAATCCTTGGTCTCTAATGGAAGTTATGAGCAAATCTGAAACTAAAAATGTAAAAAAATCAGTACAGTTTGCTAATGTTGCATCTAGTTTAATGACAAACACTACAATTCTCCGTATGAGCCAAGTAGATATTGAGCCTGCTATAAGTTCGGACAGTCAAGATTCTATAAGTAGGGTATTTATTTATTTTTTCTCTTCAAGTAAAAAAAGTTCATAGTGTAAATATTTAGTATTTTGTTTAGTTTTATTTTGCAGTGCTTCTATATTTATTTCTTATTAGTATTTAATCTTAATCAAATGTGGTAGACTCCTTGCTGTAAAATTGTAAATTTTTAGGAAAATATTCATTCATTCATAAGTTCGGACAGTCCATGGGTTACTGTTAAAGACATAGTTTATATTAAGCAAATGCATGTGATAAAATGCAATTCGCAAATCAAAAATTCAACTATGGAAAACGAACTGAAACCAGCAAGTTAACTGATCAAAAACTTAATATTTCAAATTTTAATGTTAGTTACTGGTGTGCAGTTACATGTGATAAAAATTAAGCTGTATTTCATTTTATATTGCCCAGCAAACCCTTCACTGAAGTAATGAATGTTTTGTACATGTAGTTTTCATTCTGAATAGCTTTGGGTTATGTTTTATAGTTTTTAAAATTAAATCGCTGTACTATAAAAAATAATATATTGTTAGCTAAAATTTTAATTGAACAATTTTTTGTATTTAACGGGAAAAAAAATTAAAGAGTGAAAAAACCATACATTTTATTTTTTCATGTGATAGTGTATACCTTTTAGAATAATAATAAAAAACTATGTTAGTGATTTTCTTTTTATCGTTTGATGATATTCCACTTAGTGTGGAACGCCATATTTAATTTTTACAAAATGCATTTTAACATTTCAGGATTTTTTCAGAACATTTGTAATAACTTTATGCTTACATTATTTTTTTTTCTGGCTCCCATATTTATTGAAGTATTGTCATAGAAAATGTCAACATTGGTCGATAGGTATGATTTATATTCTAGAACTAAGTGCACTTCTTTTGTCCAATCGATGATAACTGCAAAATTTGAAATACTTTAGCAGGGCATGAAATTAAACTATTTGAGATTGACAAAAACTATTTTATATTCTTACTTATATCCATGAAAGGAATGAACATGCCAAGTTTCATTAAAATCTGAGATCATGGATGTCAAATCCTATTTTTTTGGGTTGATTTGACATGGAATGACCCAAATGTTTAAATATCATGTCACACATAGATGATTTTAGGTGGTACGTTAAAGAACTAAAAGTATTTAAATTATTAAAGTTCTGTGCAGGTTAATGGGTTAATGTTGAAGACATAGTTTATGTTAAGCAAATGCATGAGATAAAATGCAATTCACAAAAAAATTAACTATGGAAAACAAACGGGAAACTCCAAATCAACAGATCAAATACTTAATATTTCAAATTACTTACTAATATATGATATTAATCCAAAATCTGAGAATATAAGGTTGTAATTTAGATAATCACAACATTTTTCAACAGTTCAAAAACTTAATATTTGAAATTACTTATTAATATATATTAGTCAACATTTTAAGAATATAAGGCTATAATTTAGGTAAACACTAATATTTTACTAAAACTAAAAAGTTTTGGAAATTAGATAAACAAACCAAACTTAAAAAAAAGGATAATGGTTAATGGCTTCTAGGGGCTCAGTGTTGCTCTACATTTTCATCAGAAATTAATAAAATTGGTCTTATATGATATTACGTGTCCAAGTCTTGAGAATATACGGCTATAATTTAGATAAACATACAAAGGTTAAAACTGAAAAGTTTTGTTTGCAAAAGAAAAACTTTTCGCAAAAAAAGAAGAAAGTTTTTTTTAGCTTGCTAATCTCCACCTAGGCAACACTGGAAAGAAAATTACTATTTTTGAACAATTCACTCTTCTTTAATTAACAATTTGGAACTCGTTACTTCCGAACTGTGAAGCCTAAAAGATTTTATATATATATATATATATATATATATATATATATATATATATATATGATTATATAATGATGTAAAGTCATCAATGAGTTCGAGTTATTCTAATTATCAATAACATAATTAAATTATGTTATTTTTGTTTTAATATGGTGAAATTAATTTTCTTATTCTTCGTTAATTTCTTTAATGTTCATGATTTTATTTTTATGTAATTTTCAAAATTCTACACTTAAATTGCACATTGTAATAATGAAATTAAAGGAGAAAATCGCTTTGTTGCGAGGCTCCTAAAATAAAATAAAATAATATAATATAATATAATTATCAAGAACATCAACAAATAAATTTGAGACATTATTCAAAATGGCTGCCAGAATATGAATGGTTCAGTGTAGCCAATTTTTCTTGAACAAAACTTTTGACCTTTTGACCAAATTTCGAAATTTGACTATTTTGACCTAGCCTAGGAGATTTCCCGTATCAAGAAGTACATGTGTGCCAAGTTTGGTCCAAATTAGTCAAACGGTGTGGATTTGTATAAGGAACAAACAAACAGAAAAACAGACAGACACGTGATTTTTATATATATAGATGTTTCGCCCGACATGGTTCGAGCCTTTTCGCACCTCTTCAGGGGCTTTCCATATCAGGAAGTCCTCTTAGACATCATCATGACGAGAGGACTTCCTGATAAGGAAAGCCCCTGAAGAGGTGCGAAAAGGCACGAAACATGTCGGGCGAAACATACCAAATAAAGTAGTAAATTTGAACCACGAGTGTACTGCTTTATCAACCCTCTGCCAGAAAAATAAACAAGAAAAATTGGAAAATATATATCGGGTCATCTTCGGGTCATATATATATATATATATCAGAGCGGTTAAAAATATCAAGCGTTTCTACTCTAAGCATTTCAAATAATATTAGATATAAGGATAACATAGAAATCACGCTATGATGACGCATATTACCTTGACCTCAGCAGAAAAACGATAAACCAGTTTCCCAATAATCTAGTTTAAAATATAGAACTTTTTAAAGTCCAACATGGTAATTAAGGATTAATCTCCAAAAATCCAGCTGAACCAGATCCTAGAAACCTGGTAATTACAGAGTTTATCTAGCTGACCGGAACAGACTTTTAGTCTTTCGGCCAGTAGGTCAGCCTAGACAGCCTGTCACCGTCAGCTATCTCACCGGATTTCCTAGCGAAGTGACTGGACATAAAATGTACTTTTTTTTTGTGAAGATATCACTTTATTTTAGCCCCTTTCCTCCCTCCTTCCATAGAGAGGAAACTCGCTTATTACGTCGACTTTATTTCGCAACCCGTAAGTGCCAACTAGAAAAGTCCACGATTTAAAACCAATAAATCACGAAAATAACGGTGGTTCAAATTTAAATATACATATTTGTATGATCGCTCTCGAACTGCCTCCAAAATTGTCCGATTTTGATAAAATTTGGTTTAAAAATCTGTTTTCATATTTAAAAGGTCAAGTCCATTAATCAGCGGAATTCGTTCCCACCGGGGACCGAGACGTCCTATTTTTGGTGAAATTCAAGCGCAAAAAAAACATCAGTTGTACACATTTGTACGAAAGTACAAAGTAACATCTAACGTAGGAAAACGAAAGAAACCATTTTTAAAGCCGAAATCCTTAACCGTTTAAAAAACAAAAAAAGTGGATAGAACTACTTTTCCTAGCTAATTTTCATGTCGAGTTCTTGGAAAGGTTAGGATATTTTCTGAATATTTGGCATTCGTCCAAACTGAGATATTTGAATTTTGGCAACGCTTTGATCTAAGAAAACATTTGAAAAAAAAAAAATGTTATTAACAGCATAACTGCGTGAGCAGTGTAGGATGTTTCCACTGAATTCTATTGTAGTTTAATGTGAAGAAATTATATTTAAAATGTGAACAAAGTAGTTTTTGTAATCCAAAAAAGTTTTATTTTATATTTAATGAGTTATATACCATTTAGAACGTCGGTGATTTAATTTGGTATCAGAGATAATCGCAATACTTTATAGCAAAAATGATTTTGGTATATCATTAATGAGCAGTAAAATATTATTTTTTTGACTCGAGAATTGCTGGTAAAATGAAATTAAAAATCCTTTGCCCGTGTAAGTGTATTTATAGGGTCTTTTTTCGAAGACCACATCCAGTTACTTTTGAAGTAGCAGTAGTGATTTTTAAGTTACTCGTACTCGCTGATAAGCTTACTGATTAGCTCACAGGTTCTTTGCTGGTTATCTATTACTACTTGACTCGTTATCTACGGTTATAAACCATATTAGATAATGGCAAGCAATATTTATTAATAAAAAGGTTAATATGATCGAAATCAATAGTAATTTTTAAAAAGTTATTAAGCATTAAAGTTCACTGTTTTGCAGGTTATGAAGGATGACATAAACAATGGTATTTCTGAACACACATATTTTATTCCTTTTTTTTCTCTCTCTCTTTTCGGATATTTTACGTTTAATTTGCATTATGGGCATACGTAGTATGCGTTTCCGCTCGCTTCGCTTGCTCAAAAAGATATCTAAACTCTAGTCAATCCAACTCGCTAAAATTAATAGAATTCTATTAATTTTTGCGATTAAGAAACCAATCGCGTTTTCTTTGTCTGGAACATCGCGAACTAATTGTAAAAGACCCTTTTTTCTCACTAAAATAAGCAGAGCTTTTTCACAAACAAACGCTAATTCACTGTTGAAGGTTACTTTACTCCCAGCAAGAACCATTAGAATTGGAATCCTCCAATAGAAATGCAAAGGAGTTATGCGGATGCGCAAAATCTCTGTTAAAATCACTACTGCTTCTTCAAAAGTAACTGGATGGGATCTCCGAAAAAAGACCTTATTTATATTCTCAATCACTCATAATATAAGCACATTTTGTTTATCTGCATAAAAAACACCTTCAAAAACAAGAACAATACTTTGAATGGAATTATAATTTAAACGTGTTTTTTTTGTACCTAATAGTACACATTAAGCCAGATAAATCTTTAAAAATTGATACAAAAAAATAATAGGTTTGCCTCTGGTTATCTGTAATACCTAAGGTAAAATAGTTTTTTGTAACTATTTCAACTCGGTGATTGTTAATCTATTAAGTTTAAAGTAAAAAAGGCGGGGTGAAGGCACGTGCTTAGGCGGGTAAATACTCGGCAGAACTCGGCTTTATTCGGCACTTTCTTCGACCCACCTGTTAGTAAGGTTAGGGAAAGTTCTTATGTCCGCTTCCTTCGGGGTGAATCACTAAAGGTTTGGCATTCCAGGTCTCTCATTTAGTTCGGCCCCGCCCTCAATGTGTTCTACTATCTGATTATGTTCATTCTGGCAAGTCATTCATTTTATATGGTTGTAAAGAAATCTTATTTATAAAGAAGAGATGTTGCTCTAAGTATTGTTAAGTTTGGCTGAAGATGTTCTGAGTTGAAATGTTTGACAATTGAAGGGCTCAGTGCCAAAGGTGACTAACCCACAATTTTAACAAATTTGATTTAATCACTTTTCCTGATAGAGAATTTTAAGTTTAATAATTGATAGAAATGCCCAGCCGGATATGTGACCACTAATCTTCAAGTGAAACTAACTTTTAATTTATGTGAGAGCCGAACATGGCTATTTTTTTTTTCATTATTCTGTCGAACAATTAACTCATGACAAAACAAGACAGACCTATATGCCAGGCATGCAACAGGCCACTGACAATTAAACACTTACTAACAGAATGCAAAACACGAGACTACTTAAGTATACCATATCACATGTCCGAATTATTTTCCGAAAAAAGCCCACACATTGTTACCATACTACAACACTTACATAAACTAAAACTTTATAACAAAATATGACACAACAAGCCTTATATTCGCATCGTACTATGCAGGTATGGATGTATGTGTGTGAGTCACTGTAAGTGTGTGTGTGTGCGCGCGCACGTGTGTGTGTGTATGTGTGTGTGTGTGATCGCGCACGTAGATGTGGCTTAAGAAGAGAAAATAAAGTCCTCTTATTAAATCTCTACGAATACAGACACAGGCACAATAATGATTTTTATCTTGCAATAAAAAATTATTTTACTTATTATTATCATCATTTTTCAATTTTTATTAATTAACTGTGTAAATTTTCTTGTATATTTTATTTTCATCTATTTCTTTATTTTCTCATTTTTTTTTATTTATTTATTTTTTTTTCTTTGTATAAATTTATTATTATTATAAATTATTTATTCTTTTTTTTTTTTTACTAACCATTTATGTTAGCAAATCGCCTTGCTGTTGTGAAGCTCCGTAAATAAATAAATTTTCTCAGTTTGTTCTAATTGTGGGTTAGTCACCTTTGGCACTGAGCCCATCAATTGTCCTACAGATCCCTTTCTAGAGTAATTTGTTTTGAAATATATCCCTTCCGGGGAGCCATTTTGACTGAAGGTTTGAAAAAAAAAATGTTTTTTTGGTTAAACAAAAAAAATTATGAATGACCTCCAATAAGAACACTGCTATTTGAGCTAGAGATGGGCGATCTGAATAGATTTTTTAAAAGGTCCAACTTTTTAACACGATATATCGATTTTTTGAATCGATCTCCAAGGGCAGATCTTTTCACGAATCGATCTCCAAGGGCAGATCTATTGAAGAATCGAGCTATCTAGAATCGTTTGCGTTACATCAAACAAATTTTCTACATTTAGGTTACAGATATATTAGCATAAATATGATTTAGCGGTGACTAAACTGGAAAAAAAAACTTTACAAAAAAGTGTACGCTGGCATTCACGCATGCGTAGTGGTTTTCGCGCACGCGCAGTAGCGTTCACGCATGCGCAGTGGCGTTCGCGCACGCGCAGTGGCCATGTATGAAAAAGAAGGCTGTATGTTATAGAGTACATTACATAGGTTTATCGGGTGGACCGAGCGTTACAAAAAAGTGTCACAAGAAGGTGTCCGCTGGCGTTCTCGCATGCGCGGTGGCCATCTACGAAAAATAAGACTATAGATTTGTCGGGTGGACCAAAAGCATATTTATGTTCCTGAATTTAAGCAGAAGGCTCTAAACGAAATATATTTTTTTTTATTATGTAAGTTACTGATTAAACTTGATTCTGGGTGTGTTATTTTTTTTTTTTTCATATTATCATGAATTTAAATCGACTTATTTAGGTCGATTTGTAGGAGCGATGGGCGAATCTCGAATGTGAATTGAAATGAAATACCAATTTCTTAGATAATTGTAAATAATCGTAAAGCGATCCATTTCGAAGATACATTCCTATCGTTGATCGATCTTCTGAGGCTAGAAGATCAATCTTTTGAAAAGATCTGAGCTCGCCGATCTTTTCGTGGATCGGTCTTTTCGTTTCGATTCGAATTGATTCAAAAGATAGATTCATATTCGAGAATAGCCCATCACTAGCGGATTGAACGAACCTATTCACTACGTGTCGAGTACTTGCGACCAGCTTAATGAGTGCGACAAGTATTGACGGACCGTATTGATACGGATTTTGGTTCGAATGAGATAATTGTGAACACTGGACATGCATTAGTCTTAAAGAAAATTTAATGTTGATTTAAAAAATGTAATGAAACGTTGAAAACGAATGTGTACAACCAGAGAAAATTGGAGTTAATCTACAAAAAAGTCCGACAAGCAGGAGCTGCATAACTAAGCACTTTCCTCAGAATTGGGCAGTGTCGATTGCATTCCTGAATAATTTGCTTAAAATAACCTATATAGATAAATAAAATACAAACATAAATAGTTCTACTCTTTTGCATTTTTTTAAGAGCAGCTGTTTCAATTATTAATTTTGTAATTAATTTCCTTCCATAGTTTTGGGTATGAAAAGTACTACACTACGTAATAAATACACAAAGCTTCACATTTCATCTATTGATCTTGATGAGTTTCGCGAACCTACGTTTGGCGGAAGAATTCAATTAAAACATAGTACAAAGTAACACCCCCCCCCCCTTCCAATAGACCGATTTAGTTTATTTTTACAACACTTCTTTCTTATTAGATAGCCAGGAGGTATAAATAGTTTCGTTACAATACAACAGATATTATGACCCGTATAAGGAAATTAGTAATTTCTGTCCGGAGTAAACCCCCCCCCTTCTAGTCAACCGATTTAGTTTATTTTTACAACAAATTTTCCTCTTTAGTTGAACACAACGAATACCGAGTTACGTTGAAATATAACATCAATTATGGCTGGTATTGGTAAATAACTACTTTGGCTCCGGAGTAAACCCCCCTTCCAGATGGACCGATTTTGTTGGTTAACGAACTCGTTCAATAGTTTGATGGGCGAATACTACATTCCAAGTTTCGTGACGAAAAAACAAAAACTCTGGCCTGTATCGTGTTAACGGACACATATATAACTATATATATATAAATTTGAACGGTGGTCATTTTCGGTGTCTACTAGGTAGGATCGTTAAAGATTTGAAGGAATTTTTCAAAAATTTCGTCATGAGTGCAACCTCAATAGCTACTTTCCTTCGGAGGGAAGTGCTAAAACGCAGATTTACTAAAAAAACTTTAGAACGCCATATGTCTGGATCGGAGTGAGATGTCTGGTGTTGAACTACATTTTTGTATAGTTTCACCCCCTCAAGTATTGCCATTAACTTGCATTACACCCTGTAGAGTCATATTATATATAACAAATGAAAATTAATTAATTAATAAGTACCGTTTTAACAAATAACTACCAATGGCAATAATTTATTATTTTCTTTTATGTACTTTCTAATTCTAGTTTTAGCTCTTCACTTTTTAGTTCCTTACTTACATATGCAAAATAAAAAAAAAAAAAAAAAAAAAAAGAGTTATTAGATATTAACATGAAGCCTAAACATGACGAAACACGCTTGAATTAAAATCCAATAACATTCCGAATATCTAACACAATTCCTAAATGGTATTGTGAAAATGAGAGTTTTCACCCCACACATATTGCCTTAACCACAATAATTCCTGAGTGAATCTGTGGGAAACCATTTCACCACTGGCTTTGCGTTAAACGGCTATAGAAAGCGAGTTTGTGGAGGAAACAGTTTAAGCTGCCGATGAGTTAGTGGTCAGATCAAAGGCATTAGTTTTTGCTAAAGTATGAGATATTATAAAAATTTCTCATTCATATCTACAGACTGTGATCTCTGTTTAAAAGAAAAAAGCCCGTCACGCAGGAGCTGCATAACTAAGCACTTTCCTCAGAATTTGGGTAGTGTAGACTGCTTTCCAGAACAATTTGCTTAAAATATCCTACGTAAATAAAATAAAAACATGAATAGTTCCCTTTTAATTTTATAACGAGTAACTGATCAATTATTAATTTGCTTCCGGAGTTATGTTTACACATGGTACCTACTACACTACGTAATAAATACAAAAAACCTCATATTATCGTATTTTGATCTAACGCAGGAACAGGATAGTCACTCTAGTGGTAGAAAGCGCTCCTTGCGGCGGCTTTGTGAACCTACGTCTGGCGGGCTTTTCTATTGAAATATATTACAAATTAAACCCCCGCTTTCCGATTGACCGATTCAGCTCATTTTTACAACACTTCTTTCTCATGAGTTACCCACGACGTATACCGCGTTTCGCTACAATACAGCAGAAATTACGACCGGTATGAGTATATTAGGAATTTGGGTCCGGAGTAAACCCCTCCTTCTAATGAACCGATTTAGTTTATTTTTACAACACATATTTACCTGTAGATTACCACTACGAATACCGAGTTTCGTCGAAATATACCAAAAATCACGGCTGGTAGTGGACGATTGGTATTGTGGGTCCGGAGTAAACCCCTCCTTCTAATGAACCGATTTAGTTTATTTTTACAACACATATTTACCTGTAGATTACCACTACGAATACCGAGTTTCGTCGAAATATACCAAAAATCACGGCTGGTAGTGGACGATTGGTATTGTGGGTCCGGAGTAAACCCCCCCCCCCTTCTAATGAACCGATTTAGTTTATTTTTACAACACATATTTATCTGTGGATTACCACTACGAATTCCGAGTTTTGTCGAAATATACCAAAAATCACGGCTGGTAGTGGCGAATTGGTATTGTGGGTCCGGAGTAAACCCTCCCCCCCCCACGTCCAATGAACCGATTTAGTTCATTTTTATATCTCACTTTTCTCTCTATATTACCACTACGAGAACCAAGTTTCGTTGAAATATAACAAATATTACGGCTGACATAGTCAAATTAGTGTTTTGGGTTCGGGGTAAACCCCCTCTTCCGGTGGACCGACTTTGGTGGTTAACGAACTCGTTCAATCGTTTGCTAATTGAATGCTATATACCAAGTTTCGTGACGAAAAAACAAAAACTCTGGCCGCTATCGTGTTAACAGACATATATATATATATATATATATATATATATATATATATATATATATATATATATATTATATAGATATATATAAATTTTAACGGGGGGTCATTTTCGATGTCTACTAGGTAGGATCGATAAAGATTTGAAGAAATTTTTTAAAAATTCCGTCATGAGTCCAACCTCAATAGCTACTTTCCTTCGGAGGAAAGTGCTAAAAAGAATGTAAAGAAAAGAGAGGCGTGAATTCAGCAATATTCGAGTTTTAGAGCGTTTCCTCCCTCCCCGCTAGGAAACCCGCTAATGAAGTATAGATCATGACGCAATCCGGATATATATGTGTGTGTATATATATATCCCGGAAGGTGAAACAAAATTCAGTCTTACCACAAATGTTCTTTATTTTGCACTAGGCCTTTGAACACAAATGTGCCATCATCAGGTGCTAACAACAAATAGAAACATGCATTAATATTATTGGGCTCAAAAATCAGTACATGAATGGAAACTATTTAATCTCAAGGAACTGTTTAATTACAGTTTTTTGTTTAAAAAAAAAGTGTGATTAGAAAATTACAAATTACAAAATTAAAAAAACAAAACAAAAAAACTGTAATTAGACAGTTCCTTAAGATTATATAGTTTCCATTCTATACAGTTATACATGTTCCATTTTATAATATCGCCGTTAGCTTTATAAATTCTAATTATTAATTACTGTCCTTGTGATGTACTATAAGCAAAAAAAAAAAAAAAAAAGTACTTATTTTTGAGTCCAATAATATTAATGCATGTTTCTATTTGTTGTTAGCACCTGATGATGGCACATTTGTGTTCAAAGGCCTAGTGCAAAATAAAGAACATTTGTGGGAAGACTGAATTTTGTTTCGCCTTCTGTAATCAACCCCACAACCGGAAAACATAATATATATATATATATATATATATATATATATATATATATATATATATATATATGCGTATACTGTATTAGATATGGACATGAAAAGAATGAAGAAATTCCATAACCTCTTAATGAACAAATTTATATTAAAACTAATTTTTTTTACCTACAGATATAGCTCAAAAGCTTTGTAAGTCACAAAAAATAAATAAAAATATTTTCGAGAAAAAACAAGATATTTATTATAGTTCATGGCACTACTCAAGTTAACTCGAACTTAAATAAAGCCACCCATAAAAACACAATCTAGCCAAAATAAATACGAAACTGAAGGCAGCCGTAAGTGTTTTAGCGCTCGAATTAACTCTCTCATGGGAAAATCTAAACGGTGTCTAAAATCGAGATATTTCGGGCGAGGAAAAGAGCTTGACGCAGTCAGAAAAAAAAAAAAAAAAATATTGACCTAGTAAAACTGTCTCGGAATAGTTCACTGAACGCGGGGCGCGTATTCAGGCGCTCCATCAATAGAGTGGTCAGAGGTTAATTTAAAGCTCCATAAACCCATGATATTTTCTATGAGGACATCTCGCCATGGTCCCCATATGCAGGACACTCTTGCCGGAGCAGGTATGTAGGTTGGAGTCGTAACGGTCTGTAATATAGGATGTATACGATCCACCATATGGGGGCCAACTTCCACCATTAGCAATTACCCATGAATAATAAACACCCGACACCATTATTGATGATACTGCCTTGTCATCAACCTTTGTATTTCTCCAACAGGATCTTTGTACAATTTATTCAATTAGTTCATGATGGTGGAGAATGCAAAATACCGACAGCTTCTTAATTTCTATTTTAATAAAATTATAAAGACTTATTTTCGAAACCGCTATTTCGTACAAACGTTTTATGAGAACGACACCAGTAATGTTGAACTTGAAAATAACTTGATGTTTTCTGCTTGAAAACTAATTTCTCACTAAAAACCTGTTGGGCTGCTTCCACGAGATATTTAGAGACAACTTCTTAGCAAGAATCGCGGCGGAAGGCTCAGCAGTCGCTTATAGTCCAAGAGCCAGTAACCGCACGGTTCATGAAGTGTTTTATGGACTTGAAATTTTGCTATAATGTACCTCCTGGATAGATAAGAGGTTAAATATGTGTTTTATGGATATACCTTGGAACACCAGGTACTGCGCATAGGCGAAAGGTGCAAAAGTATATTTCCCAAAAAAAAGAGTTTTAATCAGAAGCCAACTATCTTTAATGTAAAATTAAGACAATTTTACAAAGAATAATAAATATGGCAGACACTTTTAAGGGGTATAACACGTAAAAATAAAATAAAAAAATATATAATTGTTTTTATTCTCATATTAAATGAGAGTTTTATTCACGCTGCCATTTAAACCGGGACAGCTGTACAAGATCATATGAGCAAGACCCAATGAGAGCGCAGAGAATAACCACAACTGCGCGGTGCTGTCATTCACTCTTACGGTTACGCGCTGTATTGCAGTCTATCATAGGCAACATTTATTTTTATGTTTCCTGATGATTGAACCCCACAAAAGTGTCTGCTCTTTTGTAATTATTTTCAAATATGTTTATTGAAGACGCTGTTTAAACCACAGCGTGAATAAAGCTCTTCGTTTAATATCTAAAATAAAAACTATGTACTTTGTTTTTTGTTTTAATTAACATTTTAACCCCCTTAAAAGTGCCTGCCTTATTTATTATTAATTTTAAAATTGTCCTAATTTGCAATTTTTTTTTCATTAATAATAGTTGGCTTCTGAATAGAACTCTACTTTTGAGCAATATTGTTTTGCACTTTTCCCCTATCGAAGGTATGTCCAGGAAATACATATTTACCTTCTTATCTACCTAAGAGGTACATTATAGCAAAATTTCAGGGTGCATAAAACACTTCATGAAAAGTGCGTTACCAGCTCTTTGACTATTAGTAAATAAAAGCTCTTCCCATTCACTCTGTTTACTCGTAGGTACAATTGCTTGGATCACAAGCACTAAAAGTAATAACGTTTAAACTAGGCATTACGAAATGCAGAATACAAAATCAATTTTGAATCCAACATGACTGATTTGCAGAAAGATAGGTTCGAGTAGCAAAGAACAAGATTCTCTTAGAACACAAACCATTACAACAATGTCATTTGAAGATATCTGTTTAAATAGCGTTGAAGCATACTACATAAATTTTAAAAATCTTTGCTTTTGGAAAAGGACAAATCTTGTGATCAATTGGCGGTTCGTACATTGACAACTTGAAATATTGAAAACGCCGAAACTTAATAAATAACACAAAAGCTTAAAATTCTCCAATAATAAATTAATTTTTAAGCATTAATTGTTAGCAAATAAAACCAAATTCTACCGGGGAAGAGAAATACGTGACAGGTTATTGATGTTTACGCCGAAGCCCGCTAGAGAGTAGGTCTCCAGGCCAGGGAGTAGTGACCTCACAAGGCCACGGTTACTCCTTCCGACCTCGCTGGATCTTTCATATCTCCTTGGCATTCAGGGCGGTGGACAAGGTCTATGGCGGGCTTTGTTTGTGAGGGTTGGCAATACTGAAATATGTCATTCTTATATTTATTTACATTTTTAATTGTACACTTATAAGCCTTATTTTTTTATATTTTAAATCATATAAATATTTATTTGAAATAAAAAATGTTTAGATCATTGTGCCTATTTTAAATGTGAAAATAAATATAAATGACTGGCTGACTACCCGTGCTTCACCACGGCCGATAAGTAGTTTTTATATTGCGTTAAATAAGGTGTGATCAAAATTAACGCTACTACATATTTTTGTACAGCTTATTATTGCACGGACTTATTTATCTGCTTTCGAGAATGGGTGTTTTCCATTAGTTTGACATGTTAAATTGCCAATTTATTAGTAGCAGAGCAAATTTTAGTGTCCCAAAAAGCGCATATCCAAAAAATTGGATGAGATTTCGTGAATGTCACACAAGGATTTTTCTATGCTGAAAGAAATACTCTAAAAATGCTATCACCTCTAATTTTCTAGTAAAACTGTTTTTGAATACGTATCGCTTGTTGTTATTCAGGTTAAAATTCAAAATGCTATCACCTCTAATTTTCTAGTAAAACTGTTTTTGAATACGTATCGCTTGTTGTTATTCAGGTTAAAATTCAAAATGCTATCACCTCTAATTTTCTAGTAAAACTGTTTTTGAATACGTATCGCTTGTTGTTATTCAGGTTAAAATTCAAAATGCTATCACCTCTAATTTTCTAGTAAAACTGTTTTTGAATACGTATCGCTTGTTGTTATTCAGGTTAAAATTCAAAATGCTATCACCTCTAATTTTCTAGTAAAACTGTTTTTGAATACGTATCGCTAGTTGTTATTCAGGTTAAAATTCAAAATGCTATCACCTCTAATTTTCTAGTAAAACTGTTTTTGAATACGTATCGCTTGTTGTTATTCAGGTTAAAATTCAAAATGCTATCACCTCTAATTTTCTAGTAAAACTGTTTTTGAATACGTATCGCTTGTTGTTATTCAGGTTAAAATTCAAAATGCTATCACCTCTAATTTTCTAGTAAAACTGTTTTTGAATACGTATCGCTTGTTGTTATTCAGGTTAAAATTCAAAATGCTATCACCTCTAATTTTCTAGTAAAACTGTTTTTGAATACGTATCGCTAGTTGTTATTCAGGTTAAAATTCAAAATGCTATCACCTCTAATTTTCTAGTAAAACTGTTTTTGAATACGTATCGCTTGTTGTTATTCAGGTTAAAATTCAAAATGCTATCACCTCTAATTTTCTAGTAAAACTGTTTTTGAATACGTATCGCTTGTTGTTATTCAGGTTAAAATTCAAAATGCTATCACCTCTAATTTTCTAGTAAAACTGTTTTTGAATACGTATCGCTTGTTGTTATTCAGGTTAAAATTCAAAATGCTATCACCTCTAATTTTCTAGTAAAACTGTTTTTGAATACGTATCGCTAGTTGTTATTCAGGTTAAAATTCAAAATGCTATCACCTCTAATTTTCTAGTAAAACTGTTTTTGAATACGTATCGCTTGTTGTTATTCAGGTTAAAATTCAAAATGCTATCACCTCTAATTTTCTAGTAAAACTGTTTTTGAATACGTATCGCTTGTTGTTATTCAGGTTAAAATTCAAAATGCTATCACCTCTAATTTTCTAGTAAAACTGTTTTTGAATACGTATCGCTTGTTGTTATTCAGGTTAAAATTCAAAATGCTATCACCTCTAATTTTCTAGTAAAACTGTTTTTGAATACGTATCGCTTGTTGTTATTCAGGTTAAAATTCAAAATGCTATCACCTCTAATTTTCTAGTAAAACTGTTTTTGAATACGTATCGCTTGTTGTTATTCAGGTTAAAATTCAAAATGCTATCACCTCTAATTTTCTAGTAAAACTGTTTTTGAATACGTATCGCTTGTTGTTATTCAGGTTAAAATTCAAAATGCTATCACCTCTAATTTTCTAGTAAAACTGTTTTTGAATACGTATCGCTAGTTGTTATTCAGGTTAAAATTCAAAATGCTATCACCTCTAATTTTCTAGTAAAACTGTTTTTGAATACGTATCGCTTGTTGTTATTCAGGTTAAAATTCAAAATGCTATCACCTCTAATTTTCTAGTAAAACTGTTTTTGAATACGTATCGCTTGTTGTTATTCAGGTTAAAATTCAAAATGCTATCACCTCTAATTTTCTAGTAAAACTGTTTTTGAATACGTATCGCTTGTTGTTATTCAGGTTAAAATTCAAAATGCTATCACCTCTAATTTTCTAGTAAAACTGTTTTTGAATACGTATCGCTAGTTGTTATTCAGGTTAAAATTCAAAATGCTATCACCTCTAATTTTCTAGTAAAACTGTTTTTGAATACGTATCGCTTGTTGTTATTCAGGTTAAAATTCAAAATGCTATCACCTCTAATTTTCTAGTAAAACTGTTTTTGAATACGTATCGCTTGTTGTTATTCAGGTTAAAATTCAAAATGCTATCACCTCTAATTTTCTAGTAAAACTGTTTTTGAATACGTATCGCTTGTTGTTATTCAGGTTAAAATTCAAAATGCTATCACCTCTAATTTTCTAGTAAAACTGTTTTTGAATACGTATCGCTTGTTGTTATTCAGGTTAAAATTCAAAATGCTATCACCTCTAATTTTCTAGTAAAACTGTTTTTGAATACGTATCGCTTGTTGTTATTCAGGTTAAAATTCAAAATGCTATCACCTCTAATTTTCTAGTAAAACTGTTTTTGAATACGTATCGCTTGTTGTTATTCAGGTTAAAATTCAAAATGCTATCACCTCTAATTTTCTAGTAAAACTGTTTTTGAATACGTATCGCTAGTTGTTATTCAGGTTAAAATTCAAAATGCTATCACCTCTAATTTTCTAGTAAAACTGTTTTTGAATACGTATCGCTTGTTGTTATTCAGGTTAAAATTCAAAATGCTATCACCTCTAATTTTCTAGTAAAACTGTTTTTGAATACGTATCGCTTGTTGTTATTCAGGTTAAAATTCAAAATGCTATCACCTCTAATTTTCTAGTAAAACTGTTTTTGAATACGTATCGCTTGTTGTTATTCAGGTTAAAATTCAAAATGCTATCACCTCTAATTTTCTAGTAAAACTGTTTTTGAATACGTATCGCTTGTTGTTATTCAGGTTAAAATTCAAAATGCTATCACCTCTAATTTTCTAGTAAAACTGTTTTTGAATACGTATCGCTTGTTGTTATTCAGGTTAAAATTCAAAATGCTATCACCTCTAATTTTCTAGTAAAACTGTTTTTGAATACGTATCGCTTGTTGTTATTCAGGTTAAAATTCAAAATGCTATCACCTCTAATTTTCTAGTAAAACTGTTTTTGAATACGTATCGCTAGTTGTTATTCAGGTTAAAATTCAAAATGCTATCACCTCTAATTTTCTAGTAAAACTGTTTTTGAATACGTATCGCTTGTTGTTATTCAGGTTAAAATTCAAAATGCTATCACCTCTAATTTTCTAGTAAAACTGTTTTTGAATACGTATCGCTTGTTGTTATTCAGGTTAAAATTCAAAATGCTATCACCTCTAATTTTCTAGTAAAACTGTTTTTGAATACGTATCGCTTGTTGTTATTCAGGTTAAAATTCAAAATGCTATCACCTCTAATTTTCTAGTAAAACTGTTTTTGAATACGTATCGCTAGTTGTTATTCAGGTTAAAATTCAAAATGCTATCACCTCTAATTTTCTAGTAAAACTGTTTTTGAATACGTATCGCTTGTTGTTATTCAGGTTAAAATTCAAAATGCTATCACCTCTAATTTTCTAGTAAAACTGTTTTTGAATACGTATCGCTTGTTGTTATTCAGGTTAAAATTCAAAATGCTATCACCTCTAATTTTCTAGTAAAACTGTTTTTGAATACGTATCGCTTGTTGTTATTCAGGTTAAAATTCAAAATGCTATCACCTCTAATTTTCTAGTAAAACTGTTTTTGAATACGTATCGCTTGTTGTTATTCAGGTTAAAATTCAAATTTGGTAATATCTGCCAAGTTTTCAATCTCATCAATTGCAAAGGTTTGTTTTCTTTCATATTTAGTAATCTCACTTCCAGAAATAATACGAAATGAAAAAGAGGCGGTAGGGGAGATGGAAGTGGGATAGGATTGAAGAAGGTGAGGTGTAAGAATTCCCAAAATCATGCTATAGCAAGTCGACAATTTGTTTCTCTGAAAAATCAGGATCCTTTTTTAGGATGATTTTTTTTTTTTTTTTTATTCTGCTTGATAAAAATGATTTTTCTGTGTTCTTTTTTCATATTTTACAAGAAAACTGTACAAAAATGATAGAGTGATGGACAAAAATGTCGGTAATTATTGAATTTTGCACACCATAAATCAAAATTCACCTGAAACATTATATCTCTTGCCTGAATTCTCAAAGATCTCCCTGGTCCTAAACGAGACATAATAAGTTGTCACGGTTGTCATTAAACGGTTTTGCAAATGGCCGAACAGAAGGGAATATTTCCCTCTCATAGGGTTGCACATGTGCAGGTGAACTATTACATCTACCTGAATGGGCAACAATATGATGGCAACAATGATCTGCTGATAAAAATGTTTAGGTATTCCCTAATATAATGGCGACTATGCTCCACAGAACAAAATGTTTGTTTCTATCTTATTTTGAATTTTATGTATTTTATATTTTGTAATCAAGATTTCTTTCTGTCATATTCCTCTTGCTCAAGGGCGGCTATGACCTAGACGTTTTCTGCTCTTAAACACCCAACCCAACCCTCATTTGCTGTAAAGATTCCGTTTATTTTACCTTCTCTCCACCCGAGAATGAGAAAAAAAGATACACCAAAATGAATTGACTCTCCGGAATGGGTTCATCGACCTCTCTGATCTGTTGTCCAACCTCTCGCTCCTATATCCTGAACAGCTGACAGGATCTGTGTCAGGGGAGACAATGTTACCCTTCAACAGCTTTCTCTCCACTCACTCTCCTCTCATTGTGGTCACTAATGGAAAACCTAGGCATATTCACTCAGGTTGGCATCACTGTCGGCATCCACAATGACCGTTCTCTTTAGAATGACACCGCCGCCTTTTAGTACTCTCTAACTATCCCTAATCAATTGACTGTGTTATTGGTTACTAAAAATAATGGCTAGCACTGTTACAAATAGTTTAAACCAAACTTTAGATTAATCTTGGGAAGAAATCTCAGACAAAAAGTGATGCAACAAGTGGTTCTAAAGGTTTTTCCAACAAGAAAATATATATAAAAATGTTCAATCTTATTAATAGTATAAAGTGGACCATTGGATTATCTTGATTCAGAAAGTAGAAATAAGAATGGAAATACTGAAGTAACTCTAGGAAGATCAGGTGTAACAAATGCCAAGAGTTTGGGCATACATTAATCGACTAACGCTCGAATTGTTCTTCTAACACGCGGTGAAAAAATTCGTTCATTCTATAGCTGCTCCGAAAATATTTGAATATTTGAAACGTCAACTTCATTAACCAGTTGATTCCACCACCGGAACATTGTTGTCTTTGGCGGAATTTACACGAACAAATCGTAGGTCGTACGTTAATAGACTTCCAAGTCCACTCATTATGCGTTTTCCAACGTTTGGACACGAATGATATAACTCAAAATCTATGCTGACGTTTGACGACCATCCAAATTAAGATATAAATGTTGGGTACATTTTCGTTTAAGGATTATTACAAAAATATTTATTGACAAACATGTGCACTTTTGGAAAGCTCATATATTTTCTTAAATATCTCGTAAACCGTTCAAAACTCGTGGTAAGTGGAAGGTAGCCAATCGAAACCTTACTAAATTGCGTACCAATATGGTTCCCATTCATTAATTTTTGATGGGGGAGATCTCAGACGAAGAAATAAGTCATTAAAACTTCACGTGTTAGTTTCTTTTCTTTGAACGTTTCTCTGAGTCTGTTTTCCTGAGTGTTGAATTGCTTGTTGTTTTTGAGATTCATTTTAGTAAAAAACAACAAACAATTTTATTTGGACCAATACATAGGGTATTATGCACAAACATTTTTTTTAGGTTAAATTTGAAGATTTAAAATATTCTGGTAAAGTTTGTTTTTTAGTCGAGATGATTTTATTTGTCCAAGCTGATAAAAGACGGCACTAGTTTTTCCATGTGAGTGAAAAATGGATCAACCTCCAATTCTCTATGGATCTGGCTGTTCCTTACGAACCAGGGAGCATTGGACACTATTCGGAGTACCTTGTGTTGAAATGTTTGTAAACGTTTTAAGTGTGTGTTACTGTCACCAAACCAGACAGGACATGCGTACGTTAGTATGGGTAGTATAGTCGATTTGTATAGTAGTGTTCATTTTAGTAAAGAAATTAATTTGTCAGCTGATGAAGATTTGAAGAAATGTTTGCACATATTCTTCCATGAGTGCAACCTCAATAGCTAAATTCCTTTAAAAAGTGCTAATAGAGATCTACGCACAAAAGTTTATAAGCTCAACGTTTTGTATTGAACGTTGATAAGGCAGGTTTACAGGCAGTTTCTTCTTTTAAACGTACCTTACAACAAGTCAAAAAAGATATTGAGAATGATTACGCTTTGCTATCCACGTGCAGATCATTCGAATGCTAATGAAGATCATTCGAAGAACGTCAGAGATCGCTGACAAGCCAACGAGGTCCGAGAAAGTTCTCTTTTTTTCCATCTGTCACTCGCCTCATAAGTCTTCTCATTCATAAAGATAACATAATGCCAGGACTCAAGAGAAACGTGATCATTCATCGTTTCAGAGGGTTCATATTCCAAAAGGAGACATCATTGATTGCCTCCTTATAAAATATTTCCTGAAAACAGGAAACCGTTCTGACGTCCTGAGAACTGACGTGTTTACGTCCTCGACGTGGAAAGCGAAGGTCCTTGGTCCATCTATTCTTCGGCCATGAAGATTCTTGACAGGAGCACGCCCAGGAATTTACCGCGAAAGGACTGAGTCCTTACGCCAACTCGCTTCGAAGAAAGAGTTTTTTTTTTTTCTCGTCCTTGAGTAAAAGTCAGAAAATTCTTCACGAAATCATTTATTATACTATTCATCCATTACATGAAAAATCTCCATCATTATAACGCATTGTCGTTTCCTCTAAACGCTCTGACAACTTGAAGGAACGCCTTATTCAAATCGCTTTACAAGTTTTCCATGACCAAATATAATAAACAGCAGTATTTGGTAAATCTGAAGGAGAGCGTCCTCAGCACCGATTTTCTTCAAAGTTTGCACTATAACGTATTTTGATGCGCTAAACACAAATCCGTTGGAAAAAAAAGTTGTTCTCAACTAGGGAAGAAGTTATTTACAAAAAAAAGTTCACTGTTATGAAGGTTACAAACGATCGCATAAACAACGCACTTGTAAACGACTTTTTGGCATAGAATTCTATTAATTTCTGCGAGTTGGATTGACTAGGGGTTTTGATATCTTCTTGAGCGAGCGTAGCGAGCGGAAACGCACAGCACGTATGCCCAAAAGCGACAGTAGTAGTAAGTAGTAGTAGTAGTAAAGTAAATTTTATTTTATAAATGTACAAATAATAAGTCCTTGAGAAATTCACAATAAATTTACATAAGCTTGGATATAATCCATCAGCTAAGCGACACCACATAATATTATACACATGAAAATTAAATAAAAACAATATGAGTGATTGTAAACAATATAAAAACAAATAAATAAGTAAAACAAAAATTGATCCTCCTTATTCCTGATAATCAAATTTAAAATTAATTGCCTCTTTAACGTAGTGGTATAGTTTTGCGTAGTCCTGGCCGTTCAAATAGTCTATTGCTTGCGTGTGGGTTAATCTATTTTTGAAGAATATGTTTAATCTTATCTCGGAGAGGATTGGGCATACAGCTAGGAAATGGATGATATCTTCGGGTTCTTTCATATTGCAAAGAGAGCAGAGGGCACTATGATCAGAACTCCAAGGCTTCCTATTCAGATTTAGGGTTTCTGTTCTGGCTCGCATGATGGTCCTTATCATTTGAAGGCTGTTAGTGTCGTTGATATAAGACAGCTGCTTACATTCAAATTTCAAAATTTTGTAGGTTGTGTGGAACTGCGCGTTCGTTAGCCTGTCTTGTAACTTTTCTTTTTCCTGGGAGTCAATACTATCTACTATGCATTTGACGGTTGCATGTATCTTGTCCAGTGGGGTTGAAAAAAAAGTTTGCGGTTCGAATGCTTTGATACAGACATCACGCAAGTCATTGTACCAACCTACCTTACCCACAACCACTTTAGCTGCAAGCTGCTTAGTGAGCCTCTCTTCAGGCGCATTCAACACTTTTAGAACATACATGAGATGAAGCTGCAGAGTGTAGATGTACATGGATGCTCTTCCTGTTTCCAGCTGCAAAGCGTAGTTCGGCGAATTCCTAGGGAGGCAGAATAGTCTCTTTATAAAACTTCTTTGAACCTGCTCAACCTTGTCATAGCTTCGCCCGCCCCACACCTGTGCACCATAACACAGAACTGCTCTAGTCACAGTGTCAAACACTTGCATTTTTGCGGAGATAGGCACCTCTTTCTTCATTATAAAACTACGCCAAGTAGTATGAATTCCGCGCATAGCAACAGGTACTTTCTTTTCAAAGTGTTTGCGAAGTGACAGGTTCGGTGTTATGACTATGCCTAAGTACTTGTATTCATTGACTATTTCTATGGGCTCACCATTGTAGTGCCATACATCGTCTTTAGCAATTTTCCCACCATTTCTGAAAATCATAACTTTAGATTTCTTCAAATTTACAGTCAAGTTCCAAATACTACAGTATTGTGCTAGTTTGTCTATCACCTCTTGGAGTTTGGATTTGCTATCACTAAGGAACACAATGTCATCAGCAAACAGTAAACTTCCTATCGTGGTATTTTCTATTCTTACCCCTCCTCCGACATTCTCAGGCATGTCCAGTATGTACAAAATAAACAGCAAGGCACTCAATACATCTCCCTGTTTAACTCCATTTTTTATTTCAAAATATTAAGAAATTTTATTCTTCACCCACACACCTGACATTGTTTTACTATACAACTGCTAAATAATGTAGATGATTTTCGTTGATAATCCAATCTTTGAAAGTTTAAATAGGAGGGCCTGACGACTTAGTGAATCAAAAGTAGATTTGAGGTCGACAAAAAAAGCATAGACTTTTCCCCTTTTCTTAGAAATTTTAAGCCTAGCTATGTTAATTAAATTAAAAACATTATCTATTGTCGAATAACCTTTTCTAAAGCCAGATTGAGCTTCCGGCAGAATTTTATTTTTATGAACAAAACTCTCAATTCTTTTTAGGAGCATCCCAGTGAAGAGTTTTGCAACACAGTCTATAAATGAAATCCCCCTGTAATTTTCAACCTCATTCAGGTCTCCTTTCTTGTGCAGCGGAAATATAATTGATCTTGGAAAGCTCGGAGGTAGGCTTTCATTAATTAGAACATAATTATAAAATTTTAAAAGACAGTTTAGAAAGTTGTCTGGGGCATACTTATAAAATTCATATGGAATTCCATCAATTCCTGGCGCTTTATTGTCCTTTACAGTTTTCAAAACATCCTTTAGCTCATCAAGTGTAAACAGCTGTTCCATCTCACTGATTGTAATCATTGGCATAGCATAACTGATAGAATTAACATCCGAATTTAATGAGCCTCTGAAATATTCGATCCAGTCATCAACCGTAATATTGTTACTAATGGAAAAGTTTGATCGATTTATGGTTTTTACTAATGACCAAAAGCGACAGTTTACGACAAGTCAGCTACGACAGGTAAGTCTAAATTTCAATTACACTTCGTCATTAAGGACTATTGCGCATGCGCGTGTTTACAAATACGCCGTTACCCCGTCTTTTATAACCTCCATAACAGTGAACTTTAGTGCTTAATAACTTCTTTCCTAGTTGAGAACAACTTTTTTTTCCAACGGATTTGTGTTTAGTGCACCAAAATACGTTATAGTGCAAACTTTGAAGAACATCGGTGCTGAGGACGCTATCCTTCAGATAGTAAAATAACGATATATAGATCACTCGAAGAAAAATAAATCTTTTGGCCGGTCTGAAAGTTCCAGCATTCTTTTGGGAAATATTTAAATAGCGCAAATAAAACACAATTTAACATTTTAATGAATGATCTGTCATTTCTTCAACATCTACAATTTCTTACTAGTAGCTTTTAAATTTCATTGTTGTAGAAAGGCTCTGGTTTTAATGCAAAGAAATTTGATAGTTGGTCGCCTTTAAACGGAAAGGAACCAAGCGCCATTTTTAACGAAATTGAGTTTTTGGTGCTCTCTTGTAGAGAATTAGAGAATTTATATAGTAATAAAAAACTGGTTAAAATATAATGTTTTCATTAAAGCAAGAAAAAATACAAAAAAAAAGTGAAATGTTGTATCCAGTATGCTGTAATAAACAGAAAGGAATCAAGCACCATTTTTATCAATAACTATAAAAATAAAACTTCATTACCATAACAACAGTTTATTTTAATGAGAGAAAATGAAAGAAATATTTGAGATAATAATGGCATTTTAGACCCAATTCTCTTTAAACCCAATTCTCTAAAGAATGAACTTGGTTCCTTTCCGTTTAAAGGCGTCCAGTTCATTTAGTACATCCTGTTTAGAACCTAACTTTTTCCCTGGTATACAATTTTATAAGGTTCAAAATGAATGGAAATCTTTCGGGCCATATCTACGGAATAAGCACGATGCGGTAAACAAATTCACAAATTCAAATATGTATGAAGTATTGTCACGATATAACAACACTTTGTTGACATTCACCATTCCCGAGCGTTATTTAATCCATGCGATGAATGCATCTTTTCTGACATCCTCTGTTAATTGTGTTTCTCACTCCACAAGCTTTTTTAAGAACTTCGTCATTACAATTAACTGGAAATGCAAAAGGCGGTTCCTCATAAATTCCTCTTTCTTCGACTTAAACCATTTCTGTGCAGACCTTACACTGACGGTATTTTTACCATGTACACTATTAATTTTTATTGCAGCAGATCCGGCAGATTTGCTACACGAAAAGAAAATGCAACACAGAACGTTCTTATAGATTATCGATATTAATTTTCTGTGGTAACTAATATGCGCCCGCTTTTCACGAAAACTGGCAACAGACAGGACCTACGAGAGAAATTAACCCTGGAACACTAACCTGCATATGTCACACTAACCTGCGTCATATTGACGCATATGACTGTAATAAATTGTCATTTTCTTCCGTTAAATGGGGGTAGAGCCGGTCTACCCCCCCCCCCCCCACCTATTCCTGAAGCAACTCCTCCTCCTCCCATCCAGCATGATTTCACCTCTCAGCGAGTGATTAGATAGGTGTGATCTTGATTTTCCCAGAAGACAGTGCATCAAATTGACGTAGAGGTTAGTAATACTCGTAAATTTTTTTACGTCATTTTGATGGACTGTTAGTAATATGAGCATTAAGTATAGGTAGTAATAAAGACTCATAAATTGCATCAATTTGACACAGAGATAGTAACGAGCACCTAAAATATAATTACACCATTAATTATTAATTAATTAGTTATGTAAATAATTGAATAATACACATTGCTAACGCAGTAATTATTTTGGAAGGCATTGGGATATTATATTATGTATTATTATTATTCCAGTTATTATTTCTTGTGAAAGGCCTTGGGCGTATATAAGGGGGGGATTGAGCGAGCTGCAGCCCCCCCCCCGATTTTTTTTATCGATAAAAATTTGTTATAAAATCTTTAAAAATAAATAAAATAAGATTACTTAGTTCATAAAAAGTATTTTATTTTAGGTGTAAGCGTTTTAGTTGGTTAAAACTATTCCAAGTTATAAAATAGTATTCTATACCCCGGAAATGGTCCATATTTTTTGTTGCTCTATGTTTTAAATTTGTATTTTTATGTATTAAATATTGACAAATATTCATTTTTTAACAACAGATTTCTCCATTATCCCTGATAATCAAGTTCTGAGTCATTTTCCTGTGTATACGTCAAATTGATACACAGGTTAGTAATAGTGTAGAATGAATTACGGTTAGTGTTCCAGGGTTAAGGGCCCCTGTCCAAATATATATGATGTTATTTTCGATTGGAAGTGAGGAAACACGCCAAGACCGCTAAAAGTGCTCTAACGGAAACGTATTTGATGATGAAGATGTTCCGAAGATACCGATGTAACGAGACATGACCTCTTCAACGCCCCGATAATGAGGGTGCAAGCGTGATGATCGGCTTCTGATTGATCATCTAGTGATTAAGATCAATCCCGATTATTTGCGCTGGCCCTAATGACCCAGCGAAAATAATCAACCGAATCAGCGCTGATTCCAGTGCAGAACGTGCTTCGACAAGTGTTATGATTATAATCAGAATGATTGTCAAAGTACGTTAATTATCAACCAGGTCTATTATATAATGTATAAAACACATTTTTGTGGGGTGCAACGACTGCTGTGATCATTTGCACCTGTTTTTTCACGACCTAATATTTGTCTTGATTAAAATTCCTCCTGGCGTCCAATTTTAATATTTTTAATCAAGGTCAATTTTATTTACACTTTCTAGAGGCGGGAATGTATAGGAAATACATATCCATAGAATGATTGAAATCATAGACAAAAAATTTAGTTTTGCCGAAAAATATTTAGAGCTAATTTTATTTAAGAACGGTCTTAATTTTTGAAGCTCTGTGGCCATGAGTGCTATGGCGTATGCACACTGGCCTAAGGTCGTGGGTTTGATTCCCAGTAGAAGTGATAGCTTTTATTTTTTAAAAGCATCAGCCATCCTGGCTAGAAATGGGTGGTAACCCAGAGAAACAATTACTTCCTTCAAAACATTTAGCATTCCTCTTTCTTCTCTTTCCTACGTAATAATCCACTGGATTGTATAAGAGCGACACTACGTGATGAGGCTTACTTTCTAAGTGCTTCTTCAGCTGAGGACGACTTGAGCACTTAAAAAGGAAGTGCTCATTCTGAGAATGTGCTGAGCGGCATAGAGAAAAAAAATCGCTTTCTCCAGCTCCATACTAGATTCCTAGATACACAGCCAACTTTTCTACTTTCTTACGCTTCCTGTGTTTACTCTGAATGTCACTTTCTATCAGTCGCATAATCAATTAGAAATTATCATTAATATTTAATGGAGTGAATATCAATTTCCCAGATTCAAAGGTTGATATTTAACAATAACAATGATAGCAGCATAGTTTATTTACCTATTAAATTTAGAATGAAACTAATAGTAATAATATATTTTTATTTAAAACTAGATGTTACCTGGCGTGCCATGCAATACCTACTTTATATTAAATAGCTGTTACCGGGCGTGCTATGCTACACCTACTTTATGTTAAACTAGCTGTTACCCGGCGTGCTATCTACACCTACTTTATGTTAAACTAGCTGTTACCTGGCGTGCCATGCAATACCTACTTTATATTAAATAGCTGTTACCGGGCGTGCTATGCTACACCTACTTTATGTTAAACTAGCTGTTACCTGGCGTGCCATGCAATACCTACTTTATATTAAATAGCTGTTACCGGGCTTGCTATGCTACACCTACTTTATATTAAATAGCTGTTACCGGGCGTGCTATGCTACACCTACTTTATGTTAAACTAGCTGTTACCTGGCGTGCTATGCTACACCTACTTTATGTTAAACTAGCTGTTACCGGGCGTGCTATGCTACACCTACTTTATATTAAATAGCTGTTACCGGGCGTGCTATGCTACACCTACTTTATGTTAAACTAGCTGTTACCGGGCGTGCTATGCTACACCTACTTTATATTAAATAGCTGTTACCGGGCGTGCTATGCTACACCTACTTTATGTTAAACTAGCTGTTACCCGGCGTGCCATGCAATACCTACTTTATATTAAATAGCTGTTACCGGGCGTGCTATGCTACACCTACTTTATGTTAAACTAGCTGTTACCTGGCGTGTCATGCAATACCTACTTTATATTAAATAGCTGTTACCGGGCGTGCTATGCTACGCCTACTTTATGTTAAACTAGCTGTTACCGGGCGTGCTATCTACACCTACTTTCTGCATCTATAAAAACAAAAATAAATTAGAAACCAAATAATTAATATTAAAATCTAATAACGCAAATCTGTAACTATTTCGGTTCATTATTGGGGAACTCGTGATCTCCGAACTGTGAGTCATAGACGATTTTAACCTAGCCTATGACTCTCCCCGTGTCAAGACCTACCAGTGTGCCACGCTTGGTCAAAATCGGTCAAACGGTGTGGACTTGTGTAAGGAACAAACATACAGACAGACAGCTGGTAGACGTTTTTGACCTGGCCTATGACACTCCCCGTATCACGACCTACCTGTCTGCCAAGTTTGGTCAAAATCGGACGTAGGGTTTGGATGTTTATAAGGAACAAACATACAGGCAGCTGGCAGACGTTTTTGACTTAGCCTACGAGACATCCCGTATCATGTTCTAATAGTATTCCAAGTTTGGTCAAAATCGGTCAAACGGTGTGGATTTTTATAAGGAACAAACAGACAGACACGTGATTTTTATATACATGGATAAAAAATATATACAGATATAGATATAGATTTATATAAATAGATATTGATAATATATATTCGTAGAATACAAAACCTGTTTCAATTAAATGTCATAGTTAAATAATAAATGTGCACATATTTAATGAAAAAAAAAAAGTCCGACTCCAGGAACTCGGTCATGTTAGCGCGGCTCCGTTCATATCCCTAGTGAAATTAGTAGGGAACGGATGATTATATAAAAAGAAATTCAAAATATTTACATATATATGTTATTTATATTTATTTATTACATATTTCATTATAAATAGTATATATATAATGAAATATGTAATAAAAAATTGAAAATATTTAGTAAGTAAACCATTACCTAAAACACTATAAAATATAGAAAGAAAAGCATATATAACTAACTACTAACTATCATAACTAGAAAATCTGTTATTTCAAGTGGGGAAAACCAAAATTGAAAATCCAAGGGGGGTGGAAAGGTTATTTTCCTAATAAATAAGCACTTGAGAAGTATTTTTTTAAATGTACATTAAAGGTTATTGTAGAGTTACTAATACAATGAAATGCTTAAAAAAACATGTACTTTTATGAGTAAATGACTCTCGTTTGATTCAATTTTCAATGTAGGAAGATATGGACCAAATTTATGTAATTAAAAAAAATAGATAACATATATTTAGTCTAAATATTTCTCATCTAAATTTAATTATTTAATAAAAATCAGCTCTCTCAGCGAAAGTTCTAATTTTGAAAAATTTTAAAATTATTTTTTTTCTTTGTATACTTTGTCTTTTTAGGTCTTTGTGTTTTCCTAATGCTTTAAAGAAAACATAAAGAGTAAATGAAGTTTAATCAGACCCAGAGAAAAAGTATTAATGCATTTTGAATGATATTTGAAGAAAATTAGGGCGTTCACATTACAAACCAGTTACAATGGAAAGAGCACTGACACCAGAGAGGATGAGAATCCAAAGAGGAAGGAGGGTGACAGAAGAAGATTGATGTAATGCATTAGGCGACGATAGCGCTCCTAACGAGCCTATGTAGCATTAACACAAGGAGGAAGGTGATTGTATCATTAGCTTCTACCCGTATCGCATCGTTCAGTAATGATTCTATATCTTCCTAGTTCACTTCCTACTCCTTTCAGAGAGATCACGGCCTATCTCACATAGAGGTATAGTCATGGATGACGTAATAATATCACAACTATAGCCTGGAATTACATATTATATTATTACGTACATCTTAGGAGTATAATAATAAATGTACATAATTGGGGGAATAGTTTACAAAGAGTCAAATAATAGGGGATCAGGACGAATTGACCGACCCAAGATGTTCCCATTTGGAAAGATTTTAGCCTCTAATATCCAATGCATCTTCACAAATTGGGGGAATCACTGACAGGAGCAAACAAGGAAACAAATCCAAAATGCTCTGTCAATTTCTGGAGTTAATTTTTATTTTGTTTTATCCTTGAATCGATCGTCAAAGGGTGAAACCTTATTCGTTTATTACCGTACAAACTTTTTTTATAAAGCTGAAAATGCTCAAAAATCGATAAAACTTATCGATTTTTAGGGTTAGCATTACCCCTATCCTGGCTAGAAAAGGGTGTTTTTTTTTTTTTTTTTTTTTTTTTTTTTTTTTTTTTTTTTTTTTTTGACAAAACCTTTAATGTGAGCTGCCTAATTCTCCCAAACATACTCCAAAACCCCTTAGAAATTGTTTTATTGGTAAAAATGAAGTTTCACGCCCTCAAAACCGATTTCTTTCAAATTTTGTACAATAACGTATTTTGATGCACTAAACACGAATACGTTAAAAAAACCTTCGCATTTAACTAGGAAAGAAGTTATTAAGCACTAAAGTTAATAGGATAATTAATAGAATTCTATTAATTTTAGCGAGTTGGATTGACTGGGGTTTTGCTATCTTCTTGAGCGAGCGGAAACGCATAGCACGTATGCCCTTAAGCGACAGGTGACGACCGGTGAGGATGCCCTTAAAATTAACAATATTTTTGAATAAATGGTTTCTGAACATTTCAAATGAGAGTTCTCTGTTTCCCAATGTTACATATCTGCGCATCCGCGTGTTTACTAATACGCTGTTGACGCCTAGTTTTATAACCTTCCTAACAGTGAACTTTAGTGCTTAATATTCTATTCTATTAGAATTCTATTCATTTTAGCGAGTTGGATTGACTGGGATTTTATTATCTTCTTGAGCGAGTTTAGCGAGCGAAAACGCATAGCAAAACCATATGTATATAGTTATATATGTGTCCGTTAAAAGGATACCGGCCAGAGTTTTTGTTTCTTCCCCACGAAACTTGGTATATAGTATTCCCCAATCAAACGATTGAACGAGTTCGTTAACCAACAAAATCGGTCCATCCAGAGAGGGGGTTTACTCCAGAGCCAAAGTAGTTATCTGCCAATACCAGCCATAATTTGTGTTGTATTTCAACGAAACTCGGTATTCGTTCTGGTCAACTAAAGAGAAAAATGTGATGTATAAGTAAACTAAATCGGTTCATTAGGAGGGGGGAGGGTTTACTCCGGACCCCCAAATTACTAATTTGGTCATACCGGTCGTAATTTCTGCTGTATTGTAGCGAAACGCGGTATACGTCCTGGGTATCTAATAAGGAAGAAGTGTTGTAAAAAAGAACTAAATCGGTCTATCGGAAGGGGGGATTTACTTTGTACTATGTTTGAATTGAATTGAAACAGGTGTTATTTATGTTTTTATTTTATTTATCTATATAGGTTATTTGAAGCAAATTATTCAGGAATAATTACCCAATTCTGAGGAAAGTGCTTAGTGATGCAGCTCCTGCGTGACGGACTTTTTGACTAATAATTGAGGAAATAGTTTACAAAATGTTAAAGAAATTATGATGTTGTATATTTTATTTTTATGCTACACAACCTATTTAACTGTTGCAGATGACTTAGAAGTTCAATCTCTTTTTTTACGAATCACGGGTAATTGAATTGAATTTTATTTAGTTTCTATCTATTAACCACTTACGAACGTACTCCACCTCCCTCCCTGCGGATACCCAATTATGAGGTCGAGGTGATGATGCGATGCGGAAGTTCCGACTAGAAATTCACTTCAGAATTTCACGTTTTCATACCCATGGACAAGAAAATAACGGTGGCCCAAATTTGTATGTCTTGCTTAAATTACTAAAATTAAAGAAATATATCCTAGTTTCTTTACACACACACACACATATATATATATATATATATATATATATATATATATATATATATATATATATATATGTACATAAAAAAAATCAGTCCCGTAACAGGCCACAAGGGCCCAGAGGGGCTGATACTGTAGAGTTATCTGATTCTTGACCATACGGCATGCTAGGGAGATAGTGTGGTCAACAGTATGCTCCGGCCGCCTGATTTTCCCCTTGGCTGCTTCGACTGCTAGAGTCATTAGCACCCAAGGTACCTATTATTAATTAAATTAATTAAAGGCTGGGTGAGCCTAGGGACGATCTGGGACCCCAT
The DNA here is from genome assembly GCA_946811695.1 of Gonocerus acuteangulatus. Taxonomy (NCBI): domain Eukaryota; kingdom Metazoa; phylum Arthropoda; class Insecta; order Hemiptera; family Coreidae; genus Gonocerus; species Gonocerus acuteangulatus. Next base: position 66,552,225 of record OX328129.1, read on the forward strand.
ATCCAACCCTCGAATGGTACCACTAGAAGAAAAAATCTTTAGTGCGCGCTCGGATTTTGAACCTCTGAGGGGACTCGGGTCGAGTGCTCTACCACTGAGTTAACCTATATATATATATATATATATATATATATATATATATATATATATATATATATGTATATATATATATAAATATACAAAACTATGATGTATTTCTTTAATTTAAATAAGCGGGTTTCCTCCCAATGGAAGGAGTAGGTAAACGTGCTGAAACAACAATACATGTATACAATTTTGTCGAGAATAACAAGAACCAAACCAAACTAAAGTAACATACAAATATCAGCCTATTGTAGTCTACGTATTGAGAAATAAATCCCGTAATAATCAGGGACTTGTCAGTAGTGAAAGTTCTCGGTGTCTCAAAGTGACATTACAAACATGCGTGGGAAATGCTTTTACAGAGAGCCTTTGTGGCTTTTCTCTTCATCACTTTCCTTATACAAAATAACAAACTTCCGCATTTTCTTTAGATTTATTTCAAACGCCAAAAATAGTGAACTCTCACTTTCCCAAACCCCAAATCAGCTGTGGTGGTACAAGGGGGGTATACAGTAGTGGGGTCGCCGATCTGGTCCATTTTTTTCTGGTGATTCTACCTTTCTTATAAATTATTTTAAAATATAAATACTTAATTCTCTTATGTTAGTGTAACAGGTAAAAATTAACTGTTACACTAAGATTTTTTTCGGGACTGATATAATTCCGCAAAATTGATCGGCCGCTCAACAACGCCTTCATATCTCCAACAAGGTAATCGAAAGTTTCTTTACTTATTAGGTGGTATTTCTCTTATTAACCCCTCATTTTCACTTCACCATGAGTTCATTACTGACGAGCTGTGACTACGTCGGATCGGATCGGGTCGGGACCAATGAAGGCACTCACGTCGGCCACTGTCGGAAGTTTAAAGGATGTCAAAGTGGATCTGATCCGGAGAAATGCGGTCCCAATGTAGGTGCAGCCCTAGACCACATAAGAGTTTTATATAATTTTTTTTTTCTGGGGGTCTGCTTTATTGAAGACGAAGCTAATCTCATGAACCATAATAAATATATTGTTTTTACCCAAACAATTGTCTTTTTTCCCCACGTTACAAAGCTACATCTATGGAGCTGTAGGTAATAAAAATGGTATACAAAAATCTGGCATTTTTGGTATAATGTTTATTATAAATTCGATCCTAAGTGGATAAATAACTATAAAAATATTTCTGGTTGCTTATTAATTAAAGGCATATAGGAATAAAGCTAAAACGTATCCTGAAATATATTTTTATTTTAAATTCCTATTGATCCAATCTTCCATTTTGTACTTCATTAAAATTTAAAGAAATAATTAGCCTTATAATGTCATGACTCTTATTTTATAGTTGGAAAAAATTAAACACCTTTTCTTTATGAGGCTCCTCATAAAAACAAAAGTCTTGATGCTTTATGGGCTGAATCCGATTTCCTCAGAAGCTATGTAATTTCTGAATCAGTGCTGAGAATCTAGAGAAGATAGAATCCATTGAGCAACGAATTGAAGAAGGCGCTAGAAGTAATTAAATATTTGGTAAAAAGTTGTATAACTTTTATTGTTACGCCGAGCAAAAAAATAATACTGCTTCGATGGACCTCCATTCAACAATGTCCTTTAATTATTTTGAGGCTATAAAAATGCTCGACTAGCAGGAACTGCGTCATCTTAGCGCGCTTCCCATCTTTTCCTAATGACATTTGCTTTTTACAATGGAAACAGTTAATGTTTTGTCTCCATCATGCGTGAAAAATATAAACACACGTAGAAATCTTAAAAGTGAATCTCTTACGCGCCACAACAGGAAACCGACAGTATCCGAAATTACTCCCCTTAAGCACCAATTTCTTTCAATGAGATCTCTCTTAAAAATTTCGCATTTTTAGGAAATTCAATAAGCTTTCGAATAGATGCTTTACATTTTCGATTTCTTTACCAGTTTTGAGATAAATCTAAAAATCCCCAGAAAAATCTGTTTTTTCCATTTTGCTCGACAAGGGTTCATTAATGGCCTTGGAAAGTTAATGGCCATTAAGTTCATTAAATTAAAAAATATATTATCTGGGTATTTAATTTCAGTTTTTTTTCCCTAATAATAACTGCCTTTTTCCTGTTTAAAGACGAGAAACAAGTAGAAATGAATAAAGGAGCTTTGTGGAAAGTGAGTGCTTCGAGGTCATTAGCGCCGACATCCAGGGTGCAGCGGGGAATTTTCTAAGCGAGCCCTGAGATGAGAAAATTCCTGCCGGAGGTGGGAATCGAACCCGCCATCTCCCGTTTATGAATCCAAGGCGATAGCCACTAGACCACGGGAGACCCCCATATAAATATGTTAAAAACATTTTTTCATGGGAATATCAATGACAGAAGATAAGTTATCAACAGAGAGCCGGAAGTTCACAGTATTCCTCAACCCCTAAAAATGTCCATAAGTAAAACCGAAGCCCACCGGAGTGTATAAGCAAAAGTAACCAATGAAATGCTTTGGAGTAGAATCTTCAACCAATAGCTTTCGCTCTGTGGTTTCCTATGCTCGGGTTGGTTCACCACTCATCCTTCACCGCCAATAGAATCTACCACATTTCTGCAGCCTTTTCCTTCTTGATTTCATGATCGCTGCATCCCAAAACAATTTCACTTAATATTATATCACCGAAAATGTTTTAATTATTTATCACGTTTAATAAACTTTTGTTAATAATTTATGTTTCTGGCGGCGTGAAAAGAATTTTCCTTCCCTTCTTTCGATAGGGTTGTCCACTCGAAATTGCCGATTTGAATATTTCACGTTTCAGAACTCATAGATAACGAAAATAATGCTGGTTAAAATTGTTATATACACATACTTATGCAAGCTAAATATAACTCACTAACAGCTCGGCTTGCCCATTCTACAACAGATCACTACAGACAATACACCACCTTATATAAAAATATTGGGTCTGTTTGCGAAGACCTCATCCAGTTAATCTGAAATATCTGTCGTGATTATAAACAGTGATTTTGGTACTTACTGATTATCTTACAGGTTCTTTGCAGGTTATCTATTCCTTCTTTACATGTTATCTAAGGTTAGAAACCATATTATATAAATAGAGTAATCAAAAGTTAATATAGTAATGAAAGGTATTTAAAATCACTGCAATCATTACTAAAAGTAACATTTTTTGACCACAATATTTTTATAATATAATGATGATTAGATAGTTAGCTGTCGAGGTGATAAGTAAAGATGGAATGGTTGGGATTCGGCTAAACAAACCTCAATATGATTTTGTTTTAAAATATCTATATTTCGGACGTTTCGGCTACTCATTGGTAGCCTTCGTCAGCTAAAATGACAAAAAAATAAATTAATACAGAAACAAAAAAAAGTTTATAATTGTGATAGGTAACAGAACTATAAATACAATTGACTTATAAAAGAACATATCGTCTTAAATTCTTAGAATGAGTAGAATGAAAAAAAATAAATAGGTACAATAATTGATTTTAATAGTAATTAGTAACATTAATTGATTTTACAAAGAAATAAGAAACTACATACCAATGACAAATATAGTAGCTGATAGTAACATTAATTAATTTTACAAAGAAATAAGATACTACATACCAATGGAAATGCCGAGCGGCAGAGGACGACCAAGGTTGGCAATTAAGTAACCATTGTGAAAGTGTCTAAGGAAAAAGGAATCTACTGGGGTATATGTAACTGAAACAGCAGGTGGTGGGAGAAAGGTCGGTAAGGATCAAAAGGCATGTTTATGACAGGAAAGGAGAAAAAGGTGTTAATGGAAGGATACCCATTAACCACTAGGTGGGTGGTCGGGAGAGTTTTTGGAAAATATTAGCGTACATAGGAGAAATGCCTTGTTTGTCAGTTTTGTAGTTTATATTGTTTTTGTTTAAGTTTATGTGTACACATTCCGAGATCTGTAGTCTTTTTTTGTTTCGTTGTGTAGAAAGAATTTTCGTGTCGTCAGTAATACCAGTCAGTAATAATAGTACTATTATTACTGACTGGTACACCAAAGCCGCAGTCTCGGGACGGTTACTTAATTTTCATTCATCCCATCCTTACCACCTCAAGATTAATGTAGCCAGAAATCTCCTCCGCCGAGTCCTCTCCCTATCCCATGCTTCCTTCCACAATAAAAATATTAATATCGCCTCAGATATATTGGCACGCAACCAATTTCCCCTCAACCTCATAAAATCCCTTGTTAAAAAAGTAAAATCCCAACCTTCCAACACTGTCTCTCCCAATTCTTCCCTAACTCCCAGTTCCCAAATGTTCCGATCTCTACCATTTACACCTGGACTGACTGATAAACTTACAAAGACAATAAAAAAATCCTACCCTTCCCTAAATTTTGGTTTAAAAACTACCAACAAACTCAAAACCCTCTATACCAAACTCAAAGATCCCATCCCTTTTGAACAAACCACCCGTAGTGTTTACCAAGTCCCTTGCCAAACCCCTTCCTGTAATGGTGTATACATAGGAGAAACCATAAATGACATTCACTCACGTCTTACACAACATAAACAAACCATCACTAATAAAGAAATAGATAAATCTGCACTTGCTAAACACGCTATTACGCAAAAACACACTTTTAACTTCGACGACACGAAAATTCTTTCTACACAACGAAACAAAAAAAGACTACAGATCTCGGAATGTGTACACATAAACTTAAACAAAAACAATATAAACTACAAAACTGACAAACAAGGCATTTCTCCTATGTACGCTAATATTTTCCAAAAACTCTCCCGACCTCCCACCTAGTGGTTAATGGGTATCCTTCCATTAACACCTTTTTCTCCTTTCCTGTCATAAAATGTCATAAACATGCCTTTTGATCCTTACCGACCTGTCTCCCACCACCTGCTGTTTTCAGTTACATATACCCCAGTAGATTCCTTTTTCCTTAGACACTTTCACAATGGTTACTTAATTGCCAACCTTGGTCTTCCTCTGCCGCTCGGCATTTCCATTGGTATGTAGTATCTTATTTCTTTGTAAAATTAATTAATGTTACTATCAGCTACAATATTTGTCATTGGTAGGTAGTTTCTTATTTCTTTGTAAAATCAATTAATGTTACTAATTACTATTAAAATCAATTATTGGACCTATTTATTTTTTCATTCTACTCATTCTAAGAATTTAAGACGATATGTTCTTTTATAAGTTAATTGTATTTATAGTCCTGTTACCTATCACAATTATAATCTTTTTTTTTGTTTCTGTATTAATTTCTTTTTTTGTCATTTTAGCCGACGAAGGCTACCAATGAGTAGCCGAAACGTCCGAAATATAGATTTTTTAAAACAAAATCATATTGAGGTTTGTTTAGCCGAATCCCAACCATTCCATCTTTACTTTATATAATATGGTTCCTAAATAACCCATAGATAACCTCTATTTTTAAGTAGTACATTAGGCTAGTATAGCATAAATGAAAATAAGCGGAGTATATTTCAGCAAGCAATATTTATTAATAAAAAGGTTAATATTAATATCAATGGTAATTGTGAAATTTAGAGGCCTCCTCGCCGATTTTTTTCTCCGGTGGTTCTATACCATATCTATATTTTATATTTATTTCGCATTTTGGCCATACGTGCTATGCGTTTCCGCTCGTTTAGGAAGATATCAAAACTCTAGTCAATCCACCTCGCTAAAATTAATATAATTATATCAATTTTTGCGAGTTGGATTGCCTTGTGTGTTTAAAATTACTTTACTACCAGCAACAACCAATAGAATTGCCCATTGGAATAGCCAATAGAAAAACTAATGAGTTATGCGCGTGCGCTGAATCATTGTTACAATCACTACAGATACTTCTCAAGTAACTGGATGTGGTCATCGCAAACAGACCCAAATGTTATTTTTAGAAGGAAAAAAATTCAAAAGAGTGTAAAAAATAGGCCAACAACAGAATAAGAGCTGTTTGATAAACATTATACAAGTTTCAAAATTTTTTCTAAGAGAGCATACCTTAACCTTAAAGACAATTGTTACTTCCAAAACAGTTGAAATTAATTTATTAACTTATTAATATTATTAATGGACAATATAAAAAAAAATGTGTATGATAAAATTGTATAATATACTAATTGTTTAAAGTAATTATGTATTTAGTTTATCCCATTTTGGTTTTTAATTTTAAAGATGGTCTTTTATGATTGTTCTTTTTAACATTTTTGTCCAGCTATTTAGCGTGAATGTATTACATATAGTTGATTTAATTAATTGTTGTTGTTTAATTTTTTTATTTTATAGAGTTTTTTTTCCTTGCATCCTACAATTATATAGAGCAAATCACAAAGTTGTGATGTTTTAAAACCATATAATAAACAAAATAAATTAATCTTTATAAAAGTAAATTACTATAACCATTAAAAAATATAAAAATCAACCCAGTAACTTTTTAAGCAATACCTAGAGGATGTGAAGGTACTTAGAGTACAGTGTTGTAAGAATGACTGTTGCAATGTTTGATTAGGAGAACTATGTAAGAAGTGACATTCCTTACATAACACCTGGCAGGCACTGCAGTATTTTATAGTACACACTTCCGTCAAATAGACAATTTACACTTCCTGGCATTTTTTTTTGCAATTTGGCGCGTTAAGAATGCACGAGACAGGAAGGGTGTGTCAACGTCTGTTGCATGTATGAATGCATATATATATATATATATATATATATATATATATATATATATATATATATATATATATATATATATATTATACGATTGTGACCGTTTTCTCCAACTGTCTTTTAAATTGGCAGAATGTCATATTTATAAAAAAAAAAAAAAAAAAAAAATCAGTCCCGTAACAGGCCACAAGGGCCCAGAGGGGCAGATACTGTAGAGGTATCTGATTCTTGACCATACGGCACACTAGGGAGATAGTGTGGTCAACACTATACTCCGGCTGCCTGATTTTCCCCTTGGCTGCTTCGACTGCTAGAGTCATTAGCACCCAAGGTACCCATTATTAATTAAGTACAGATGGAATGGATGGGATTCGGCTAAATAAACCTCAATATGATTTTGTTTTAAAAAAATCTATATTTCGGACGTTTCGGCTACTCATTGGTAGCCTTCGTCAGCTAAAATGACAAAAAAAAGAAGAAATTAATACAAAAACAAAAAAATTATGATTGTGATAGGTAAGAGAGCTATAGATACAATTAACTTATAAAAGAACATATCGTCTTAAATTCTTAGAATGAAAAAGTGAATAGGTACAATAATTGATTTTAATAGTAATTAGTAACGTTAATTGATTTTACAAAGAAATAAGAAGCTACATACCAATGACAAATATAGTAGCTAATAGTAACATTAATTAATTTTACAAAGGAATAAGATACTACATACCAATAGAAATGCCGAGCGGCAGAGGAAGACCAAGGTTGGCAATTAAGTAACCATTGTAGAGTGTCTAAGGAGAAAAAGAAATCTACTGGGGTATAAGTAAGTGGGAACAGCAGGTGGTGGGGGAAATGTCGGTAAGGATCAAAAAGCATGTTTATGACATGTCGGTAAGGATCAAAAGGCAAGTTTATGACATTTATGACAGGAAAGGAGAAAAAGGTGTTAATGGAAGGATACCCAAGGGGCATGGTAAAAATCTAGGTGGGAGGTCGGGAGATTATTTGGAAAATATTAGCGTACATAGGAGAAATGCCTTGTTGGTCAGTTTTGTAGTTTATATTGTTTTTGTTTAAGTTTATGTGTACACATTCCGAGATCTGTAGTCTTTTTTTGTTTCGTTGTGTAGCAAGAATTTTCGTGTCGTCGAAGTTAAAAGTGTGTTTTTGTGTAATGGCGTGTTTTGCAAGTGCAGATTTATCTATTTCTTTATTAGTGATGGTTCGTTTATGTTGTGTAAGACGTGAGTGAATGTCATTTATGGTTTCTCCTATGTATACACCGTTACAGGAAGGGGTTTGACAAGGGACTTGGTAAACACATCGGGTGGTTTGTTCAAAAGGGATGGGATCTTTGAGTTTGGTATAGAGGGTTTTGAGTTTGTTGGTAGTTTTCAAACCAAAATTTAGGGAAGGGTAGGATTTTTTTATTGTCTTTGTAAGTTTATCAGTCAGTCCAGGTGTAAATGGTAGAGATCGGAACATTTGGTAACTGGGAGTTAGGGAAGAATTGGGAGAGACAGTGTTGGGAGGTTGGGATTTTACTTTTTTTACAAGGGATTTTATGAGGTTGGGGGGAAATTGGTTGCGTGCCAATCTCTACCATTTACACCTGGACTGACTGATAAACTTACAAAGACAATAAAAAAATCCTACCCTTCCCTAAATTTTGGTTTGAAAACTACCAACAAACTCAAAACCCTCTATACCAAACTGTGGGTTATAAAAAGTTCAATTATTTATTTATTTATTTTTATTACGTGGTCTACATGTTTCGCACCACTTGACACCTCTTCAGGAGCAACTTAAATAAATACATTTCACTTGAGCCTCACTGACCTGAAGGAAAACCTTCGGGAGGCAGGGCCACCTCTAAACTAATAATCTAGGATGGTCTTTGACCAAACAGCTTTTTAAATTCGATAGTGTCATGGTTTAAAATCGATTTCCACAGAATGCTTTAATTATTAAAATAAAATAAAACAAATGCAAACTGATATCATTATTTCTGTATATAGTTTATAGTATTGAAAAATGTATTATTTAAATATTTTATTTTCGTTTTTTTATTACCTGTTTTTTCCTATTTTTGAAAATGTGTATATGTTTTTCTTTTCCTTTTTATGAGTTTTTTCTTCTTTATTTTGAATCAAATGAAATAATTTTCAGAGCATTATGTTCAACCTATTTTGAACAAAATCCGAAACACTAGATTTTCACTTCCAAATCCATCCGAGAATTTGAAAATGACTTTGTTTTTGTATAACTCTATAGCTTTTTATAAACATAGTTTTGGGCGGAATGTTTTATTTTCATACAAAAATAAACCATTTGCATTATGAGGATGATTTCCTTTAAATATTAAAAATATAACTTATAAATAAATTTCACGTTTCCTACTTAAAGAAAATTATAAATTTAAACATTAAATAAACATTCTGTACATAAATAATATATTGATATAAATATACTCGGAGTTGGAATCCATTGGAAGCAATGTATTAGGAATTTGGCGCTTTTCCACTGCATTTTAGTATTCAGGGCGAAACTCTTGGAGGAAAGCTGGCGAATCGTGTCCTGTTTGACAATTAGTCTGTACCAGTCTCTTCAAGAGCGGATACTGTAATTGGAACGGGGTAGTAACGGATTTTCAGGGGCATTGACGAATAAGAGGGGGGGGGTTATGTATTTATGTATATATATATATATATATATATATATAAAAAAAAAAAAAATCAGTCCCGTAACAGGCCACGAGGGCCCTGAGGGGCAGATATTATAGAGGTATCTGATTCATGACCATACGGCACACTATGGAGATAGTGTGGTCAGTACTATACTCCGGCCGCCTGATTTTCCCCTTGGCTGCTTCGACTGCTAGAGTCATTAGCACCAACCAAGGTACCCATTATTTTTTATTTTTATTTTTTTTTTTTTTTTTTTTTTTTTTACGGCGCATCGACAAATCTTGGCCATTAGCGCCGGGCCTCCAGGGTGCTACCAGGAATTTTCTCAGCGAGCCCTGAGATGAGAAAATTATATATATATATATATATATATATATATATATATATATATATATATATATATAATTGATAACTGGCAGTCGGATGGGAGAACATTTTGGGGCTTTGATATCATAAAAGGGTGACACCAGGGTAGATAACCCGGTATTAAAAGCCCAGCTGTTGATAATCCGTATAATAAGGAAATAACATCAACCTTTTTCGAATTGGTAATATTCCTTTAACCAACCAATATTTCTGTTACTCTTCATCCTTAAAACTATGTTTAAATATCAAAGGAATCTGCCGTGTCAAAATCTGTTATGCTTTGGTTTTTTAACCATGTTATGCTTTGTTAATTATTTTTGGTTTAATTAATTTTATTTTTAACCCATATCAGTTCAAGACATTTTCTCCATTTGTGTTCGTATACATAAATGTGTAGGTATGTACATTTATAGCGGGCGAGGTTAGCTCAGTGGTAGAACACTCGCCTGATAAGCAGGAGGACCTGAGCTCAAAACTCGAGGCCACACTATCTAGTGTGGGGAAATATGGCTGCCAAAGCATAGTACTGACCATACTACCTCCCTAGTCTTCAGTGTGGTCAAGAATCAGATACCTTTACAAGGTAAACCCCTCTGGGCCCTCGCGGCCTGTTACATATGCATTGATAGTTGAGTTTGAAGCTACTAAAATTTAATTAGCTAGGGTTTTTGAACAGTTTATGCACATGTTTCGCTGTGAAAATGGTTTAATTGTAGTAACAAGCATATTATGAAGTACATGGAAGCGACTTGGCATACTCTCCATGTTCGGCGAGTGTGCCCTCTTTTTAGTCCGGGTTCCTTGCCAGGAGGTTGCAAGAGGGGTCGTTACGCCCAAGGAACTGGACAGCAGACTGGATGGAAAAACTTGGCAGAGTTTTTACGGTCTAAATAAGGAATACCAATAGATTTAAGCAACGAATTCTAGTCTGGAATAAAGTTGCAGGACCCAGAATTATTATGGCATTACATAATTAAAAACAACAAAGTATTTATAACCTCAACCAAAAATAAAAGTAAGCTCTTAGAGGCTTTCGCATGCTTAATGCGCCCAAAAAAAATGTAGGACGCTTTCAAATTTATGATAAGGCCTTCTTTAAACCCTAAAATTATATTTTTTAAATTAATGTGTTCTTATTTTCACTTCTTTGGGTAAAATAGACTTTTTCTGGTCGAGTTGCTTTCCTTTGAGTGGGGGGGGGGAGCCGATTCAGTCAATATTTGAATAATGAGGTACTGAGAAAAATGATATGTCATAGAATGGAATAGTAAACAGATTTAAAAAAAAAAAAAAAAATATAAATAAATAAAATAAAAATATATATATTTCGAAAATTTCAGCATACTTTTTGTCAGACGTCTTTAGCTAAAAACTAATTTTTTTTAAACAAATTAAACAGTAGTTTTATACAAAACTTAGTTAACAATAAGTAAAAAAAAAATAACAGAGGACTCAAGAAAACATAAATATAGAATTAACAGTATTTTTCAAACTAATTTCAAATAACTAATAGTTGCAAAATATTATGACATTGGCAAACACCACAGGAATTTAAAAGCTTGGCAAATTTATATATATAACTAAATCTTTATATATATATATATATATATATATAACTAAATCTTAATTATTTTTTAACTGACCATCAGTTATTTTTTTGTAACAAATTTATTATAACAAGGAATTATTGTATCCGTTTAATTTGGTTGGGACTGTTTGCAAAGAGCACATCCAGTTACTTCTCCAGTTACTTGTGAAGTATCTGTAGTGATTATAATAGTGATTCAGCGCATGCGCATAACTCATTCGCATTTCTATTGATTGTTGCTGGTAGTACTCATTTAGAGTGATTTGTGGATTTATCATTTTCATTATTTGTGTTGTGTTGTGTGGTTATCACGTTCATGTGGTTTCATGACACCTGGACACACCGGACCTCCACTGTTACTGATAGTTAAGTAACTTTCAACACTCAAGGCAATCCAACTCGCAAAAATTAATATAATTATATTAATTTTAGCGAGGTGGATTGACTAGAGTTTTGATATCTTCCTAAACGAGCGGAAACGCGTAGCACGTATGCCCAAAATGCGAAATAAATATAAAATATAGATATGTTATAGAACCACCGGACAAAAAAATCGGCGAGGAGTCCCCTAAACTTCACAATTACCATTGATTTTTATAATATTAACCTTTTTATTAATAAATATTGCTTCCTGATTTAGGATATATCTTTTGGTTTATTCTGGACTATAAACACCGTCGTTTGGGTAATTAATTTCACCTTAGATAACCTGTGATGTATCCAAAGAACCTGGAAGCCTATCAGGAACTAGCAAACTCACCGTTTTAAATCACTACAGATACTTCAAATGTAACTGGCTGGATGTGGTCTTCGCAAACAGACCCTTTTGGTTATAACCGACGTCTTGCAGAGGGATTTTCTTTGCGTTCCACAGAGCGGAACATTCATAATTTGCCATCTGAGCGATGTATGACCGAGCTCTAGGCATTCGGAGCAACTGAAGCAGTGTCAGTTCTATACCGTTGAGGACCACCTGGAGATCTATAGCAGACATATCATCCCACGCTATAGCGGTCCTAGTTCGACTGTCAGTCTGTCTGCAGTACCGAAATAGCGGCCCTGCCTCTTGTCATCGCGGATGCCTGTCGGATTGTATGGGGAGGGCGTGTGGAATGGCAAGGTTCGAGGTGTGGTGTCATGGGGTGAGGTTTGTGAGATGTTGCCTGCCAACACGTGTCAAAAGAGCGGGAATATGTGAGGATTTACCGTAACGGGCTTGAATTTTTAAATGTTATAGTGCCATACGCGTTCATAACGTTGATGTGCAAGAACACTCCAAATTCAGGTATGGGCAACCTTTGACATGTTGTGGGCAAAACTTCAAGGCTCGGGTACACAGAATCGCGGCGCGCAACGATATCTGACCTGGGAGGCCATCTACGTGTAATAAACAGAATTTAATTAGCTCCGTCGATGTGAGCTTGTCTTTATCGCTTTGCCGGGCGATACGGTTGTAAAAATTTACAGATTTACCGCGCGATAAAATGAGCGAAGAAACAGAATTATTCATTGAAAATCAAATGTTTTGAGGTTATGTTGTTTTAATAAAAATACATGAATTCTATCTTGCTTGTTGAGTGTATATTCTTTATTTAAATTAAGAACTATATTGCTCACAAAGAGATCACGTCCCATGTGATGTCCCCACATCGCAGACCGCCGCGACCATCCTTGGATCGCTGCCCGCCGCGATACAGATCGCGTTCTCTGTGTGGCCGAGCCTTAAGTGTGCGGACCGCGTATATGGTTTAAAATAAAATAATGGCAGATTTTAAAGTAGTGTTTATAAATTTTATTGATGGATATCAGACATTAAGTAATATGAGAATGTTATCATAATAGAAGTTACTAAAAACAACAAAATGAAATAGGTACAACATTATAATTAAATCCCGAAATTCGGAATTAATGTACTAAACTATGAAAGTTAAATAGCGGCACAAAATATATGAGACACTTAAGCTTGAGTTTGGGAAACTAATCCATCGATGTTTGGATTAAATCCACTGCTACTGCATTGATGTTTGCCACCACTCGGCTTGCTCGCTCACTTGATTCTGCAGGAGCAAGCGACAAACCCCGTCTCACTCGATTTTCCTCATTTGGACTGAGTGGGAGTAAGTAGTGTAATATTATTTTTTTTAATTGGGATTTCAAATGGTCCGCGGGTCTACCCAGTAGCATACTTTCCACTTCTAGGGGGAAACGTCAAGGTTGAAGATGAAAACATTTGTATGAATTATATTGTTAGAGTTTGCATAAGAAAAGTATTATTTTCGGCTGAGCACGCGAAGAAGCATTCGTGAACGAGGCGGTAGGTGAAGAGGCCAAGGAGTTGAAAAAGATTAGGCAGCGAGGTTCACTTACCGATCCAGCGAGGTATAATAAGCTGATTGGAAGACAATGACAGGTCAGGTAGGGTTATGTTGACATATCACCGCTCTCTACATTATACATACACGCAGACAAAAAATGTGGGGACGAGGTTAGCTCAGTGGTAGAGCACTGGACTAATAAGTTGGAGGACCTGAGTTCAAATCCCGAGCAAGCACTAAAGATTTTTTCTTCTAGTGTCTTTGTTCATGGGTTGAATTCCTGGCCTCCCTGACCGTCCCTAGGCCAACCCAGCCTTTAATTAATTTAATAATGGGTACCTTTGGTGCTAATGACTCTAGCAGTCGAAGCAGCCAAGGGGAAAATCAGGCGGCCGGAGCATAGTACTGATCACACTATCTCCATAGTACGCCGTATGGTCATGAATCAGATACCTCTATAGTATCTGGCCTGTTACGGGACTTAGGCGTACCACCCAGTACTGCGTCGTCATAACACATTGACATGCTGTTTTACATTAAAAAACAAGATAATATTTTATTTATTCTTGTAGTTTAATTGAATTAATTTTTATTATCTAGGAAATAATTTAAAATACTGACTTACAGAAAGCGCATATACTAAAGCGCATATAGGGGAAGGTGTTGTAACTCTGACCATATTGTACCTTTGACCACCGAGGCTGTGGCGGCATGTAGCAACATTTTATAAATTTTGTTGTAATTAGTGTTTAGCTCCTTCACTGGAATGCTTGTGTAACCTACTTTGGATTATTCAAGTCAAAGAGGATTCTTGCAAAAAATACTTATCCATTTCCATCGTAAAAATGTAAGTATTTCTTCGCAACATAAGCAACGAAACATTTCTTTTTTTTTATTAAATTAAATTTCTCATTTACTTATTTTACTTCCTCGCAACTAAGTATTTATATTTTATATAAGTTTATATAGTTTGTTTAATGTAAATTTATATTAAATCATACAGATTATAATTTTTGAGGTATTCAAATAGCTGTCCGATATAGAGGCTGTCATCTGTAAGTAGTTCATACATGTTTTGTTGAATGTTAGCATTTTGTCTCAGTCTACAGTCTGTCAGGATGTGTTTAACGGTAAGTTGTGTATTACAGCACTGACATGTTGGTCTGTCTTGTCATGTCATGAGGTAGGAATGAGTCAGTCGGGAATGGCCTATCCTTAGTCTGCACTTGACGACTTCTTCTCGTACCTTGCATTTCTTATAATAAGTTCATATACATATATATTAGGTTGAATTGGTAAAGATATGATTTACACTCAGGAAGAATTAATTTTATTTTTACTTTTTCCAGTTCTGAACGTGGCAGCCGGTAAGGCCCCTATGCAGATCAGCAGCGAAAATGGTGGTGTTCCTCAGAAAGCCATAGACGGGAGCACCAGTTCCTTCTTCAACCCAGAGACCTGTACCTTAACCAGACCTGAGCGAGTACCTTGGTGGTATGTCAACCTATTGGAGCCTTACATGGTACAGCTAGTCAGGTTGGACTTCGGCAAGCACTGCTGTGGTGAGTTTTTATTTCATATTGTAGTTTTTTTGTCCTAATGATATATATTTTAAAATGTAAGGGGGTGCAGTATGGTACGAATACACACAAGTGGCAAACCGCTTACCAAAAGACTTGTCAAATGTAGGTGTAAAAAGTAACGCATGGGACATGCGCAAACTTGGCAAGACATTCGTGAAGATATCTGGATTCAAAAACGTTTGCTAGCTAGAGTTAGTATAAAAAAAAAAATTAAATAATAATTTCAATATAAACTTTGAGGTTAAATCAATTTTTAAAATTCTTTATTAAGATAAAAATAACGTAACTGTTGGATTAATATAAAAAATGAAAACAAAAAAATAAATAAATAAACTAACAACTTTAAAAAAATGACATAAATAGAAAAAGTATGAATAAAAAACAGATGATACAAAAATTAATTACTTAAAAACAGAGGGAGATAAGATCAGGAATACATAACAAAACGATAATAAAATAAATATTATGAATTTAAATTAGGGACCAAATTTTATAGGTTTCATTTTGTGAGTGTAAGTGTGAGTTTTTTTAACGTATAGTGTACCAACGTAAGAAAAAAATAAAAAAAAATAAAAATAAAAATGCTCGTACAACCTACAAAACAGACTGAAAAGAAAAGAACTAAACAAAAGATACGGACTACTCGGACGTCTCCTTGGACCATCATCTAAATTATAGATACAGAACTTATGATATATAAAACAATATGGGCATACGGACTTGAACACAAAAACATCCAACAACAACAGAATACAGGCATTCCAGTAAAAAGTCGCCCATAAAATTGTAAATACCCCCTTTCCATGTATCTAACAAAACCCTTCACAATGACCTTAACATCCCATTTGTCCTTGACCTAAAATCCGTTTCCAAATGTTCCACTCCAAATTTTCCTACCATCCTAATCCTGCAGGTCTTCTCAATCCCATGCAGACAATTCTGCCAGGCAGCTTAATAGGCAGTGGCCCTGTGATAATTTACTTACCCGATCTCATAGTGATCATTAAAATATTTATTTAGGCTGCTCTGGAAGTGCCAACAATGGTTGGCTTCTTCCAAATTTTGTGGTCAATTTGTACATAGAAAGTATCTGTATCAAGAAACTGTACTGTTAATTTATACAGATCTGAAAAAAAAAAAAAAAAAAAAAAAAAAAAAAAAAAAAAAAAAAAAAAAAAAAAAAAAAAAAAAAAAAAAAAAAAAAAATGCAATATGCGGTGAGGCCTCTGAACTTGGTCCTACAGATCTCCTCTGTCTCTTTACTACGCCCTGTGCTCAATTCGCACCCGGCCACACGGACTTCGGGCCACAAGCAAGGTGATTAATATTCGAAGGCGAATCCTTGTATTGTTGATTAAAAGTAAACCCTATGATTGAGCAAGGCCCGTTAGAAATCTTTTCATTGTTTCCTCACCTGAAGAATGACTACATGTTCCTGAAAGGGCTTTTTGTTGACATTTAATGCAAGAATAATTTGCATGACAGAAAATAGGCGTAAAAGTGCGCCACACCTCGTTTAGAGTATAGAATACATGAATGTCTGAACATCTTTGTGAAGAGTCCTTTTTGCTCAATAGATGGCATTGCCAACCCTTAAAACCGCGCTAAAACTCAAAAATACTATAGTCATTTTGACACGAAATATAAAGGATAGAATTTTAATAAACAAATGGTCCATAAATATTCATAAAATATTGTGCTACAGCATTATGACCTCTTGCGAATATCTTACAAAACCATCTCTTGGGCAAGACACTTTTTAAATTTATTCAAGCAATTTTTAACAAACCTTTTCGACTCCTCTAAGTGTAGTACAAAATAATTAATTCACGCTTAAAATATTCATTGATGAATAAACAATTATTCTTCATTCCAAACATTTTATTTTATCCAGCTGGGTGTATTCGTTTTCAGAGCCCTTTTCGAAGGAATGTAGTTATTGAGGTTGAACGCTCGAAGGAATTCTTCAAATTTTTATCAATCCTACCAACTAGATACCGAAAATGGCCCCCGTTCAAATTTATTTTTATCCAAACGTCTGTCTGCTAAAGCAGTAGTGGCCAATAGATTTGTTTTTCCAACACGAAACTGGGTACATAGCATTCCCATGAAAAACCATTGAACGAGGACGTTAACCAGCAAAATGTGACTATCAAAAAGGGGGTTTATTGTGGAATGAAATTACTGATTTGTCCACAACGGTCGCAATTTTGTGTTGCAACGAAATTCGACATGCGTCGCACAGTGGGGCGAAATGGACAAAAACTGGAAAAAGTTCACTATCTTTTAAACGACTGATCCAGCGAAATGTCGTTGTTCTAATTCTATTCAAAATACAAAGACATACATTGGAGCAGGTTAGCTGAGTGTTAAGAATTTTGAATTTGGACCCGAAAATGCCAGGTTCGAATTCCGCTAGATCGATTTTGTTGTGTTTTTTCGATGGCAGACGTATAATACCATGGGTACATTTGAATAGCCGATTTTGCCGTCTCTTGCGCTTTGATTGAGTCGATTGCATGTTGACTCTTTATGACCTCAAGAAAGACAAATCAAATACTTATAGTTTTTTTTTTTTTTTTTTTTTTTTTTATATTTCTGATGTCTAAGATGGATCAGTAAAAATTCTGGAGGTGTTTTTTATACTGTAGAACCATATCCCTGTCGTATAAAATCAACACGGGTTCCGAGTTTTTTAATGAATTCTTCCTGAATTCGTTTTTTGCGGCATCTTGAATATATATATATATATATATATATATATATATATATATATATATATATATATATATATATATATATATATATATATATTAAAACATATATATACACAGTAGGCTTTCCCTAATTCGGTGTCGTCGGGACCGGGGTGACATAAGTGCCCTCTGGTGAACAAGCTCTGAAGCTATGTACATACAGTTTTGATGGTCGATAAAGATATATTTACCACGTCTTTCACAGTCATAACTATTATGACGTTGTGTATAAAACCGATTTTTGATTTGTGTCACTTTAGAAAAACTAGTGCGATACGTAAGTAAAATTTAGATACATAATTATTTTATTTATTTATTAAAAGTTTCGCAGTTTTTAGCGATATACTCTATAACAATGAACGATGATTACAATATTAGTTACACAATAAACGATGATTACATAAACGATAAAAACAGTGATTACATGATTACAGAATTCATACACATACACAGACATATATACATATGCGTATATTATTGCACTATATCTATATTGTTTATATTTACATTATACATACATTATACATTATTATTATCTATAGATTTATAGCGTACATTATTATATCTATATAATTATTTTATTCATTAATATTATTATTATTACATTTATTCCTTATTATTATATATATATACTTATATTACACATTACTATTATTACATTATTCCTTATCATTATCCATATACTAATATTGCACATTATTACTACATTGCTTGTTATTATTGTTATTGTTTTTCGCTACACAGTAATTTACCAATTAAAATGTATTTAATGCTGCAATTTGTCCATAGCAAACAGTTTAGTTTGTGTCTGTATTGTTTATGTTCAGATTTAGTTAATGCTTGAAATAGATTGGTGTAATGTTATTCTCAAAGATAGATATATCTGCTTTTCAGATTACCTGTATAAATAATGTTAGACAGGTCGTCTGTATGTTAGACAGATCGTCTGTACTGTATAAATAATGTTAGACAGATACATAATTATAAAATAAATTCAAAATATCGTCGATACAAAAGCAAACTAACGAATGTGAAAAAATGCATCTTTCATTGTCAATCTTTACTAATTTCTGCTGGATTTATGTACGGCAAATTCTTAATTCTGACTTCACCCTATTAAAGGGAAAGTATTCCACTATCAAAAGGTAAAATATGCCGAATATTTGACTGTCCAAAAAAAAGTTATGAATAAATGCTTTTTCACTCTGAAAAGTGGTGATTTTCACATTCGATACTTTGCGTTTGTTGCGACGATATGTAAATCCTTGCTCCAGGTGTTCCAGCAGTAGGTGCCTTAGGAGGAACTTTTATTTTCTTAGTAGAAACACAAGTTCCTGTCTCTAAAACGAAACATATACGCTTTCTTTGACTTCCATTTAATGAAATACTCCGAAACAAATGTTTGGAAGGGAAGGTTTTCTAGGAACTCATACCTCTCGGACTGCCGGATTAGGGAGAGCAACGGATAAGAGAATGCCGGATAAGGGAGAGTCTGCTATATATATATATATATATATATATATATATATATATATATATATATATACTATATATATATATATATATATATATATATATATATATATATATATATATATATATACACACACACATACACATACATGTGATGGATCTAGAGCCGAATCAAGACCTTATACCCTGAAGTTATCTAGTCCATCTTGACCATCCTGTTCCCCTGATGACCCCAAGGTATCACCGAAAGGTGTATAGTTACGCACCTGTTCGAGGATGTAGGTTACGAAGGTGGGCGACACCGGTGGCCGGTCGCTAAGTAAGCCCCCTAACTGTTCAACAGACCGGTTCTCGGCTTTTTACTAATGTAGGCACTTCGTGTCGGCGGGTCCAATGGTGTCTTGATACATTCCTTTCGGATTCCGTCGGGAGCAGCTAGTAGGCCGAACACTTATTTCAAATCTTGAATTTATTTGGATAAAATTAAAGATCGAAAAATTGCAATCTTTTTAATGTATTTTCATGTGGTATAAGGACAAAAATCAGATGTGGCTCTGCCTGCAGAAGGTTCTCTCAGGCTGAGGGGGCAACTACATTGGTCCCGACCGGATCCGATAGCCACCGACTGACGGAAGAAAAACATACACATGCATCTCAATGGAGGTGCCTACATTGGTCCAAACCCGACCCGATCCGATGGCCACTGATTCTCGATCGTTCAAACTTGTTAGTTTTATGGCCGATTTCGGACCGACGCAAAGTGGCCAAAAAAAGTTAAAAAGCGCTCAAAACTCGATTTTTTGAAGTATTTTCTCCGAGCCCATTCGCCTTAAATATATGTTAAATACCTCGTGAGAGTGCCATTTCTTGAGTTTTAGGCCCCCACCGTTGATTGCAGGACGGTGGTTAATCATTGAAGCACTAGAAACGAAGAAAATTTCCCAAATCCTCATGTGCCAAAATCGTTCCTTTAACTTTACTTCTTCAGACCGATAAGGTTGATGCATGTTTTTCTTGTTTTAATGGGATTTTCGAAGGGCAAAAAAAAAAGATTTTTGTATTTTTCGAATCGCCTTCAAGAACGGGGATACTCAAAAAGTAAAAAAAATACATGTATCAAATTTCGTTTTGTCATATAGCTTTTGCGTCTCTCTAATTTTGGGCTTAAATATTCCGTGGGCATGTATGGAAAGACCCCTGACTGAAATTAGCTGCATAAACCTGCCTACTTCGGTGCTAGAGGTGAACGAACTCTGCAAGACAGACGCGCGTTACCTCTATGTAAACATTGCAATCCAATCGAAGATGGATTTTTTTTTTGCAGTTCTCAAGTCAGTGTTGACTGCAAAAAATGTCTGAAGTGATCCGAATGAAAAATCGTGTCCTAGTTTAAATATTGTAATTTCAGATTTCTAAATCAACAATATCAAATGTTATTGAGTTTTGAGTGCTTTTGGGCGGTTTTTGGCCACTGTGCGACGACGCAAAATGGCGCCAAAGGACATATTGTGTTTCAAAAAGTTATACAGCTTCTACGTCTTAACCGATTTGAATGATTTTTTTTTTTTTTTTTTTAAATTAAAGCTATAAAATTTAGAACAACTTTGTCTATTCACAATTTTGTTTCCCTTGTTTATTAAATTACGTGGAAAAATGTTTATCACCATCCAATGTTTATAACCTTCCAATGCTTATAACCGTCTAGCTACCTTACTTGTAAATAATTTTAAAATATGGTAATTTTTTAATATGGTTCTCTTATCATAGTGTAACAGTTAAAAATTAACTGTTACACTAAGGTTTATTTTTTCGGGACTGATATACTTCCAGAAGATTGATTGGCCTCACAATTCCTCCTTCATACCTCCAACATTCAACCTAATCGAAGGTTCTTTGCTTATTAGGAAGTATTTCTTAAATTAATCACTCATTTTCACTTCAATACGAGGTCATTACTCACGAGCCGTGACTAGATCGGATCGGGTCGGGACCAATGTAGACACTCACGTCGGCCGTTGTCGGTCAAACGAAATCGGATTGAATAGGATCGGGAGAAATACGGGTCCAATGTAGGTGCAGCCTAAGGCAGTAATTTCTATTTTAAGTGCTCCTGAAGAGGCGACTAGAAGAAGTGAAATATGAATAGAATAGAATATCCTTTAGTAAATAAAGGATATTATTCTTATATATATATATATATATATATATATATATATATATATATATATATATATATATATATGTATATATTTTTATTTTTTATTTTTTTTGCAATGAGGGGAAAACCTACAAGGCCTTCAGGGTGCTTGTCCCGAGCAAATCCCCAGTGTATGGGACTCTCACCCACCAAAAACCCCTCATTTCTGGTATGGTTCCCTCTTGGAACAGCTAGTATTCTTCTAATATTACGAGTTTCTGTAAATTTTAGAATTAGATTATAATATATTTGTAATTTTTCTGTTTCAGGAAAGAACAAACCTGCCACAATAGTCGTGCGAGTAGGTAACAACCGGCCAGACCTTGCTACGAATCCTGTCTGCAATAGATTCACAGGCTACTTGGAGGAAGGGAAGCCTCTATTTCTACCTTGCAATCCCCCGATGCCAGGGGCCTTTGTCAGTGTTCACCTGGAGTCATCATCTACAACAAACCAGCTCTCGATTTGCGAAGCCTTTGTTTATACTGATCAGGTAACTAGGCATTTTACAGTGAAGTAAACTCCCATTGTCTTAAATGCTTTATTGGGCCAATACAACCCATCAAATTATCAAAATACATATATTTTTAATAAAGGCCCAATTGTATAGTATATCTTTAAGATCTCTTCCAACATCTTTTGTGCCTTTTTATGGCACATATTCAGGCGAATACTAAAAAAATAAAAACTTTTTTTTACAAATTCCAGATTTTTTTTAAAACTAATTTTAATCAATGGTATTTCATTAATCTACAAAAATAAAATAAAAAAAGAAAATAAATAAATAAAAAATCAGTCCCATAACAGGCCTTGAAGGTGCAGAGGAGCAAATACTGTAGAGGTATCTGATTCTTGACCATACAGCACACTAGGGAGATATTGCGGTCAGTGCCAGAGATGGGCATAATTTTATTTATAAATAAAAATACAAATTTTTTCGTACTTCATATATTTGAGAATACAAATATAAATAAATTTGTATTCATAAGTGTGAATATGAATATAAATAATTTTGTATTCATAAGTGTGAATACAAATTTATTTGCATTCATAAGAGTGAATACAAATTTATATGCATTCACGTATGTTAACTATATAAATGCAATTAAAATTTTATTAGCAAATTTTTGTCCTGTTAATAATAATAAATTCACAGGAAATTTTTTGTGAATAAATTTGTATTTATAAATTATAATCTGAATAAATTTGTATTCATATATTTTGATGTTTGTTTTTTTTTTTTTTTTTTTTTTTTTTTTTTTTTTTTTTTTTTTTTTTGTAATCACTTGATTTCTTGTGAATATTCACATTTTTTGTGAATATTTACAATTATTCCTGTGAATTTATTTATATTTACAGGAAAATTTGTGAATGAAATGTTATTTCTATTTATATATTTAACATACCTGAATACAAATAAAATTGTATTTACACTTATGAATACGAATTTATTTATATTCGTATTCACAAATATATGAAGTACGAATAAAGTCGTAGTTTTATTTATAAATAAAATTATGCCCATCTCTGGTCAGTACTATGCTCTGGCTGTTTGATTTCTCTTTGAAAATGCCCATTAATATATTAATTAAAGCCTGGGACGGTCAGAGAGGCCGAATACAACCCATGAACGAAGACACTAGAAGATAAATGTCTTTAGTGCTTGCTCGGGATTTGAACTCAGGTCTTCCAGCATATTGGTCCAGTGCTCTACCAATGAGCTAACCTTGCCCCCCTAATTAATCTATAGATTTCTTAAATAATAGAAGAAGAAGAAAACTTGATTTACTAAATAATAAAGTGGGCTGCCCAACATTATTGGGTTGCTGGAGACAGCATGCTGATCACTCCTCGAGGCATTAATTTATCTCATGATCTTGTCATTTTTTTTTTCTTTGTTTTCGGTAGTTCTTGGGCATTAGAAGTGCTAAAAAAAATTGTATAAGACCTATTTGTATAAGAAGTTCCTTTATTTTCCTAAATATGCAATTATTTATCACAATTAAACAAACCAATATTGATTAATAATAAGTTATTAATTTGATATGAAAATCTAATCCTCTTGCATTACTTAATGTCTTTATAATAATTTAATATATTAAATTCGATATAAGTTACCTACAAATTAAAACATATGTTATGTCAATATCTTTTATACCCCCATTAGCTTTTCAGTGAGATGATGAACTAATATTTTTAGTTTTAAGTTGCAAAACCCCAGATGATAATATTTTTATGTGTGCAAAACATTTATGATTTTTAATTTTCTCCCTCCATCAGGCCCTGCCGATTGAAAGATGTCCACAATTCAGAGACCAGCCACCAGGGAGCACTGCCACATACAATGGGAAATGCTACATATTTTACAACAGACAACCGCTTCTGCTGAAGGAAGCTCTGTCTTTCTGTAGAAGCAGGGGCGGTACTCTTATCGACGAAAGTAATCCTGCACTCCAGGGCTTCATCAGCTGGGAATTATGGAGAAGGCATAGGTAACAAACATGCTTTTTTTTTTGTTGAATAAATTGATAATAATTAACGTCCTTACCATTGTTGAAAAATCAAAGAGTTTTCCTCTTGAAGCAGCTGTATATTGGTGAGGTATCATATTTTAATAAGTAAGATAAATAATAATGAATGTTACAAAAAAATCAAATCTTTACTTTATTGAAAAATATAAAAACATGTACAACTTAACTTGAAATGACGTAATGCATACACTTGGTTAAATAAATAAGTTTTTAATAACTAGGGATTTTAATATTTCAAAACTTTGATTCTTACTTTGTAATTACTTAAAATTATTATAAAATAATAAATGATAAGAAAGTTATCAAAATCATTGATAACTATCTTGCGGAAGATGGTGGGTTCGATTCCCACTGGCAGCAGGAATTTTCTCATCCACGGCTCTTTGGGAAAATTCCTCACTGCATCCTGGATGTCAGCGCTAATGGCCTAGACGTCGATGCACCGTAAAAAAAAAAAAAAAAAAAAAAAAAAAAAAAAAAAAAAAAAAAAAAAAAACTATCTTGATGAAGCAGGATATGATTCCTGTAAAATATAACATTAAAAAACTAACCACTGAATAAAGCCTTATCAATACCAAATAATATATACAATACAATACATACATGACTTTGATTTGGCTGGGTGAAGTTGGTACTGCAGCCAATAGGAAAACTGAAACTCCAGGTCCCCACCACAATTAATTTTTTTAATTCACATAGGACAGCTCCATTTTCACTTTAAAATAATACAATTTAGATTAAAAACAAATAATAAGGATGAAACTTCTCCAATGTCACTAATACCAATAAAAATACAATATACAAGGTATATAATAATACAATATATTAAATACCTTAAAATAAGTCGTTTTAATGTCTAGTATTATTTTTATAATTCTAAATTTATGGACCTGAATATGAAATTATAAAAATAATATTTTTGGTAAGCAACTCCTTCTAAGTTACTTCAAGAACCATTCAGTATATCTATTGTTAAACTGGTTTCTTTATAAATCTTTCTCCGTTTTGTGAACAGAATAGCTATATTTATTTCTGAGTTAATTTTTATTTTCCATTTGAAATTTATTATTAAATAAGTATAACGACTTAGCTCTCTATCTGTTTGAAGGAGTGACACAAGCAGCCAGTACTGGATGGGTGCAGTAAGAGACCACAAGGATAGAAACAACTGGAAATGGATTAACGGAGAGGATGTGACAGTATCGTTCTGGAACCTCCCCGGAGGAGATGAAGACTGTGCTAGGTATGATGGCTCTAAAGGATGGCTATGGTCGGACACTAATTGCAATGCAAAGATCAATTACATCTGCCAACATCGTAAGTAAACACTCAATATTATGAGACACTTTAGAACTATTAATTATGAATAACTTTGCACTTAAGATGTTCAATGCTGCCGCCATCTTGGCTCACTTCGGGCTACCACTGCGACTGATTTTAGTTAACTTCCCATTTGACTGATTATTTTTTTGCAATGAGAAACTGAATGGGCCCGAGATCCATATGGTGCTCTCCGACTCTGGGACCACTAAGACCACCATATGGTGATCTTAGATCAGCCATAAGGACTTGATGTGCACCATATGGTTCTCGCCATATTGAACATGTTAAATTAAGTTCACTTTCATAGATACTTATTTGTTTTGGATAATTTTATATTACTTATAAAAGAAAAATATTATGTAGTTCAATTATTATGTATGCATTTATTTATATGTCCACTTATACATTACAAAGAATTTTGGGAAGAATTATCTTCGGGTGACCACCCTTTTCTAACCAGAATAGGGCTAATAATGTCTTTCCAGTTTAATTTTTAAAAATATTATTAAACATTTATAAGCTTGTAAATTACCTACGTTAAATTTATCATAAAAAAAGTCTACTTTTAGTTCAATCAAAAAATTTAATAAAATATTCGGATCTTTTGACGTGTAGGTAATGTTTTTTTTGTTTTTTTTACAGTGCTACCACCTATAAATATTACTGTAGCCCTGCAACATGGCAGCTTATTTTAGTGATTCGTTTAAACAAATAACTAAAACTGTAGACATGGGATGATTAATAAATTAAATATTAACAATGTATGAAGTTAAAGATGAAACAGTATACATTTGATATTAATAGTAAAAAAAATACTGAAAACTAAATAATTCAATTGACGGAATAAAAGAAAGACAATGGAGTAATTTGGAAGAACTTACTAAGTTGAGATGAAACAAAAAGTTTAATTAATAAAAATATTATTAAACATTTAAATTTGCTATATAAATTTTATTATTCCAAAAAATAACCGAAATTGTTGTTTCGTTCAATATTTTACTAAACTATTTAGACCTTTTGATCTGTAGGCAATTGTTTTCTTTTTTTTCTTTCCACATCACAGACTCACCTGCTATGTGATACTTTATTTTATTCATGCTCCATTCTATAAATGCTACTTGTAGTTTTTAGTTTTACATGGGATGAATTATAAGTTAAATATTAACAATGAACGAAGTTAAAGATGAAACTATATAAATTTAATATTAGTAATAAACATGGGCATATATAGAAAATAATTTCAAAGGGGGCTGGGAAAATTTCGGGGGGGGGGGGGGGCTGAGACCATTTCCGGTGTATGGAATACTAACAATTTAGATCTTGGAAGAGATACAACCAAAACGCTATTACACCCAAAATAGAATATGTTTTATGAACTAAATGATCTTATTTAATTTATTTTTAAAGGTTTTATGACATTTTTACCGATCAAATCAAAATCTCGGGGGGGGGGGGGGGCTGCAGCGCCCTCAGCCCCCCCCTTATATACGCCCATGGTAATAAAATAACGTAGTTCAGTATTGGAAGAATTCGGATTCAAATGCTAGCCTGGCTTATTAATTTTTCTAAAGAAAACAAATATTTGAATAATTAATAAATGATTTAAAAAATAAATAAATATTTTTTTCATATTCCTGCCAGTTGTGGGGCATGTGAGAGAAGAGAGAGGTCATATAAAATGGTTGGCCATCCCAAGGACTAGCATCTTTTATATTGTTGTAAACTGAAGCAGAGTTGTTTTTTTTTTTTTGTATAAACTTACATCTTTGTCTCAATTTATACAAATCTGCAAATATTTTTTTAATTGAGAAGAAACAAGTAAAACAATTATACTAAAACAAAAGACCAGCAAAAATGTGATATCATTTTATTGATTTATTTACATTGATAGAGCCGTTCTGGAGTGATTTGCTCTTTTTTTATATAGATCTTTAAACTTATTTGAACCACTATATAGTATTTAAACGTATGTAAATATGCAAGTGTTATTTATTCTCAATTTTGTTGAGGGGGGGGAGATGGGAAAGAAAGTTACAATTCAATTAAATTTGGATTGTTTAACTAACAAAATTAAATTTAAATAAAAACTCTGTTAACTTTTGTCATGAAAAATGTATACATGTATTCAAAATTTCAGTTTATTTAAGTTTTATAATTTGTAGTATATCAGAAAAAAAAAAAAAAAATCAGTCCCGTAACAGGCCACGAGGGCCCTGAGGGGCAGATACTATAGAGGTATCTGATTCATGACCATACGGCACACTAGGGAGATAGCGTGGTCAGTACTATGCTCCGGCCGCCTGATTTTCCCCTTGGCTGCTTCGACTGCTAGAGTCATTAGCACCAACCAAGGTACCCATTATTAAATTAATTAAAGGCTGGGTTGGCCTAGGGACGGTCAGGGAGGCCGAATTCAACCGGTGAACGAAGACACTAGAAGAAAAAATCTTTAGTGCTTGCTCGGGATTTGAACTCAGGCCTCCAGCTTATTAGTCCAGTGCTCTACCACTGAGTTAACCTCGCCCCCTTTGTAGTATATACTTTTATAATATATAATTTAACTCTATAACATGTAAATATTAAATAAGTATGAAATTCACAAAGGACCTAATAATAATTATGCAAATATATAACAAAAAATTTGTTTGTATTGATCAGAGCCAAAAGCATGCGGAAGACCTGAACAGCCACCAAATTCGACTATGACAGCAGAGAATTTCGATGTTGGAGCTACTATTGAATACAGCTGTGATGAAGGACATCTACTTGTCGGCCCGAATGCTAGGGTCTGCCTTCCTACTGGTTTCTACAATGAGTTCCCGCCGGTTTGCAAGAGTAAGTTTCTTAACATTGGCATTTAATATTTTGAAACATAATCTATAATTTGAAGAATAAAAGTTCTTGGAATAGTTTTCTGAAGTTTATTTCTAAATATTTATGAATTCATTTCTGAGTATATTAAGAAAGTTTTTTGTAGATGCCCTATTGCAACTGTTTAATAATTCATGAATTGTATTAATAGACATCTCAAAAAATATTGAAAAGAATTGGTGACGATGGCGATGAGTTGATCACATTGTTATTTTTTCCGTTTTTTCAGCCCATTGCACACATTGTTATTCTTCATAACACTGTTATTTATGTTCAATAATAACATAAACATATCTTGTTTGAAAACAATGTTGCCATAACAACAAATCCTGATAATGCGAGTGAGTAAATATTTGTCAGAGCTAACAAAAACATTATTTCCTTCCACATATACTTTATTTTTGATCTCCACCTCAGCCAATTTTATTAATGAGCTAATTACAATTCCTCATTTAAACGTTTCGGCCTCAGGGCCATCCTCATTAAACTTCTTTCATAAATCCACATATATTCACCCTATTTCCTCAAGGGCTTGTCATCACTTTAAATCTATGGGCTTGTCTCTTGGGGTAGAAGATGGACAAGCCCATAGATTTAAAGTTATAGATTTAAAGTGATGACAAGCCCTTGTGGAAATAGGGTGAATATATGTGGACATATGAAAGAAGTTTAATGAGGATGGCCCTGAGGCCAAAACTTTTAAATGAGGAATTGTAATTAGCTCATTAATATAATTTGGCTGAGGTGAAGATCAAAATTAAAGTATATGTGGAAATAATTTATACCTCAGAAAATCCTGGTAAATAATCCCTAACATGTCAAGAGATAAAAGGAGCTCGAGCCTTCTTAAAATGGAATTTGTTGTTATTTGAAGAGGACAAGTTGATTATACAAGGGCCACAGAGAGAAAATATAATTATTCAACGATATGATTATGTATATCAGGACCTTGGAAGAGGAAGGGTGAATTTCGAAATCCGGATGTTGGGAAATCGAATTCAAAGTTCTAGATTTGCTTCAGGATAGCGAGGGTAAAGTTTACTCTATTGAATGATTTTTCATAAAGCTGATTGAAAATGTAAACAAATTAAATTCAATCTTTTAATGTAAATTTATACGAGTGATTTATGGGCCACAAAATACTAGGAGGGGAGTTTCAGATCAGTGATTCCCTTGAAATCGGACATTGAATTTTTCATAGATTATCCTGCTATTCACTTTTACTTGAAACTGTGAGAGAACTAAAGGCGAACCCGGAAAACATAGCAAAGTGTTGTTTTACCTACATCTTTCTGATTCAGAATTTTTTTAAAAAAAAGTTGATTTTTCACATTCACCCTTTCTCTTCAAAGGTCCTGATGTGCAAACACTACATTAGGGAAATGTTTTTATATAAATAGTGAACATTAAAAGAGTATCCCTCTTTTAGCAGAAATTATTAGACTCATTTTTTAGATAATTTGTTCACTTATTCTAATAATTACTCACTCACTTTTAGAATTATTCAACTATCAACTAGGCGATAAAAATTACTATCTAGATTCTAAATTAATTTCTCTGTTCGTTTTAGAAATCGAATGTGGATTCCCTGCTGATATACCAAATGGTGGATACCAACTGCTGAACGGAACTGTCGGGTACCTTAGCCAAGTGCTGTATACTTGTGAAGAAGGATTTAAAATGTCCGGAAGAGCTCACCTCACTTGTGACTTAGATGAACGATGGGATGGCCCTCCACCTCGCTGCCAACGTAATTGATTTTTAAGAATAATTATTATTACGCATAAAATAACTCATGAAACATGAAGATTTTTTAGAATAATAGCGGGACACACTGGGGTGGTTTTCTAACACCAACAAAAAGTGTCTTCTCAATAAAAATTCATTTGGACTTGTCGGGTTGTTTTCATGTTTCGTACAGAGGACAGGGAACGTGTTAATAATTACAAATAAAATATAAGTTTCATGAATCTGAATGAAAACGTTAAATATAACTTGTTAATTTCAAACTAATTTGTACAATTATCTTCAAAATTTTCCAGCAATACTTTGTGGAGAACCTCCTGTCGTTGAAAATGGCGACATGTTCCTGTCGAACAATGTAACCATCGTAGGTACAGTGGTGGAGTATTCGTGCGTATCTCGTAAGTACAGGCTAGTAGGACCAAAGCAGATTACATGTACATCCTCTGGCAAGTATGACAAGGCTCCTCCTGTCTGCAAAGGTTAGTATTTTGTTGCAAAAAATTAATTATTTTGTTCATTCTGATTGTGATTATTGAACTACAATAGCAACAGAAATGTTTAGGGCTTGTAGTGCACTGTTGTCAAATATTTTGTAATTGAAGGTGATTAATCAAAGCATTGTCTATTCTGGATCATATTGATCTTTCTACAAAACATTTCTTGGAGCCTGAGTAATTATTTTATTTTGTATTCAATTCGCCATAAAAGAGATTTTTTTTTTTTTTTTTTTTTTTTTTTTTTTTTTTTTTTTTTTTTTTTAATATGAGTTTTCCGTATAACTACAAGCTCAGTATATTTGGCTTATTTTATTTGTAGGGGCGAGGTTAGCTCAGTGGTAGTGCACTCGAATAATGAGCTGAAGGACCCAAGTTCGAAACGACGGTCCTGGGACAGCTGGTTTCGCTCCATTAAAAGCATTTTTCATCATTCCTGTGGATTCTAAAATTCTTTTGACAGTAAAATGAGTGTCTATAGTATCAGTCCTCAAAAATAAGAAAGAGTTTTTTTGTTTTTTTTGTAATTGTATTTTGTTTTGATAATATTTTGTTCGTTTAGAGCAACCAGAAGTTGAAAAGAACTGAAGAAGAAGGACTGTTTTATTTCTGCTTTCTTTGCATTTTGACCATTTTAGTTCCAAATATTCTACTTTTCTTGGATATTTCTGGTATTTAAATTTGCAGCAAAAATAGCTACAAATTTGAAAGCAAAATATTAAGAATTTCTGCACTAAACTTTCCAAGTCACACTAAGAATAAACATTATATCGAAACACATGAAGATGACAGTTCTTGACAGTGATACTTTTCTTTCTCTTTCTTTATAAAATATTTAATTAGATCAAGATTTATGTGTAAAGCCCAAGAACTTATATTTATCATTAAATAATTTTAGATTTACAATTAGATATATTTTACTAATTTTTTTTGTTGCATTGCTGTGCTATTACAGAAGAAATCCGAGGCCCAATATTCCCAACACTGACGACATCTACAAACAGCAAAGCAACAACAGCTCGTCCTACAGCACCTAGAGAGAAACCTAGACCTTTCACACCACCTCGTCTTCCAACGCCGAAGCCTACAACACCAGAACCCGAGTTAGACAACAGGCTCAGCGAGACTAAGCACATACCACATGTAGTCGTCGCTCAGCGTCCGAGTGTTGCCGATGTACGGAACGATATCTCTGGGATTGACCTCCCAAGCCATTCTATACACGATGAAAGGACGATGCTTGGTGCCAAACTCAACTTAGGTGAGTATCAAAATTCAGAAAATTATCATAAGGGAAGGGATTAAAATGAGAATACAATTTTTCATTTCAGAAATGTATGAAATTTGCTAGAAAAGTGAAAATCATCCTAAATGCTGAAATTTCACCAGTTAAATCTGTTATCGCTCTCTGTCCGCCTATCCTGGAGTTTCTTGGTTGTAGCTTCAGTTTTTAACCAGAAAAATAAATATTTTTAATAACATTTCACTTAATTATTTAGTTGTTAGCTAAATCTTTCTCAGTGGTACTAAAATAATAAAATATACGTCTAAAAACTGAAAGATGAAGTTCCACTTCCATCAGTTGCTATTTGGTAAAACAAACGTATGAGTTAAATCCATATTTATTTTTAAAAAATGAGCCAAAGACAGAAGGTCAATAAAATATCTGAATGAATTCAACTCAATCTTTTTATCGCTTTGCATGTTTCTTATAATAAATATATTTCGTCAGGAGCACATTAAAAATCAATGAAGCCTAACTATATAGCCTTTCTATGATCTATCGTCATTGCGGTTGAGACTAGACATTTGTGTTCCTGTAACATCACCGATACAAATGTAAAGTATTGAATTTAAAAATCACCACTTTCCAGAGTAAAAAACCATTCCAGAGTAATGTTTTATTCATTACTTTGCTTTTGGACAGTCAAATAGTCCAACCTTGGTGAATTGGCAGATTCACTCTTTTGACGGTTTTGACAGTACTTTCCCTTTCCCTGAGTAAACTTAGATTAAAATGAAAAATACATTTTTTTCACATTTTATACTTTGCATTTGCATCGACGATATATCCATCTATTTTATATTAATAAACGGAAACTTCAATTGTGGTATTTTTTTTTTTTTTTTTAACGGCGCATCTACATCTAGGTCATTAGCGCCGAAATCCAGGGTGCAGCGAGGAATTTTCCCAGCGAGCCCTGAGATGAGAAAATTCCTGCCGGAGGTGGGAATCGAACCCACCATCTCCCGCTTATGAATCCAGCGCGCTAGCCACTAGACTACGGGAGACCCCTTGGTATTATTTGTTTAATAATTATTAAACAAATAATACCACAATAGAAGAGTGCTTCACATTCTTTAAAAGATTGTAATCTTTTAAAGAATATGAAGCACTCTTCTATAGTATAAATAACTAAATAATAAAAACTATAGTATAAATATATGTACTTGTATTTATAAAAACGGAAATGCTTTATTTTCTTTACAGGTGCTATAATCGCCCTTGGGATTTTTGGAGGGTTTGTCTTCCTTGCTGCAGTTGTAACAACTGTTGTCATATTAATAAAAAGGTAAGTGAAATATATTTGCCAACCTGTAACCTTCATGCCTCTATTTGCTCTTTTTGCCTTTATGCCGAGTGCTTTACTTAACGTTTGATTATGTGTTGTTTGTTCTTCCTTCTATCTAGTTAACTTGTTTTGTTTTTTTTATTCATTTTTAACACACTGTGTTTAGCTTGAAGTAATCGAATGTACTCTTTAATTTCTATCTTGCCTTTTTATGTGAGCTTGCTGTTTCCTATTATCTGTGAATTTTATTAATGTAAGAATCAGGTCTCTTTTTCAAAAAAAAAAAAAACTTAGTATGGGTCTACTCTACTTCCTGAAATATATATAAAGAATGTTCTTTAATCTTTAAATATAACTGAATGTATTTTCTAAAAAGAATAGAACAAAGTTTGTGTTTTACAATTAAATTTATCTTGCTGAATGTGGTTAATAATTCAAAGTATAATAATTTTTACAAAGGGGTGTTAATTTATTGTATGAAATCAAAATAAAATTAACAGAAAAAAATACTTATTTTAAAATGGCAGTAGGTCAAACACTTTAACTACTCACAAATTTTGACTATGTGCTCTGAATGTTTTGCGATATTTGACGCTTCTTCAGGAGCAATTTTCAGCCTTAATCTAGGATGACCTCCCTCAGGTAGGGCAATGTCCAGATTAATAAAATTAATATGGCTATATATATCAGCTGTTTTGAATTGATAGTCGCGTTGTTAAAAATTGATTTCCAAAAAAGATTTTGTCCTTGAAGTAATATTAAAATTAAACGCAGACAAAACTGACAACAAAAGTGCTCAGTTGGATCATGCTGTTAAAATAGATACAATTTTTACTTAGAAAATGTTAAAGTACATGGTAAAGAAAATAATCTCATGAAAAAAATAAGGGAAACAGAAAAGAAGTCTGACTTCCAGAAACTGTGTCATCTTAGCATGATTAACTTCTTATCCCTAGTGTCATTTGAAAATATTATTTTGATTTTTCATGAGAAATATAAAATGATATCTCAAAGAGAAGATTTTAGGCGCCACAACAGGAAACTGGCAGTATTGTAAGCGGAAATTACTCCCCCCGCTTTCGCTCTAGGAAAATAGTGTTACAAATTTTTTTTTTCATTTTCTTACCTTCTTTTCCTAAAATACTGTTTCACTGTTATATGCAATTAAAAAAAAAATAGCCAATTAAAAACTAAGGCCAACAGACACATAAAAATGTTCAAAAGAAGGAAACCGAGAGTTTGACGCACTTATTACTTGGATTGAAATTGTCCTATCAAAAAAATTACTTCAGAACATCTTTTGTAGAGAATATGGTAAGTTTTTGAATGGTTATGTCCCACTTTCCTCGATTTCCCAACCGTTTTTGAGATATTTCAAAAAATGTAAGATGATCCCAAAACTTGTCATGCCTGTTAACAAAATATTTTTGTATACTTCTTGACCTCTAATTCTAATCAGATGTCTCAAAACATGTAGAGCACATAATAAAAAATTCAGTGTGCAGTTAAAATATTTATAATAAATTAAAAAAAAGAGCATAAATAAGTGCTTGATTAAAAAGGGCCACAATTTCATTATAAAAAAAAACACTTATTATATAACAAAGGGTCCTACTATTTAAGAAGAAAAATTTAGAACATATTCACTGATCCTTACAATAATAATAAAAAAAAAAAATCCCTTTTTAAACGAGCTTTCCTTTAATGATCACTGAATAATTCAGTGTATTTTGAAAATGTAATGTCTTTAAAAAAGCATGATTGCATCAGCTTTTGAATGTCCATGCAACTTTTGCTTCCCAGATTTTACATTTCTGTGCCTTCAGAGAGGCACTTAAAATGAAACAAATGTGGAACAAATAGTGTGTGTTGCCTCGGCATTGCGGTGTTGGTGGACTAAAACGATTGCCCGGTGGGTGTTGTAGCGATCGGAACGGGACGAAGGTCCCTCCAAGGTGCCAGCGAACGATGCCATCACGGTGGTACACCCTCCTAGCAATGCCGTTCCCGGACCAGCAGGTCGGAAGGCGCCAGTTCGCCCGCGCCTACCACCAGCGAGCCGGATATTTCTCTAATCCCATATGACACTGCCACCGGCAAGGAGATGAGTAATGTTGAGTACAAACTATCTATAACGAAGGTAAATTCCCCTCAATTCAATAAACGTGTAATATGTTGGGTTTGTCTCAGCTTCGTTCAGTCAGACTCTGAAGGGGATTTCGAGGCAAAAAGAAAACATTCTAATACAAAGTATAAAATTAACTTCAAATATAAATTGATTGGTGTATGCAACATTTTTTGTTTTGAAATAGACTAATTCATTCTTTTTAATCCATGAAGAAATAATGAAATTAGTTCTTAATCCTTTGTGAGTAAACATATCCACCCAAAATGTCTTTAGATTTCATTGATAATTATCTTACTACAAATTAGTCAGGATTATTTAGGTTGAGATGATAGAAGTCGGAAGAGCAACAAGGAATGGTTGGGCGCCGGTTAAGATAAAACATCAAATTTCCAGAAAGATCTATATTTTGTACGTTTTGGCATGCTCTATGGCAGCCTTCTTCAGCTAAAATATAAATATACACAATTATGAAAGAGAACAATCAAAACAGTAAACAGAATTTTAAATCATGACAATACGTTATAGAACATTGTTTTGTGTATATTAAGTAAATAAACATTTTTATGAACAAATTGAACATAAGTTTTATACAGAACTTAGCTAAAAGTAAAAAAAAAAAAAAAAAAAAAAAAAAAAAAAAAAAAATTAACAGAGTACACAAGTAAAAACAAGTTTTTACTTGGACACTGTTCATTTTAAGTGCATGATTTACAAGCCCTACACAAGGGAGAGACAGCCGTAGTTAATTTCTACTCTGTACTGTTCATATTAAACATGTTATTGTACTTGGGCTAATAATAAATCATGGTTAAAAATTTAAAAAAACCTAGTTAAGACTTGTTCAAATAAATTCTTACAACAATCTGCACCAATAAGTAGCAAGGAATTTTAAATTGAAAGAATATGTATATATAATCTGTAAATAAAAAAAAAAAAGAAAAAAAGAATTATAAATAGTGACAAATTTGTGAATAGGATTTGAAATTAAAAGTGCACCAGAGATTTTTGAATTGAGGACATTTGTCTTTATTTGTTTTACACTACTTTTACTAAATTTAGGAAATGGGGAAGAACTCTTAGCATGCTTAAAGATGACTCTTTACACAATTTTTAATTTACACAGAATTTTAGGTCAGGTTATCTATAGGTTACCA
This sequence comes from Gonocerus acuteangulatus, assembly GCA_946811695.1. NCBI lineage: Eukaryota > Metazoa > Arthropoda > Insecta > Hemiptera > Coreidae > Gonocerus > Gonocerus acuteangulatus. Next base: position 66,588,755 of record OX328129.1, read on the forward strand.
CCCTTTTCTATCCAGGATAGGACTGATGTCTTGTTGTTTTTCCAAAGAAAGGCCACCAACCCCAGTGGGTATTGAACTCACAACCTTAGGCACGGAGTGTTCACTCCTTAAGAATCACGGTCTCCGGGTCTTCCCTTCACACAAATAACTGAATTATATAAAAACCTACACCCTCAGCTTAAGGTTTCTTTGTCAGGGGATATTTTTTCAATTTAATTTTTTTGTGTGCAGTGGTAGTTTTTCCTTTGATTATAGCATACAAACACTACCAGTGTTGAAGAGCTACTTATATTGCTGTTATATTTCTCAGAAATCTCATCCTGCTGTTTCAGATTTCTGTTCATTATTTTTATATGTGGCTTTTTTTTTTAATAACATTTAGATTTAGTGATTTACCTCTGAATTTAGAGGCAGCTATGATGCTTTCATGAGCTACGATGGTCCTTAGCTTCCTTTCTTTAATTTAAATCAACTTTCTAAAAATAAAAATGAATCCACACTAGAACATTAGTTATCATCCCCGTTACATACTTTCTTCTATTTCAATTTTTTATTGTGATGGATTTAAAATTAAAAAGGAAATAGAATCACTTAGGCCTACTGTAAATGATGACTTTTTAGGGCTGGAAATGTCATTTGATTTCTTCTTTTCAACGTCACAATGGTAGTGTGGGCAGATAGTAAACGGTCTGTTGGTGGCTTTGGTCTAATTTATTATTTGTAAATGAATTTCCTATTCAATAAATAGTTATCCACCACTTATTCTATTTCTAAAGAAAAAAGTTAAGCCTGTTCTAAACTTCTTTGACGGGTGATTCTAATTCTTCTTTATTCTATTTATAATGAATTATTTGATAAACATATATATTTGATGCAAAACACATTGGCAAGAACAACTCGGTTCATAGCATTCAAACGAAAATATTTGTAGTTTCATTGAGCAGAGTAAGTAGTTAGACAAAAATTAAAAGTTTTATAATTTTTCAAAACATGGTAACTACTCCAGTTCTCATGCTATCACCAAAGTAATCAATGTCGGGCGTGGTTGATACTATAATAAAAAGTTTGAAACACGGGTGCGCACTAAAGATATTATTTTCTATTGTTGGCATTCCACATTCGGAGTCAGAATTCCAGAACGTCCTTGGACTCACCTAGCCTTTAATGGGTACCTGTAGAGGGGATAATCAGGAGGCCAGAGCATAGTACTGACCATCCTATCTCACTAGTCTGCCGAATGGTCAAGAGTCAGATATCTCTACAGTATCTGCCTGTTAAGGGACTGATTGTTTCAAAAAATATCTCATAAATAACAAGTGGAATGAAAGCTGATAGACTGAATAATCACAAACCTATTAACTGAACATCTAAAAATTAATTAATTATTTCTGGTATATATACTATTTTGTAATAAAAAAAATAAATAAAACAATAAAATGTGGGGTCTCCCGTGGTCTAGTGGCTAGCGCGCTAGATTCATAAGCGGGAGATGGTGGGTTCGATCCCCACCGGCGCCAGAAATTTTCTCATCTCAGGGCTCGCTGAGAAAATTCCTGGCTGCACCCTGGACGTCGGCGCTAATGGCCAAGATTTATGTCGATACGCCGTAAAAAAAAAAAAAAAAAAACAAAAAAAAAAAACAATAAAATGTGACATACACCAATGAGTATAAAAATCATTGTATAGAAGAACCATTGGAGTTCTGCCTGAAAAGAAGCACTAGGTGATCTTGGTGGTGTCAGTGTCATCGGACCTAGCTAACCTCTCCACTTCCCTCACACTTCGGTAGAAGCACTTTTCTCTGTTCGTCCAGCACTCTCTGCATGCTCACCTAACCTATACTGCATCCATCTACTAATCATGCTTGCTTTGTCTTCGCTTGTTGGCTTTGTATTAAATGCTTAATTAATTAATTTAACTACAAGCTTAATTTGTTTTTGTTTTTTAAGTTTAAGGTATACTTTATTTAAACTTACTGGTTGATTATTGAAAGACTTTATGGTATCAACTATTTCGTTGTTAATGAAGGAAGCCATTTTTTTCTAAGATGAAGGTCAAATCAAAGACATTTCTACCAGGGGTACTAACTCTATAGCCTTAAACGTCAATTCACTTCAGATGAATATAATAATATACCGTCTGCTTGGAACCTAGGCTCCATTAGACAATTTAACTAGCTACGCTATGGTATGAAGCCTTGTAGCCTATTTAGCTAAAGTACCTTCACAGACAGCAGATGAACTGGTTTCAAAACTCAGCCTGGAGTTTTTTCTGTTCTGAAGATTTTTCTAAAAATGAAAATGAAATCACTGGTGGCATATACTGTCCCTCGTGATAAACAGAGATTTAATAAATATATTTATATTATTAATGTCTAAAATCTAAAGATCAAGTGTTTCGAAATAAATATCAGGGTTTTAACACTTTATAGTACTTACTATGTTAAACAGAGTCGTAAATGACATGTTAAATGAAAAGGTAACTGAAAAGTTTTGTTTGTTGACATCACTATGATAAAAATCAGGCCATCTGTTCACTAGTCGCCATCTTTGCTACTAGTGATTTCTGACACATGGCGGTAAAAAGATTGCATCCACATGTGCAATGTTGCCATAAAATAAAACTCTTTGAGTTACTCTTTCATTTGACTTATCATTTACAACCCTAAGTTTAATGTAATATGTTATAAATCATAAGTCAACTGAATGATGAACTAAAACTGTTTGGTTTGTTGGTACCAGTCCATATGTGCATGGAATCATTCCACCGCCATCCGTTAGAAAGGGCTAGTATCAAAGACGTGGGCTGATAAACAAATGGGCAAATTTTGATCATAGTGCTGATAAGAAACAAAACTATTTGAATAGCTCTTTTATTTTACTGATCATTTATAACTTTACAGAAATGTTATGAATCACTAAAATCCCATAATTTATTTTAAAACACTCAGTGTATTGATTTTATTATTGAAAAATTATTGCTTTTACGCCCTGTTTGATTATCAGTGGTATGTTATATGTTTCTTTCTTAATATATGCTTTTATTAAAATTGGATAATTTGACTTTTATTGAAAAAGGAAAAGAAATATTTATTATTTTTAAAGAATATATATTCTTAAGGAGCAGCAATTTTTCTTTTTTTTTTCTGAGGTGATGTTATCGCTACAGAGCTGCTTAGAGAAATTAAAAGAAACAGTTCAAACAGTGTAAAACTAAATATCTTGTAAATAGAAATTTTGATGTGTACAGTTATTGGATTATTAGATTGATATAACCAAAAATTAACAAAATTAATTTGAATGATTTTTAATTTACTTAGTCTCAATATATTGAGTAATGTGACTAAAAAAAGTTCAATTTTTGTAAATAAATTAAGAACAGATTTAACAAAATTATTTCATTTCCTAAATAAAACTGATAATGTTATGTATCTTGTCTTGCCCTATAAAGAAGTTTTGAACTTCAGATGGTTCTACGATGTTATACCAGACAGGGTTTGAAATAAATAGCATGTAACAAAATATTATGGAGTAGATATACTTTTAAACTTTAATTATAGTTGGAGAGCTGGTAACGCACGATTCATGAAGTGTTTTATGCAACTTGAAATTTTGCTATATTGAGTCTCTTGGGTAGATGTGTGTAGATAAGGTAAATATGTGTCGGCTTGACTTACCTTGAGACACCAGGTACTGCGCGTTGGGGAAAGGAGCAAAAAAATATGGCCCAAAAAAGTGTTTTATTTAGAGCGCAATGAGAGGGCAGAGAACAACCACAACTGCACGATGATCAGTGCTCTCACTCACTCTTAACCACACAACTGTTAACAACATTAAAATGTCTGCCTTATTTATTATTCATTGTAAAATTGCCATATTTTTACATTAAAGATTGTTGGCTTCTGAATAAAACACTTTTTTAGGCCATTTTTTTTCCTTTCCCCTATGGGCAGTACCTGGTGTCCCAAGGTAAGTCTAGCTAACACATACTTACCTTCTTATCTACCCAAGAGATGTACTATAGGAAAATTTCAAGGTACATAAAACACTTCATGAAGCATGCGTTACCAGCTCTTGGACTATTACAGTCATGTTGCCATTATGAAAGGGAAGTATGATAAATATGGTTATAAAATACATAATAATTAAAAATATATTTAAAAATGACCGATTCAAGAGGTCTGTCACTTAGAAGGATGAAGCCCCTACTCGAAGGGTAGAGTATTTTTTTACCTTATCTTATATATCTGGGCTTTAGAATCCAGTATAATATATATACAAAATGTATGAATTAATTACTATAAATAAAAGGTACTTATTATTAGATCTATGTACTTGCACATAGGGCAAGATGCGGTAAGTTGTAAATGCCTCAGTCCCGGCAGTAAGCGTATTAATATTGTGGTCTGGAATGGATTTTATTTATTTTGTTCAATTTTTAATATTGGATTATATTTTTATGCACTGCAAGAAGCTTATACATTTTTGTTCAAGGAAGTATTATAGTATGATTTTGAAAATGAGCAAAATTGTTTTTTAAGAGCCATTGATTATAGCTTTTATATGTAGATTTTAAAATAAAATAGACATTATTATGATTTTTAGATGGAACGGCATTTTTCTCCAGCGGTGGTACTCCTCCTCACTTCTTCCCGGAATATTTCGATGGATTCATCTCCATCTTCTTCAGCCAGGTACTTGTTTCTTCCTCGGTGGTAGCCAAGGGAATGCTACATTCCCTTGGCTACCACCAAGGAAGAAACAAGTACCTGGCTGAAGAAGATGGAGATGAATCCATCGAAATATTCCGGGAAGAAGTGAGGAGGAGTACCACCGCTGGAGAAAAATGCCGTTCCATCTAAAAATACTATCCCAGCGACGAAAAATAACATCAAACATTATTATGATTATATTATTTTGAATGGTTTTTGATACAGAATGTTTTCGTCTATAGGAATCAAAGTGCCAAACACTACCGCCACAGGGGCTCGCCAGACAGCCATACCGTGGCATCGTTCGACTCGTCGGGTTCCGAGTCGAGAGGGGGACTGAATCGCTACTATAGGCAAGCTTGGGAGAACCTGCATCAGGCTGCGACAAAACCGGGAGCTGGACAGCCCATGAGGAAGGAGAGCACTGCCGAACGGGATGCTAGCGAGCTAGTGGTGAACGATGCTTTCAGGGCAGAGAAGAAGAGGCATCATCATCATCACGGACATCACCACCATCATCACCATCAGGACTGGAGGCACAAGAACGGCAGATATTGAAAACAGAAAAAATGTCCGAGCTGCTCACCGATATTTCCTATTTCCGAAGTCTCATGTCGTTTGTTTTTTTTTAGTGAGCTACATTATTTCACATTAATGTATTCCAAGCACTTCATTAATAAGTTACAAGAAAAATGGCGGTTTCTTCTAAAAAGTAACAGCATTAAAGTAAAGACCATCTGCAGTGTCCTGAAACTATGATTTGTAAAAAACTATATTTACAATTTTCAAGTCTCTTTTACTACAACAAAAAAAATTTAACTCACTGAATTTTTTTAAATTAAGTTGTAATTTTAATAAAAATAGATAAACTAAAATAAAGCAGAATAATAGCCAATCTGTTTATAATGATTTAAAAAATAAGCTAGTTATACAATAGAAAATGTCATTAAAAAAAAACAAAGAATAATAATAGTCTAAAATAAAGTATTTTTTTGAACATTTGCTTCTAATTGAATCTTGTTAATGCTTAAGGGAGCAAGCACCATTTTTTTTTGTTGAAAAAATGAATTACTGGTTCCTTTCAGCTATTTAGTACCTCCAAATGTTATTCTACATAAAAAAAATAGTTAAGAAATATTGTAGTTTGAGTAAAAGAGATTTAAAATAAAATTACTGAATTTAGTGAGTTACAACATTAAGAGTAATTTTGTCAGAGTATTAATACTGTGGATCATTAATAATGATGCTCGAATCTTTTCTCATTTAGACATATTTTTGTTAAAAATATCATTAAAAATTAAAAATATTCTAAATCACGAGGCATGGTAAGATAAATATAAATTTTCCAAAACTTATTTGTCTTACAGCAAATGATTATTTTTAATTCTACCCACTATTGTTTTTGATCTTGATGTATTTTTTAAATAGAAAAGGAATCCAATATTAAGTAGAAAATGCCATTTTTTCAAGACCTAATGAAAACTATAAAGCCATTAAGAAAAATTTAGATACTTCTTCAAATGAATGGTTTAGAATGAGCGTTTTACTTAAGTATTGTTCATTCAGAGAATTAACTATTCGACATTTTGAGGAAATATTTGTCTTTTGTAATTGTGAAATAATGGAGAATTATAGGAAACATACACAAATTATTACTTGAAAATAATTTTGTGTTTTTTTCTGATCAAAAGTGCCAAAAATCATTATATCTGGATAAATTTAAGGTTTTTGATACAATAAAACTAAATTAACTTATCACATGCTAAGGAAAAACTTTCTTTTTTTTTTTTTTGAATTCATAGAATAATTTTAGTAAAATAAAGAATTTTTTTCAGTCTCTTGTCTTATACAAATCTGAAACATTTTACTATTTTGTTTTGTTCAATCTAATATGAAGGGCCAGGGGGAAAAACAAAGAGTGTCACTTTTTTTTACAAAATGGAGATTTATGTGCCATCTAACATCCTTAGAAGAGTACTATCAGCTTGCAAAATCTTTCGGGGGAAACACAATGAGAAGAACCTTAAAAACGCTGTACATTATGATACTTTCAGGTTGATTTTCAACAATGATTTCAATATTTCCTTAAATATAGATACGTGGAATATGTGTGACCAAGAGAGACTCTTAAAATACTTTACAGCGGGCCAGTTCCAATTCCAGAGCCCAAATTCAATGACTTACATCGCCTTAAACAGTTTTTTTTAAACTAGCTTCAAAAACCTTCTATGGAAACTTGCCATGAACATCTGACACTAAAAATAACGTCAAAGATACATACCTAAAGGTAAACATATAATAATGTGTTATTCAAAGAAAAACATACATTATTACATTTTTTTTTTTTAATGAAAAGTTCTCTTGATTTATTCAATTTGTTTTACAAAATACACACATTTTTTGAAGCTTGCTTGCTTAATTTGAAGTATTTGTACCTTGAACTGCCCAAAAAAATTATTTTATTTTATTGCGAACACCTGTGGGAGTAAAATAATCCCTTAAAAAACTTGGTTACGACTGTAAAAACAGGAAATTTGGAACATAAATCTTGTTTTTTTTTTTTTTGTTTTTTTTTTTCATTTTTCCAAAAATTAATTTTTAGTGACATTCATCGTTTTCCTCCCTTGCCCTTCATATATTATGACCGCTTGGATAAATTATCTATTTTTGTTTAAGTCTACCAAGTTATTAGTTTTGTTTGTAGCTCACTTGGTACATTTGCTAATGGAGACTCGTATTTTCTGCCATCTTTGGCTCAGTTCGGCACAGTATGAATTTCTATCGTGTATAAATTGTACTTGTGTCACACATCGGATATTTGTTTTAATTGCTTATTTTTATTTTGAAAGAAATTTCAATAATAATTACAGAAATTACTTTATTAATTTCAGTTTACATTATTGACTAATTAATGTATAACTGAAAAAATTAATGGAAATATTATCTTTGAAATAGTGTGAAATATCTCCAAAAATTTAGTTGAAATAAACAAATTTTGTGCGTGCAGCTTTCTCCTTAACGTGCAACTGGTCCCACCTATTGTAGTTTTATGTTACCAAATTCTAAAACATTCCCAAATAGATGTTTTAAGTTTCATCAACACTAATTGTAAATAGGTTGCATTTTGTAATGAAGTGAGCAGCACGATTTTGTAATATAGGAACATCAAGCATAATTGAGAATACCAAATAATAGTCGCTATAAGAATAGTTAAAATGTTGTTGGTTTTTTTTTTAATTGTTGTTATAATTTAAAAACAACCTCAATTTTTGTGCATTATTTTATGTGCCCAGAACAACATTTTACTTATAAGATCATGTCTTTTCATTGTATATATAGTATAGCAATTGAAAATTACACAAAATTATTTATTTCTAACAGATTTTCAAGAAATTCTTAGCCTGACTTTGAATGAAAGTTAGGCCGACTATATTCTTGACTTTAATTATAGTATGGAAAAATTCTCATATATTGAACTTCTTCTAAAGTATACTTCAATACATTTTTTTTTTTTTTTATATCAAGCCTAATTTTTTTATAGATATATTTATGTTCAAATTGTAAATAGTAATCACATATTTAAATACAAATTATTTTGTAATTATATGTTTATATATAATATAGATTGTATTTAATATATTGTATTTTGTATACGAAGTTGATTTATTATTTCCTTACATCCCGTAAATCTTAGGCCTAGCGAGTACATAACATTCTTACCTCACTAAACAATTTTATCTACTTGTGTGAATTTCAGAGAGATTTCGAAATAAGTAACCTGTTTTGTTGAAGAAGTCCTCAAGATGAAGGGGGTCCAGGAAAAATTTAAATATTTTAGCATAAAATTGTGAGTTTTGAGATCCTCTGACATTTAGAAAAACCATACTAAATGTTGAAGACATTTTTTGTTTTCTTGGGTTTTTTTTACACGCAATGTTCTTACTAAAACAGCTAAATGAACTTACGACATTTTATTTTTAACTAAATAATTTGTAATTTTTGTTCTGTATCAATTATTTGTAAAATCTTTATGCTACAATTTATATTACACTGAATTAGAGATGTGGGGTGGAAAATTTTCCACTTACAAAAAGGCTATTTTTTGGTAAATTTATTCTAGAACATATATGAGCAAGCCATATTCTCTTATATTAGCTAATTTCTGAACAATTTAAACAAAAACTACAGGTGTTATTCAACTTTTTAATTCAAATGAATAAAATTAAATGTGATTATGTTTTACCTAACAATTGCTATTATCATATTGCTTCTGTAATAACTCATAAAAAGGCAATTCACCCTATTTCATAATAAAAGAGCACTCATAGAAAATGAATTGCTCATTTCTCTTAATATTTGATAAACAAGGTTGTAGCGGAAACCAGTTCCACCACTCTGTACTAGCTTTAACAGTTTTAAGAGAACTCGCCTCATTTAAACAACACTAGATTGGAATTTCAAAAAAAAAGAAATCATACTGCTCTCTGTCAGGAATAATGGTTAACCAGAAAATAAGAAATGTGTGGACGTTCTAAATTTTGTAGAACGTCCAGGAAGGCAACAAAATTATAGGTAAATGGAAATATTGTGATGTAAATAGATTGACAGATTAACACAAGGCGAAGCTGATATCAGTCTCACAAAACCTTCATTTGACGAGCGATGACAATGTCATCCATTCAAATACTGCTCTGAGAGAGAAAAACGTTATTTTTGAAAAAAGAAAAGATTATTTGCTTAAATATATTGGGTTGCTTTCCACACAGAGTACTAATCAACCAGTAGGCATAGGAACTAAAGTTTAATTTATACTAAAATATACAAATCGATAAAACAAAAAACTAAATAAAAAACTAAAACTAAAAATATAATAATGAAAATATTTGTAAAAATGTTTAAAAAAATAAATTAATAATACAAATAAAATTTATATATATATATATATATATATATATATATATATATATATAGAGGGCACAATAGATCTTTTAGGTCGAGATGCGTTCCCCCTTAATAAGGGGGCCCTGGTTTTATATATATATATATATATATATATATATATATATATTATTTTATTTTAAGTGCTTCGTATTGTGGACGATTAGCACACCGAAGGAAGTCTTCTAAGAAACCAGGAAGTTATAGTAAATTGTCATATTTGAATACAGAATTCATTTATTTCAAATAAAGTTGTGACAATAAGAATTAAAATTAGTAAAATAAATTTTAACTATAAGCTATTCTGAGTATGAACTTATTCAAGGGATAAGAATGTAGTTCTTGGGACCTGGATTATATGAGATCATATAATCCTGCACTTTGTAGATATGTTAAGATACTGTCTATGTATTGGCTACCTTCGGCGAGAAGTTCACACATGTTGTAATGGATGGTTAAGTCATCATGTCTTATGCAGTCTGTAAGTATATGTTTCATTGTTAATTCTGAATTACAAATTTCATACGGTGGTCTCTCTTGTCTTGTCATTAAGAGTTGGTGAGTAAGTCTTGAATGGCCAATCCTAAGTCGAGCCAATACAACCTCCTCCCCTCGATAACTGGATGGCCAATCTTTTACGGTAGGTTTTATCGTCCATAGTTTGTTGTCCGTATGTATCCTCCAAGATTGTTGCCAGTATTCCAAAATAGATTTCTTAGTCATTATATTTATGTTTTCAAGAGGAATCGGTCCTCTATCTAGCTGCCCCTGTCCAGCAGCGATAATAACTAAAGAACTAAGTGACTACTGCAGTTCGCTTACATCTGAGCTCTACAGCACACTTATTGGCTTGGAGAACATACTAACTTGAGACAGACGAGACGTTGTTATTTAAACTGACTCACTGAGTTCACTTCAAACACTACAGGACCAATACACTTATCATCCATTACTCTCAAAAATACTTAGGACAATATACTCTCTACACAAACATGTAACACCCACGCAAATATATATATATATATATATATATATATATATATATATATATATATATATATATATATATAATTCAGCTGTTTATCTATCTGTCTGTCTGTCTGAAGTTTGTTCGTTATACAAATCCACACCGTTTGACCAATATTTCCCGGTAGTGTTGTGAATTGTCTGAAATCGTCACTTTTGAAAAATGACATATTTACAAAAACGGACCTCATTCTGTGGCATATTGTCAGTTGTATGACAAGTTAAGTCCAAAGCTAAATATGCTATCCCTCTCCACTGCTGCTTTCTCATGTCTGGTTGTCAATAACTGCAAGGATCCAAGTTCGAGTCGACCAGTAGGAATATTTTTTTTTTTATTCTTTAACTTTATTTGCGTTATTAGATTTTAATATTACTTATTTAGTATCAAATTTATTTTTGCCTTTCTTTGCACTAACTATGAGCACCTTTATTATTTAACTGAATAATGAAACATGTTTTGTATTCTGTGAATATATAATATACAGGGCCGCCACATCTCAGAGCCCAGCCCGGGACCAGATCACGAGCCCCCCCTTCTCAGAGCCAGACTGAAAATTCTAGTACTTTGGACATTTTAAAATTATTTTAATCTTGAGTTTTGAGCGGATTGAGTATAAAAGCTGACAATCGGTGCAGTAGTTCTTTTTACCAGCTCATAACCTATACAATTTTTCCACTCAGCCAGGCCCGACCTTGGCCCCCACGGCGCCCGGGCCCGGGACAACTGTACCCGGCTGTCCCCCCATGTGGCGGCCCTGATAATATATATATATATATATATATATATATATACATATATATACATATACATTTATATATATATATATATATATATATATATATATATATATATATATATACATATATATACATATACATTTATATATATATATATATATATATATAAACTGCATAAGATCGATTTTCTTTATTTTTGTTCAAGAAGAAGGGGCAACACTGAGTGGAAGGGACAAGACTGCTCCTAGAAGCCATTTTTCTTTTCTCCTAAAATTCTTAATAATAATGGACGTTAAAATTTAAATAAATAAATAACAAAACTTTTGACATTTTTAAGCTGGATGTAGTTCTTTCAACTTAAACTGTTATATTCTCAGAATTTGGACAAATATCATATAATTATTCTTTTTTTTTTTTAGATATAATAAAAAGTAGGTGTAAGTGTGGCACGCCGAGCCAGTGCACATATAGAAATTTTCTAGTCGATACTTCCGGATTGCTGTGTTGCCTCTCTATGGACGGAGGAAGGAAACACGCTAAAAACCGATGTACAAGATGTAATCAATAATGATAAAATGAAATGAAAATTAAATAAAACGAAATGAAAACTTTTTTTCTTATTCACATGGACACACATGTCCCATAGGAATAACTATCTGTGTCCCCATAGAAGTAGATGCTTCTCCGCGAATGTCCCATAGGAATAACTATCTGTGTCCCCATAGAAGTAGATGCTTCTCCGCGAATGTGTCCGTGTGGATAGGCCAGAATTTTTAGATACATCTTTTGGTTTATTTTGGATTATAAACACCGTCATATGGATATTTAAAAATAATCTACTTTGCAGTAATGCTTCTCTATACACGATATTAGGCGTATAACCATCGGGGATCAAGACTACAGGCTGCTAGGATTGTTACACGTGACAGAGTCAATAAGCTGACCCCTTAGAGATTGTTAAACCCTAGTGTGTGACAGACAGCAGACATACAGACAAACAGACAAGAATTCTAAAAATCATTGTTTTGGGTAATATTGTGGTGATAAAATCCTCCAATAGTATTTTTTCCCATATATCCTCCAAGTACAGAGAGAGATCCGTTAGAATTATATTATACTAGCTGTTCCCGGTGAGCCATGCTACACCTACTTTCTGCGTATAGAAAAGCGAAAATAAATTAGAAACCAAATAAGTAATATTAAAATCTAATAACACAAATCTTTAACTGTTCGGGTTCACAGTTTCGAACCCGTGACCTCCGAAATGTGAGTCCTACACGATTTTAACCTAGCCTATGACATTCCCCGGATCAAGACCAACCTGTGCGCCCAGTTTGGTCAAAATCGGTCAAACGGTCTGGATTTGCATAAAGAACAAATGTACAGACAGACCGGCAGTTGAAGTGTTTGACCTAGCCTATGAGACTCCCCGTATCAAGATCTACCCGTGTGCCAACTTTGGTCAAAATCGGTCGAACGGTGTCGATTTGTATAATGAGCAAACATACAGACAGACAGCTGGTAGACGTTTTTGGCCTAGCCTACGACACTTCCCGGATCAAGAACTGCCTGTGGCCAAGTTTGGCAAAAATCGGTCAAACGGTGTGGGTTTGTATAAAGAACAATCATAGAGACAGATGGTATACGTTTTAGACCTAGCCTATGGAATCTCCCCGTATCAAGATGTACCTGTTTGCTAACATTAGTAAAAACTGGTCAAACGGTGTGGATTTGTATAATGAGCAAACATACAGACAGACAGCTGGTAGACGTTTTTGGCCTAGCCTACGACACTTCCCGGATCAAGAACTGCCTGTGGCCAAGTTTGGCAAAAATCGGTCAAACGGTGTGGGTTTGTATAAAGAACAATCATAGAGACAGATGGTATACGTTTTAGACCTAGCCTATGGAATCTCCCCGTATCAAGATGTACCTGTTTGCTAACATTAGTAAAAACTGGTCAAACGGTGTGGATTTGTATAATGAGCAAACATACAGACAGACAGCTGGTAGACGTTTTTGGCCTAGCCTACGACACTTCCCGGATCAAGAACTGCCTGTGGCCAAGTTTGGCAAAAATCGGTCAAACGGTGTGGGTTTGTATAAAGAACAATCATAGAGACAGATGGTATACGTTTTAGACCTAGCCTATGGAATCTCCCCGTATCAAGATGTACCTGTTTGCTAACATTAGTAAAAACTGGTCAAACGGTGTGGATTTGTATAATGAGCAAACATACAGACAGACAGCTGGTAGACGTTTTTGGCCTAGCCTACGACACTTCCCGGATCAAGACCTGCCTGTGGCCAAGTTTGGTGAAAATCGGTCAAACGTTGTGGATTTGTATAAGGAAGAAACATACACATGGTGTATATATATATATATTTATATTCTTATAGGGGTCATTTTCGAAATTTAAGAAATACAAGTTTTCGGTAAATATTTTTATAAACTTCCTGAGTTAGGAAAAATAAAGAAAACAAGTTTTATTTTCAAATTATGCCGTGCATTTTATAAAACTTGTATTTTTTTCAATTTCACAGACTAACAAAAAATCCAAAATAAGAAGTTCGAATTTACTCACATTCAAAATAATTCTTTCATGGGAGCAACATATAATAGGTAGATTCTTAGTGATAAAACATGAGTATAAAATAAGAGCTGGTTAGAACCGGATTGAAGAAGTTGAAGTGTCGAGTAAATAGATTTGAATATATTCTTCCAAGAATGGAGGAAAGAATGGCTTCCGGTTCTCCTCACCCCCCCCCCCCCCCTCAGAACTATATTAGATTCGTCCATCCAGGTATAGGTACATCACACCCCCTGAATCTAGTATCATATGGAATCGTCCAATTAGTCTTCAGTCTAGCTCGTGAATTCGAACCGTTTACTGCTCGTTTCAATCGCTCCTTGATTTACTCCGGTTAGTGGTTATTTTAAAATGATTTTATTTCTGAAATATACTTAATAACGTGATTTGGAAGTGCTTTACATGAAGACAGCCAGGATTTACTTGATCGTCCTCGTCTACGTGGCAGGAACTCTTTTATGTAAGTAAGATTCTTCATACATTTGCTGGAAATGGTGACTTTAAGGAATACTCAAAGGAATTTAGCCACTGGGACTGCAATCAGTTCATTTTGCATTAATGTTATTGTGTTAACATCTTCTACATTAATATTGAGGCTATATTATTCAATTCTTTATCTATAAGTCTTAAAAGGGATGTTAAAGTAACCGAAGAAAATACAATTTAATTCTTTGAAAACAAAATGGCGGCACGATGTCTGAAGGCGGCAATATTTAATGTACACTCAGCGTCAAAATCTGGCAATGCCATTTAGTATTATAGCCCATATTAAAATATATATATATATATATAACGATTACTAAATGAAGGGTATTAATTAATAATACCAAACAGGTGAAGAATAACCCTTCAAAAATTGTTCAAACTTTCCATTTATTCCTCCATCACAACGTTTCGGACACACAGGTCCATCATCAGGCAATCTACAATAGTATATTAATTTCAGACATTACATCCTCCAAAACCATTTACTAAATTTTATTGTCATAATTTTAAACTCACCATGTCCTGTTCATTACTCTAGTTACACTAAACAGTCATACAATAAATAAACATGATTCCTGTAAGGAACCAAGTCAAAATTCCACCTACATCAATTAAACACTCATTATCACAGCCATATTAGACTTTAACAAGCTTCCTAGGCCTATTATATTTGGTATAACTAAAAATTAAATTAAAACATTAAAATTCAATTAGTCAAAATATATAATAAATTATGTATGACATATCACAGACAAATTGTGTAATCTCTACTTAACATTTGTTTTATTACCATATTTAATATACAATACACTGAGGTATGTAACCCAGATATTTAAACTGTGAAAGTAATCTGTTACACTGTCATCAAAAATTAATTTTATTTAATATGTCAACATAATGTTGTCCTATACCTTTAACATCTGTTTTAAAATTAATGGTTCTATTGATATTTTTAGTAATGTAAATTGATTCAGTAAATTTTCTAGCTTTATGACAATTAATTTAAAATTATGACAATAAAATTTAGTAAATGGTTTTGGAGGATGTAATGTCTGAAATTAATATACTATTGTAGATTGCCTGATGATGGACCTGTGTGTCCGAAACGTTGTGATGGAGGAATAAATGGAAAGTTTGAAAAATTTTTGAAGGGTTATTCTTCACCTGTTTGGTATTATATATATATATAAATAATAAAAATGTTTAAAAATGGATTCTAGATGCATCAAAATGATAGACGCACTATGTAAAATGTTATTTCTGACCTTTCATTCTACTAGATCAACACAAAAATACTAATTCAATTATTTTTAACTTATCTGGCAATGTCATTTAGTATTATAACCCATATCAAAATATATATAAAATAGATATGTTTAAAAATCTGCCCTAGATTAATCCTGAGACTATATTTTTCAGTTCTTTATGCTATAAGTTTTATAGGGGACTAGCTGTTACCCGGTGTGCCATGTTACACCTAGAGATGTGTGCTGGAACATTTTCCGTTTTGGAAAATTTTCCAGAAATTTTTCAGGTATGTTTTTCCGGAAAATTTTTCATTTACAAAAAGGCTATTTTTTGGTAAATTTGTTCTAGGCCATATATGAGCAAGCCATATTCTCTTATATTAGCTAATTTCTGAACCATTTAAACAAAAACTACAGGTATTATTCAACTTCTTAATTCACATGAATAAAATTAAATGTGATTATGTTTTACCTAATAATTGTCATATTGCTTCTGTAATAACTCATAAAAAGGCCTATTTCATAATAAAAGAGCACTCATAGAAAATGAATTGCTCATTTCTCTTAATATTTGATAAACAAGGTTGTAGCGGAAACCAGTTCCACCACTCTGTACTAGCTTTAACAGTTTTAAGAGAATTCGCCTCATTTAAACAACACTAGATTGGAATTTAAAAAAAAAAAAATCATACTGCTCTCTGTCAGGAATAATGGTTAACCAGAAAATAACAAATGTGTGGACGTTCTAAATTTTGTAGAACGTCCAGGAAGGCAACAAAATTATAGGTAAATGGAAATATTGTGATGTAAATAGATTGACCAGATTAACACAAGGTGAAGCTGATATCAGTCTCACAAAACCTTCATTTGACGAGCGATGACAATGTCATCCATTCAAATACTGCTCTGAGAGAGAAAAACGTTATTTTTGAAAAAAGAAAAGATTATTTGCTTAAATATATTGGGTTGCTTTCCACACAGAGTACTAATCAACCAGTAGGCATAGGAACTAAAGTTTAATTTATACTAAAATATACAAATCGATAAAAGAAAAAAACTAAATAAAAAAACTAAAACTAAAAATATAACAATGAAAATATTTGTAAAAATGTTTAAAAAAAATAAATTAATAATACAAATAAAATTAAAGAAACACACATTCTCGAATTCTTCATTTCATTTACTAAAATCGTAGTGTTCCACAGTTAGATGCTTGTAAAATTGCCATCAAAATCATATATGTATTATATTTGATTTCTCCCCATAAATCCTTGAATGTTGACCGTTTACCTAACGTTTTAATTGCATTTGATAGGTCGAATGTAGAGAATGCGGGAGAGCCATTTCTGCTTAGGATACTGTCAGTTTACATTTGTTGTGCCTTAAACTTCCTCCTCTTGGAGATTGGAACCATCCTAAGATGACGCAGTTCCTGCGAGTCGGAATTTTTATCACTGGGTATACAAAATTATTTTTATGTTCTTGTAGAGAAGAGAATATGCAGTTACATTAAAATATATTTTGTTTATATTTCTGATATCCATCATATCATATATATATATATATATATATATATATATATATATATATATATATATATATATATATACATCATATCATATATATCCATCATATCATATATATATATCAATTTAGCAAATAAAATATTTTGTCCAATATGGTATTCTCTAATTAATTACTGAAATATTATATGTATATACATAAGAGTTTTTAAAGAATTATTATATTTCAACTTTTGATATGCATGATTAAAAACTTATAAATCACATTTCTAACCTTTGTTCATTATAATTTTGCTTATTATTTTGGTTGGAAGGGGAAAAAATCAAAAGGGCATTCTATCCATACTATAATATAGTTAATAAAAATACTCCAGTGTTGCTTACTTGTAGTCCCTAGCAATGAAAGTTTATTTTACAATACCGTGAACATGTGGCTTGGAAAATTTTCTGATTCAAAATTTTCTGGAAAAGCCACATCTCTAGCTACAGCTCCATCAGCCCCCTTATTTACGCCCATGGAAGAAATGACAGGTACTGAACGACAGCTTGGTTGTTAATATAGGCCAGTCAATACAGTATAATGTTCATAGAGAGGGGAAGGATATACGTCCAATCGAAGGAGTAAAAAAAAAGAGCGATCTGTACTTTTGATTTTATTGCTCAACAACTATTAAGTTGTTAGTAAGTGCATTGTCCATACGTCCCCATTGTCTTTAGAAACTCAATTGAATAGTTGAAAAAAAGAATGTGTCTAGGCATTATAGATTTTTTCCTTAATGATGCATTGACTTTGTGTTCATTAGAGCTGGCCTACATATTATTATTATCTAGGCCCAAGGTAGTGCGCCAGACCAAGTTCCGGTCTACGCACACTGTATATATTACATAAAATATTAGAGCCGATTTTTACCCTGTCATAATTTTAAACGAGTCAAAGATAAAGTTATGAAATTTTACAGAGATATTATACAAATAGATGTGAGTAAAACTGAGAAGTTTCATAGATTGGAAGTGCTTCTGAGATGTAGGCGATAGAAAAATGGAATTTATTCGACTCGCTCACTCATCAAAATTATTAGGCACTTTCCCAAACGCTAGAGACTTGACATTTTGCAGGATGCTAGACATTAGGGTGTTATTAAAGGCAAAAATAGAAAAATCCTGAAAATTTGTGGTTGATTCGGCTCTTGGAGGGGGGGGGGAGGTGCCTGTTTTTTTTTTTTTATTTGTTGCTCCTTCAGAAACAAATCATTCTGTGCAAACTTTAAATTCACTTAAAAAAAATTATTGATAGGTATTGCGGATCTAAAACTTTGCCCAATACTATGATATCATACCTCTCATAGGTTTTTCTTTTTTTTTTTTATTTATTTATTTTTTCATTTTATTTTATTGAAAAAATATTAACAGATTAAAATAAATATTACATATTAAATAGTGTACCTGCAGATCAGTACACTATTATATTGGTGCATGGGTGTATTATAAGGGGGGGCTGCAGCCCCCCCCCCCGAAATTTTCATTTGATGGTAAAAATGTGTCATAAAAACCTTAAAAATAAATTAAATAAGCTCACTTAGTTAATAACAAATAGTTTATTTTAGGCATAATAGCGTTTTAGTTGCCTATATCTATTCCAAGTTCTAAATTTTTCATATTCCATATCCCGGAAATGGTCCAAGAAATATATATAGGAAATTATTTCCTATATACGCCCATGTATTGGTGTCATAATGAGGGACAAACAAGATTGTTTATACGGGAGTGTGTTCACTCTGTTTTTTTTTTTATTTTTATTTAATTTTTTTTTTTTTATTATTATTTTTTTAATGGCGCATCGACAAATCTAGGCCATTAGCGCCGACATCCAGAGTGCAGCGAGGAATTTTCTTAACGAGCCCTGAGATGAGAAAATTCCTGCCGCTGGTGGGGCTCGAACCCACCATCTCCCGCTTATGAATCTAAGGCGCTAGCCACTAGACCACGGGAGACCCCTGTTCACTCTGTTATTTTGAATTTTGCTATGCATAATATATATAATTCATACTATACATTAGTTATAGAGTATTTTTTTTTCTTTTTTTTTTTTTTTAAGACATAGATGATATATTATACAGAGTAGTTCGATACAATAACTATGAGGATTATTTTGATTATTTATTTATTTTTTGAGCACTCGCAACAAAGGCGACTCGCTCAATATAATCATAACATATATACAATGACAATATTATAAAATCTTATTATAACATCTAATGCAACATTTCGTATAAATCATATACTTATTATCACACAGTTTAATATTAATTAATTAACTCAATATAAAATTAAACTTCATATAAAAAAAAATATATATATTACAAATATAATTACAAATATGGATGTGGCGGGAAGCAATACTAAACTACAGAATTATGTAAAAAAAAAAAAAATAAATAAAAAAAAAAAAAAAATATGGATATATTTTGGACATTATTTTAATTTGTTTAAGATGTTGGAGTATTGTGTGCTTAGATAGGTATAGCTTGTTTACAGTTCTTAATCCTGTGGGCTAGGAGATAATTCAGTCAGTGTGTGTTAATGTTGCAGTTAGTGCATGTTGATATGACGGGGTGAGAAGCCAAGGGGCACAAGTGACATTTTAAAAAAAATCGAGTTAAGTGCAGTTGTGGATAGTTAATACACACGAAATGTTGGTGGCAAAGGGATATAAGTAAATATCTGGTATTTGCTGAGAAATAGCGGAAATAAAATCAATTACTTTAAAAATGAGCAGATTTGTTTGGTGCACAAGGGATACACGTGACATTTGTCCAGTGTTATAAAGTGGATCTTTGAGGCACAATACCTCGAAAACCTTCGAGAGGACACTGTAATTAACATGTAGGCAAATTTATAAAAAAGTAGTTCGAAAATTGAAGCTTAATTAATTTATTTTAGGTCGTTTATTTAATTTACTTTAATTGATACATTGCTCCAATAAAATATGGGAAGATTTTTTAAGGGTTGTATTTTGGGATTTAAATGATTGCATCAGTTCAAGAATTACTTGGGAAGGCCTTATGTAAATTTTTGTGTTAAAACTCAAAGATTGTATGCCTTAGAAAATTTATAATATACAAAAATATAAGCAAAAACGCGAATTTTTTAGAAAAGTCTTATATTTAAAGGGCTGTAACATCGCTCGAAATTGACCAATCAAGTTCGCTGAAGTCCTGAAACATTAGTATTTTTATGCACTAAAAGGCAGTACCCAGGAAATAGTCCTTTATTTTGGTTAACAACTTGAATAATAATTTTATAGTGTACAATATCCTAAATTATGAGTTTTGAGGGGTGGGGCCAAAACTAAAAGCGCGGGGCTTTTTCTAACCCCGGATTCGGATTCAGGGACCCCAGAAACATCTACTAAACATGGTCTGGTCTCTGGGTCCGAACTTTTATTATTTATTTTTTTGTGTGGCTGCTTATAAATTGATAATATACATGAACGATTAGTTTTTTTCTTTAACTATATAACTGAAAATTCAATTAATGCATTCTAGAAACATAATTTAAACATTATACAGACTTTTACCTATCAGGGAATTTACAAAAACGATTTAACTTTAAACAGTAATATCTCAAAATGACTATAACGTCACTCGTATCTCTTGGCTTCTCAACCCATCATATCTAGATTTCCTTTATGTAGATTTATTTCTGTAAAATGTGTTTGGTTCTTCTGTGTACGTAACGTCATTTAATTTTTTAACGGAGGCCTAACTGTTTTGGGAGAGGCCTGGAACATGGGATTTTTTTCAACGTTAGTTTTTTTGGGGGGGTTCTATCTACATCATTCATCCTACCTCTTTTTGTTCTAAGTACAACTAGAAGATCTTTTGCGCCGTGCTGATGCCTCGAAATTACTCTAGACGCTGGTGAATTGCGGTTTCCTCTCGCAGACAAATGGAAGGCGTTGCTGGAATTTAATTTCGTATCTTTCTATATAATGGTCATTGTTCGATTATTTGTCTACAGATGACAAGCTTTGAAAATGTAATCTAGGTTTGTGGGAGTAAAAATTAATTTCTCTGGTAATTGCCAGGTTTATGGAAAATAGCTTCCCTCGTGGTTTTCGATATTTTGTCTCCCGTGAGTCTTCGCTTTAAGGATTAAGTGCTTTTGTTTCCACCTTGTAGAGAGAAAACACGCTTGTGTCGTCAAGACGATGACGTAAACTGAAGGAGTTGACGAGAAATGTTGAAAAGTCCACAGTTCTCCCATTTCACCCATAGGACAGAAAAATATTGGTCGGTCAAGTTTATGTGTGTATACATATATATATATATATATATATATATATATATATATATATATATATATATATATATATATATATATAATTTTTCGGTTCGCGTTCTAGCAGGCTCAAAACTTTCCGATTTTGATGAAATTTTCCAAAAAAGTGTTTTTTTTTTTTTAACTAAACATCAATTTGGTTAACCAGTGCTTTTCAGCGGACTGTTTTTCGGCAAAATTCCTGTAAATAAAATCGTAGGATTTATGGTTGAGCGTTATTTGGCTTCTGGAAAAATTCGTTTGTCAAGGTGATATCTTTAACAACGATGGATTGACTTGAAACGTTATTCAATCGTTTGCCAATAATATCAAATAAGGAATATACGTTTTGGTTACTTTTGGACTGGAGGAAGCATACCAGGTTTACTTCCTCCGGTCCACAGCTGATACATAATTTGGTCGTTTATATTTTATATCTTTGATCGATGGATGCAGGGCTAAAGTGTATTCTTATTTACTAATCTCATTCCATTTACAACCAAGGCTAGAATTAGTTGGATGTTAAGATATTTTTCCAAAGATATATTTTTAGGGTAGTTTAGTTAAAAGAAAAACGAACAATTTTTTTTTTCTTCGGCGGTAGAAAATGTTGCGCTCACGTAACGTTGGCCAGATGTATATAATATATTTATGTATATTATTTTTTTTTTCCGAGATAGGTAAGGTGGTATATTTATAAATAATACAGTTTTATGAAAACTATGATTACAATGTGAGGAATCATAAATTCCTTCAAAGAGGTAAAAAATTACAATTTTCACACAAAAACCACAATTTTATTTTTTTTATTCGTGATATACTGTAAAGGATTCTGGGTATAATTTAAAATAACATCTCTCACACGTATAAATAATTTGGCTTTCATGGACTCTGCACCTTCGCCTTGTCTCATCCCTCACTAAGAAATGTCAGATTTTATTCTTTCTAACTTCATCTAACACCGAGTTCACAGCTGGTCTTGTTCTTCTCAGTTGTTCATTGATAGATCTGAATATTGGCTCTACAAATTCATATTGCGATAAGTTTCTTGTAACATAGGATTTGAAATTAAGCAACGCCATCTTGCTATGTTATTTATTTATTTCATGCGAGCTCCGTAACAGTGGCGATGAGATCATTGGGACGTCAGAAGAAAGGTCCGTTAAATATTAGTCAGTCTGTCCAATAAAACAAAATAAAACATAAAGACATAAAAGAGAAAAAACAAGATGTTGCTATTAAATAAAATCAAAATAAAATATTACATATAGTTATACCTTTGAATATAAGTGTGCTGCTTTTAAGTGTGTAAGGAGTATATGGATGTACGGGCTACCTTCAGTAAGTAAGTCGTGTAAGTTGTAAGGAATTGTCAAGTCGCTGCGTTGTCTACAGTCTGTCAGTATATGTTTAACAGTTAGAGTTCTGTTACACTGTCTGCACGTTGGTCTTTCTTTTCTCTCCAGTAAGTATGAGTGGGTAAGTCGAGTGTGGCCTATCCGAAGCCTGGATAAAATTACATCGTCCTGACGAGAAAATTGTTCTGTTTTCCAAGTTCTTGTCGTGTTCTTAATTTCTTTTAATTTGCATGTACTCTTTGACCAATCTCTCTCTCATTCATACAGTGTGTTAGTTCGTATTATTTTGCTTAAATCGGATGAAGTAATTGTATTTATGTCTGGTATAGGTCGGTTCGTTGCTAGTTTTGCCTGTCGGTCTACAGCTGTACTCATGTCGATGTCTTCGTGTCCTGGTACCCATAGCAACGTAATGTGTTTGTTTTTAATTTGTAGAATGTTAATGTGTGTAAATATGTTCTTGATAACTGGATGTGTACTGTAAATGTTCTGTATGGACATTAAGGAACTTATAACTTAATAATTTATAACTTGCTATGTTATAAATTTTCCAAGCATTTATCGCAGCACTGTCAATCATATTTATAAACAGAGGCCACCAGATCTTTTTTTTGCATGGATTTTAATTCTTTAGTTTGCAACTCCGTTATCATGAAAGTATACTCCTCCCATGAATTTGTTGTACTGACAGATTATATTGGGTTGGGCTACCGTCTCTTCTTGTTCATTTTTTTCATTTTAGCGTTTTGCTTTTTCTATTGGCTCTGGGCCAAAATTATTATTTGTTACAAGGACTACGGAGTTATCGTTCCACCTAACTATATAAATTTTATTACAATCATAAAATGAGTAATAATATGTCCCTCTAGTCTTCTTAGCGGTCTGTTTTACATCTTCAATTAGGCACTTTTCACTTCTATTATACCTTATAGTTCTTCTTTCGACAGGTAAAGAGTTGAATATGCATGGGGTTGTCTTCATTGGACAAACTTCATAGGAATGGCCAATCATGGGTTAACGCAACATTAAAGTAATACCACTATTCTACAAACAATATATATATAGAATGCAAAACTTTTGTGTCAACAATTAAAACAAACAATGTTTTAAACAAGGAATCTGATAATTTAATTCTAGCAGCCCTTATTTGGCTGAAATTAACATTTAAATGTTATTAATCATCAGTATAGAAAAGTAACCAACTTTACTATTATTTTTCAATGGATTAAAAAATTATATATAATAATTAGAAACCTTAAATACTTAGCTGATGTAATAAAAGAGAAAATATTTGAACAAAATATGTGAAAAAAATAAAATGCTGAATTAATGTTGTGTACACGCATCAGTGGCCGTAAATGGGTTGATAGACTCCGTATGTGTTGCTTTAGAATGTTAGAAATAAATAAAGATTGACCTTAGAATGAAAGATTGCTCTTCTACCTCAGAAATATTTGCCAAGTTTGTTATTGAGCTAAGGATGCAAGGCGAGGATTTACATAGGACATCCGTTTCCTTTGAAAAAAAAAAAAAAAAAAAAAAAAAAAAACAGGATATGCATAGAATTGCAGAGAATCCTGGATTATTTGAAAGACTAAAGGAACATATCCTTGTTTCTTTGTTCTCGCCCAGACGAGCTTTACAACAAGAAAGAGACAAAAACAAGAAACCTTCTTACAGGATATGCGTCATCTATCCGTCCAGTTGCTAAGCAAGTGCATCCTGAGGAATCCTTCATGTATTCTTTCTGCGGAAAATTATCCTTTCAATCCTTTCCGGGGGAGTTTAGGATTATAGGATAGTTTTAAAGGCGTTTCCTCCCTCCCTCCATAGAAGGAAATCCGCACAGTGGGGCAAATGACCGATTTAGGAGAGCAAATTTCCGATCACTTATCCGGTCACTTTTGTAATCGAATGAAACACTAAAAAGAGATAAGTAGTGAAAATTTGGAGCCATTGTCCCGCCATAATTTAAATTGACTAGTAAAATTTTTAACCGTAGCTTTAATTTTTACAATTTGATCAAACGCCTCCCTTTCCACAATCCACAGTCAATTTGTTAAAAACATATCACAAAACGCCGGCGTTTTTGTCTGATAAATTAAGTTTTGTCCGCCAAACGTCAAACAGCTCATTCGTGGAATCACACATGTACCTAAAAATTGATTTTGTTTGAAAACTTTGATAAGATTGGTTACAAAATAATTATGCAATAGAATTCTATTAATTTTAGCGAGTTGGATTGACTAGGGTTTTGATATCTTCTTGAGCGAGCGTAGCGAGCGGAAACGCATAGCATGTATGCCTAAAAGTCGTCCTAGACATTCTTCTTATCATCCTAGACATCCTTCTTAGATTTCTTCTCCTTCAGACGCGATGTTCAGTGGATATAAATCCCCAATCGCACCGAAAAATTCCTTTAAGCGCTCTTAATATTTATGAGTGCGTTTAAAGAAAAATTCGGCTAAATACCCATCTAAATGGTCTTCTCGCCAAAAGTATGTTGACAATCAAAGTTTAGCAGGCACGAATTAGAACGAACTAATAACTATAAAGGCATTAGCTAATTATTAAGGGATTTCTGTTATATAATAATCTTCATGAACGAAACAAGAAATGTGAAGAATGTTTCATTATTTAAAAAAATGGTTGTGAATAAATAACTGGTGGTTAAATAATTAATGGTAAATTTCAATTAGACTTCTTTATTACGGACTTTTCCGTACCCGCGCATGCGCATGTTGACAAATTTAGTTGTTTACATTACCTTTCATAACAGTGAACTTTAGTGCTTAATAACTTCTTTCCTAGTTGAAAACGATTTTTTTTTTTTTTTTTTTTTTTTTTTTTTTTTTTTTTTAACGGATTCGTGTTTAGTGTATCAAAATACGTTATTGCACAAAATTTGAAAGAAATCGGTTTTGTGGACGCGAAAGTTCAGTTCTGCCTAATTAAGAATTTAATTATAAGAAAATAGTACATGCCTAGCACGCGTCAAATTTAAAAGTATGGAAATATACATAATTCGCAAGATTGTGCTTGATTAAGTACGAATTCAAACAAAACATATTCTCTGGAATAATGGGAGTTGATGCATAATTATTTTGTAACCAATCTTATCAAAGTTTTCAAACAAAATCAATTTTTAGGTACATGTGTGATTCCACGAATGAGCTGTTTGACGTTTGGCGGACAAAACTTAATTTATCAGACAAAAACGCCGGCGTTTTGTGATATGTTTTTAACAAATTGACTGTGGATTGTGGAAAGGGAGGCGTTTGATCAAATTGTAAAAATTAAAGCTACGGTTAAAAATTTTACTAGTCAATTTAAATTATGGCGGGACAATGGCTCCAAATTTTCACTACTTATCTCTTTTTAGTGTTTCATTCGATTACAAAAGTGACCGGATAAGTGATCGGAAATTTGCTCTCCTAAATCGGTCATTTGCCCCACTGTGCGGATTTCCTTCTATGGAGGGAGGGAGGAAACGCCTTTAAAACTATCCTATAATCCTAAACTCCCCCGGAAAGGATTGAAAGGATAATTTTCCGCAGAAAGAATACATGAAGGATTCCTCAGGATGCACTTGCTTAGCAACTGGACGGATAGATGACGCATATCCTGTAAGAAGGTTTCTTGTTTTTGTCTCTTTCTTGTTGTAAAGCTCGTCTGGGCGAGAACAAAGAAACAAGGATATGTTCCTTTAGTCTTTCAAATAATCCAGGATTCTCTGCAATTCTATGCATATCCTGTTTTTGTTTTTTTTGTTTTTTTTTTTTCAAAGGAAACGGATGTCCTATGTAAATCCTCACCTTGCATCCTTAGCTCAATAACAAACTTGGCAAATATTTCTGAGGTAGAAGAGCAATCTTTCATTCTAAGGTCAATCTTTATTTATTTCTAACATTCTAAAGCAACACATACAATTCGATACATACCCTTAATAGCTACATACAAACACACATGGACGAGTCTATCAACCCATTTACGGCCACTGATGCGTGTACACAACATTAATTCAGCATTTTATTTTTTTCACATATTTTGTTCAAATATTTTCTCTTTTATTACATCAGCTAAGTATTTAAGGTTTCTAATTATTATATATAATTTTTTAATCCATTGAAAAATAATAGTAAAGTTGGTTACTTTTCTATACTGATGATTAATAACATTTAAATGTTAATTTCAGCCAAATAAGGGCTGCTAGAATTAAATTATCAGATTCCTTGTTTAAAACATTGTTTGTTTTAATTGTTGACACAAAAGTTTTGCATTCTATTTATATATTATTTGTAGAATAGTCGTATTACTTTAATGTTGCGTTAACCCATGATTGGCCATTCCTATGAAGTTTGTCCAATGAAGACAACCCCATGCATATTCAACTCTTTACCTGTCGAAAGAAGAACTATAAGGTACAATAGAAGTGAAAAGTGCCTAATTGAAGATGTAAAACAGACCGCTAAGAAGACTAGAGGGACATATTATTACTCATTTTATGATTGTAATAAAATTTATATAGTTAGGTGGAACGATAACTCCGTAGTCCTTGTAACAAATAATAATTTTGGCCCAGAGCCAATAGAAAAAGCAAAACGCTAATAGAATTCTATTAATTTTAGCGAGTTGGATTGACTAGGGTTTTGATATCTTCTTGAGCGAGCGTAGCGAGCGGAAACGCATAGCATGTATGCCTAAAAGTCGTCCTAGACATTCTTCTTATCCTCCTAGACATCCTTCTTAGATTTCTTCTCCTTGAGCGGGCGGAAACGCATAGCACGTATGCCCGTAAGCGACAGTTGACGACGGGTGAGGATGCTCTTAAAATTGACAATATTTTTGAATAAATGGTTTATAAATATTTCAAATGAGAGTTCTCTGTTTCCCAATGTTACTTGTCTGCGTATGCGCATATTTCCAAATACGCTGTTTACACCTACTTTTATAACCTTCCTAACAGTGAACTTTAGTGCTTAATAACTTCTTTCCTAGTTGAAAGCGATTTTTTTTTAACGTACTCGTGTTTAGTGCATTAAAATACGTTGTTGTGAAAAATGTTAAAGAAATCGGTTTTGAGGACGCTAAACTTCAGTTTTACCATGCTTTGTTTGACTTCGTACTTAATCTAGCCCAATCTTGCAAAATATGTACATTTCCATACTTTTAAATTTGACGTGTGCTACGCATGTAATATTTTCTTATCATTAAATTCTTAATTAGTACTTAGGTAGGTAAAAAGGTAAAACTGAAGGAGAGCGTACTCAGCACCGATTGTTTTCAGATTTTACACTATAACGTATTTTGATGCACTAAACACGAATCCGTAAAAAAAATAAAATGCTCTCAACTAGGAAAGAAGTTCACTGTTATGTAGGTTATAAAAGTTGGCGTAAGCAGCGTAATAATAAACATATATGTATCATTGAAAGCAACCAGCTGGACTCCTCTTTCTGGACTTCACTTGACCATGAGATACCGATAAGTCCATATCTATTCTTTATGTGATTCCATCCCGATTTGCGATAAAACAGACGTTAAAAGTTAAATAAATAAATGAATATATTGCTTAACTATTTAGCTCAGCATTGATATTTTGGTAATACTGAAGTTTCGCTTCCTCACAACCGATTTCTTTCAAACTTTGTACAATGACGTATTTTGATGCACTAAATACGAATCCGTTAGAAAGAAAACTCGCTTTCAACTAAGAAAGAAGTTATTAAGCACTAAAGTTCACTGTTATGCAGGTTATGAGAGCTAATGTAAACAACTATATTTGTCAACATGCGCATGCGCGGGATTGGAAAAGTCCGTAATAAAGAAGTCAAATAAAAATTTACCATCAATTATTTAAATTCACCAGCACTTATTTATTAGCAACAATTTTTTAAATAATGAAACATTCTTCACATTTCTTGTTTCGTTCATGAAAAGCATTAAATAACAGAAATCCCTTCATAATTAGCTAATGCCTTTATAATTATTAGTTCGTTCTAATTCGCGCCTGCTGAAGTTTGATTGTCAGCATACTTTCATTTTATACAAAACTAACAATGAAGTTGCACGAATTTATTATTCTCGCCCACAATAAAGAAGAATTACTCAAAGGCATTTTTTAAGAATTACATTAAAGACATTTTTCGGTGTGATTGGGGATTTATATCCAACGAACATCGCGCCTGAAGGAAAAGAAAGCTATGAAGAATGTCTAAGAGGATAAGAAGAATGTCTAGGACGACTTTTGGGCAGACGTGCTATGCGTTTCTGCTCGCTACGCTCGCTCAGGAAGATATCAAAACTCTAGTCAATCCAACTCGATGTTATGGTTAGAATTCCGATGTTATGGCGGTTATAAATTGTTTATCAACATTTCAAATGAGAGTTCTTTGTTTCCCAATGTTAGTTGCCTGCGCATCCACATGTTTACGCCAACTTTAACCTCCAAACAGTGAACTTTAGTGCTTAATAACTTCTTCCCTAGTTGAACGCGATTTTTTTTAACGTATTCGTGTTTTGTGCATTAAAATACAATTTAGTGCAAAATTCGAAAAAAAAAAAAATCGGCGCTGAGGACGCTCTCCTTCCGTTTTACCCTTAATTATTACGTAGGTAGTAAAAGTAATATTAACACTTACTATGTCGATGCTCATGCTTGGGGATTACCTTGTAGCCCTTCACTATCGTACATACAACTGAGGAGGTGGCATAAAGGCCACGAAACGTGTAGGGCGTACAAACAATAAATAGTACAAAGAAAATTGGAGTACTATTCTTTTGACCTTGGCCATGTATAAAGAATAAATAACTGTTTAGAAGCTTATTAATAAACTAGACTTATTTGTTGCAAAATAATGTGGACTCTGAGCTCTGTTTTGGCAGAGTGTGGAAAAACAGCTGTTTTTGAACGCTAAGACAATTGTTTTTACATTGCTAATAGTATTCATCTCTAAATCTCTTTTTGGCTTTTGCTCTCCTAAATCGGTCATTTGCCCCACTGAGGGACGGAAATTTATGCCGTGGCGTATCAACAAGTGGGCTATTAACGACGGATTTTATTTTTTTATAAATTAAAATAAATATACGTAGGTTGTTATTCTGCTGGAAAGATCGAGCCAATAAATACTCAAAAATTCGTGGATAAATTCCTGTGCGCACTATTATTTTCGTAATTTATAGTTTCTGAATCATGAAATTTTCTAATTGGCACTTACAGGTTACCTCATGAGGTCAACCTCATAGGTGGGCTTCCTTACTATGGAGGGAGGGAGGAAACGTGCTAAAAAAAAAAAAAGGAAAAAAACTATCCTAGTCAAGTACTGATGGATTAGCTTCGAAATCCTTTTGTAGCCAAATCATGCAGAATGCAACAATTGATCTGCCATTACTGAAGATCGTTACAATCAGAGATTAAATGAACTGCTTCGGTGATGTTTCTGAGTAAATAGTTCTCAGGAGGAGAAAGCTGCTACTCATTTGAGTAAATGGTCCGTAGATTTTCCTGAGTTATCTTTTTGCTTGGAAAGAGCAGAGAAAGCAACCTCAGAAGGATTCTTGTACAATTAGGGTCGAAAATAGCTTAGTTCGATCTTCATAATTGAATCGGCTCTTGGGAAAATTTCTGAAACTTGTTTGGTGTACCACCTATTATTCCCTTTGTACCACAGAAATTCTTCCTCTAAATGTTTCTTAGAAAATCATTAGTTATTGGTTTGAGTCCCACAACTTTGGTGATGGTCCTTCATTCCACGGGAGGAAACTCGCTTATGAGGTTGACCTTGTGAGGCAATATGGAAGTGTCTACGAGAAACTTTTACGTTTTCGAACCCGTAGACAAGGAAAATAACAGTGCGCACCAGAAGTCATCCACAGGTTTGCACGCGAGTACTGTGTGGGCCATGAATTTGTTAACATTTGAAAAATCGTAAAAAAAAAAAAAAAAAAAAAAAAATTCTCATATTTTAAAAATTGTTTATTTACAATAAAGCTAATTCGTTGGATTTTTTTTTACTTTTGCACTCTTCAAAGCGACTAACTAAATTTTCGAATATTCGTTGACAAAGAGATCGCCGACATCTCTTGGCTGATGTTTTCTTTTAATGGACATAGTGTATATGGTTTATGGATGTATACACGACTTTTTAAATAACCCCATAAAAAAAATCTGCTAGGGATAGATTTGGACTCCTCGGTGACCTCCGGCAGATGGATCGAGTGTTACGATTGTAGCCAGCAAATTTTAGTACGATCGGTGCCTAGAACTCCCGTAACATTTTCACATACTCAGCAGAATTGACAGCAACCGAACAGCCACGCGAAAGAGTAAGGCCCATAAAACAAATACACTACGCCAACTAAAAGAAAAAAAAAAATCAGCCAATAGATGTCGGCGATCTCGCGGTATCTTTGCCAAAAAAATTACAACAAATTAGCTTTCTTGTGAATATGTTTATTCACTAAAAAGCTAATTTTTATAATATGTCAAATGGTTTTTTTATACAATTTTTTCAAATGTTAACTAATTCATGGCCCACCCTTATTTATTAGTTCGAACTTTCATTGCAGCCAAATTACACACTACGTATGTTTGATCGCAGATCACAAAATATGATGATTGTGGGGGTGAATCGCATTATCTCACAGTCAGATGTGTATTAAAAGAATAGGTTTTTACTCACCGACTTCCCAAAGCAGAGTGGTTCCAGCAGCTAGCTCTCGTTGAATTTATATGGCGCTACTCACAAAGCGCGAAATTTAAATACGGAGCAAGTCAGGTTTATTTGAATACTGAACAACGTATATTTTAATTCATAGAAGTACAAAGCCAGCGTGAGTATCCTAGAATTTGGTATGCGTTGCTGTAGTTCTTTCTGAACACATCTCTCAATATGGTGCTGTACCAAGCTAAAAAATAAAAATAAGAGGCCATCATGTTGAAAGACGGATGCAATGCACGGGAATGCGTGTTTGATATTTGATATGTATCTACCAAAAGTAAACTACAAATTTGGTTAATTGCTTTGATGGTGCAGATGAACCTCCTTTAAAAGGCTGTCTGTTGTTCTATTTTTTGCTTCCATGCATACCCTACGAACTACGTTTTTTTCTGACATTATATTTACTAAATAACTAAAAATACTTGTATAAAAACAATAGTAATTTTCCTTTTGTATCTATTTGAATAAAGGTATTCCTGAACATTAGCATTCCTAGACATTGAAAGCAACAGCTGTCCAACGTGCCCTATTGTTCAGACATCTTGGTTTCGAAAGCTCCTTGATCTGATCCTCTGCCTTTTGAATATAAACTAGATCCAATTCTATGGATGAATGTATATTAGACCACACGCTATTTCCTTGCTTTGTGAATATATATAATCTACTAAGAAGATTAAGTTTATACAAGCTGATTTACTCGTCCTTGGAGTGTGTGAAAATTCAATTTGGTGAAACTGTAAAATTGCCCACTCTGACAGAATTGTTGTTAACAGGTCTGTTAAGGTGTACGAATGCCTTAACAAACCGTCCGTCTCACAGGAACTGCATAACCTACAGGTCGGTAATAGTGATGCCAAACATTTGCCCCACCGCCAAACGGATAAGTCTCCCATAATTCCCATACTTTGTCCGGTGCAGCGAGTTAAGATTGGAGTTCAGTGCGGCCAAAATAGCCACCTTAACCCCTTTTGACACAATTATATCAGGCATATATTGCCGGTTATACGCTCTCAGGACTGTCTCGCAGTGACCCTCGTAACCACTCCTGACAAAACTCACTACAATAACGTGTCTCAAACAAGAACCTTCCCGTGAACCATAACATTGCTGTATAGGGTCTGAGAGTGGCGTTCTCAATTTATGTGCACGCTACCACGCCCTCACGCCGACCTCTTATCGTTCTCACGGTGAGCAATTCAAGATGTTGATACGAACATACTCGAGGAAATCCCAACCATAAGTGGTCTAGCCTCCATCATTAAGCCAATATGTCGAAGCCTTACTAGCACAAGATACCTTCAATCCTGCTCCATCGTCGGACGCGTAGAGCTTCTCTGCTCACCAGCGCTTTCTAGTTTCAGGGCACCAGGCGTCTTCATGTATCAAGCCCTGCCTAGCCAGGAACTCCTTCGCTTTCGGCAGCCTTTTGGTCATGTCCGCCGAACTACAAGTATAAGCCAACCAGACCAGACCGTTCCATTCCGGACGTCCTGTTGTCAGAGTCGGTACCTGGACGCTCATGAATGGCACACCCAAGCATCCCTCTGGTATATCCTATGGCAGCCTCAGCCACCTCCTCACCATTGATTTTAAAATTCGTTAATCCTTCGCTTGAGAAGTCACTAAGTACGAGCTTGGAAGAAGGGACGAAACCTCTTCTAATTTATGTTATATTTTATTAATATGTTAGCATCCGGCCGGTTGTACATAATAATAATTAAGGATTGCCTACGCGTTTATATGAATTTTTAAAGCTTTCATGTAATATTTCTGCAAATAAAATTAAATAAAACATATTAATAAAAATGTCGACGCTTCACAACCATAGATTACGAGCGGTATATTATATATATATATATATATATATATATATATATACATATACATATATATATATATATATATATATATATATATATATATATATATATATATATATATATATATATATATATAAAATGTCTGTCAGTTTGTTGGCCGATTTTTACCAAATTTGGCCCATAGGTCAAAATTGTCTAGGACTTAGTTATTTAATATTATTTATTTGGTTTCTAATTTATTTATCCTCGCACGCCCTAGCCGCGTAACAGCTAGTGCATATACGTTTTTGCGAATCACACCAGACTTTAATATTATAATTATAATATGTGATAATTCCTTTGAGTTGGACTTTTTTATATTCGAGATGTAAAATTTGCAATGTTATTGTCGACTAATGTCAGTACACCAAGGCGTTTTTGTTATTATTTCATTGCATCTGCTTATGGGACAGCTCCAGACTATCGACAGGTTTCCACCGTTTTATAAACACTCAAGGCGGATAAGGAAATTTCTTTTTCAAGTCCCTCGATGGAAAGGGCGTACCAGTTAGCCAAGGTCAATTTTATTAATTAATTTGTAATTAATATTGTCTTATTGAACTATTGATATGTTGAACGGAATCTATGTTCGATAATAAAATGATTTGCAGGCTCCATTAGCGCGGACTCATTATTATGGAAAGGAGAAGTGTGAAGGCGAAAACCTGCCCGCCTCCAAATGCTTATATTTCCACGTGTTCTCCGAGCATAGTAAGGAGCAATCGTGAACGAGCGTTCCATCGGAAATAGGAATGGGTATAATGTATTCCAAACAAGTGTAAGAACGATCTTTAATTCGAGAAACTCATTTGCCTCGAGATGTTCCTCTTTGGTTTCATATGTATTCCGTGTTGGCGTTCCTCCGTGATAGTTCTGCCCACCTGTTCCATCGCTATGGTGGAATAGTTAACAGTGGCCTTCGCAATGAATCGGTCTGAAGTCAGTTCGCTCGTCCGTCGTCGGGCGCTGGAAACTGAAGGAATTCTTGCTTTATTTTTCTTTCTTTATTTGTTCTTGGGTTAAATCCCTTACGAAGGAGTAAAAGTTGAATGAGGAAAAATGTCATCACATCACCTTCACCCTCCAACGCAATTCCTGTCGACCAGTACACTTCAATACGGTCTCATTACCATCTTCTGATACAGTTCGCTACAGGACTACACTTGGACTCCCGATTTGCCCCCCAACATCACTTAAAACTTAAAATACAAGAACTTAACAGGCGATTTGGACAACTCTACAGACGGATGAATCGCACAGGATCACACTTAAGTACTGAATACATACTAAGCCTTTACAAATCACTACTGCAATCCATTTGGAAGGATCAGTACTTTGGGGAACTGGGAAAATATCGAACATCAGACGCAAACAAACATTCCAATCCAATGTCCTAAGAACAATAGTCAATGCTCCATTTGATGTTTCCAACCCCAACCTCCATAAAGACCTCAATATCCCACTCGTTAAAGATGTATTATCCAGATTTCAACGTTTCCACGTCAAACCTTCCACACATCAAAATCCTGAAGTACTCTCCCTATCGAGCGTCAACCACCCACCCACTCCCCCGAGGCGACTCAGAAGACAGTGGCCCAGAGATCTGCTCTACAGGTAGAAATTGATTGTACTGAAATGTCTGTGTATTCAAGTCAATTTTCTTACTTACATCTTGAGAGCTTGTTGATGTGATGTTTTCTTCTTTTTCTAGTACCATTGTGTTTTTAGTTTTATCACTAAGTAATAATTCAATTGAGCCTTCATTGGATTTAAAAGAAATGTTTTTTGTAGAGTAAGAATTTTTAGCCTGAAAGTTACCTGAAAACTAACAACACTTACATCAAACACATATCGTCCCTACCATGTCAAACCTTATGTAGGATGTCAGCTTTTTCATTTCCTAGAATCCCTGCATGACTTAGAGTCCGTAAGAAAGAAACATGATATATCGTCCCTACCATGTCAAACTATCAAATATGAAAAATCTCGTTTTTTAGTTTCGAGACTTTGCACTTGGATTGTGGACGGCTTGTTGAAAATTGTCACAACTCTAACCCGCTTAGTAAGGCCTTTAATGCCTTAAATAAAGTATCGAATTTTTCAATATATTACCTCGTCAATATATTACTTCGTCAGAATATGTTAGTTCCTTAGAATATGATAGTTTGCTCAGAATTCACATTCGATAGTTCGACATGGTAGGGACGATATATATATATATATATATATATATATATATATATATATATATATATATATATTTTACACCGGAATCAAATCCTAATATTTTTCATATACTTCGAAATTATTTATCGCCAAGTTGTAAAAACATTAATCTACTATATATTTGTCATAAACCACTCACTGACTGATAGACAAATTTGAAATTTTGCATGAACACTCCCTTTATGTAATGTAAACTCTCGCTAAGAAAGGTTTTTT
The DNA here is from genome assembly GCA_946811695.1 of Gonocerus acuteangulatus. Classification (NCBI taxonomy): domain Eukaryota; kingdom Metazoa; phylum Arthropoda; class Insecta; order Hemiptera; family Coreidae; genus Gonocerus; species Gonocerus acuteangulatus. Next base: position 66,624,714 of record OX328129.1, read on the forward strand.
TTATATTCATATGTTTCAGCATTTTTAGAGGGGTTTGAATTTTTAGTTGGTCAGAGCAGGCAAGCCTAGGCAGCATGCGTTGCTAGGACGTTAAGAGAACAGCTGTTACCGTACTGTATCTATTTCTTAATATTATTTCTATTTGAGCTTCATTTAAACTGTGATGGCAGACCTTGAATTACTAGATATAAACAGTGTTTTTGTCACTCATAGATTTTACGTTATACCTGGTGATGGTCCATCCGAGGTAATAATATCCCGAACTCTTGCGCAGCCTCCCCGCCCATCAGTCAGAGCACTTCTTGGTAATGCTCGCAAATATAATGGGTGTTTCCAAATGACACCTTGGAAACATACCTTTTTAAATTGTAACGTTAATTTATTATTGACAGCGAATTTTTACCTGTACTAGTTAAAGTCTTGTTACTGCTAACGGGTTATATCTAGGTTATGTGTTTCTAGACACTGGTCCGGAGCGCCCCAATGTCAAGAAACATAATATTTTCATTACTTATCAATTGATGAATAACTTATAGTATGGCGGGAACCGTGCTATAAAAAACTTTACGTTAATTTCGATTGTACATTATTTAACGCAATAAAATGACTACTTATCTCCCGTGACGAAGCACGGGCATTCAGCTAGTATATTAATAAATAAAATGTAAACAAGGATTTATAATTCAAACACTTATATATTTTAGTTTATGAATGCTTAGTTATGCAGGTCCTGTGCACGGGAATTATAGTTATTGAACTTCCGGTGCAGTTAGGTGATTTGTATGTTATTTTTAAGGGAAAACAGGTCTTTTTGCTTATTAATTTAATGAAATTACATTCTGTAAAATAATACATTTTATAATGTGCTCACATATACATATAAAAATCACGAGCGTCTGCACTAGCTGCCCCCTTGTCTCCTCGGGTAAGCGAGATGACCAGGGACAGCTGTACCCCATTCCTCAACCAGCAGCAGTAGGAAGTACTGGATCTGGAAAAGGGACGAGAGAGCTGCAGACACTCTAGGGGCTTGTGGGGAGAAGATAACCTCCGTTATCACTCCCTTGTATTGCTTAAAGCAGATCGCGGGGCCACATCCTGTTCAACCGTCGTGGTGGGGAATAGGGATGGCTGGGAGTGGACAGTGACTGGACAGCAGGATTAGGGTTTAGGGATAATTTGTGATGAAAATTTGCAAATCGGATGGGGATAAGGTCTTGTATTAAGGAATGTTGAGGTCTTTATGAAGATTCTTATTGGTTATGTAAAAAGGAGCATTGACTATAGTTCGGAGGACTTTAGATTGGAAGGTTTGGAAGCGTCTGATGTTCGATGGTTTTGCAGTTCCCCATAGTTCTATTCCGTATGTCCAAATGGGTTTTATAATTGTGTTGTAGATTATGAGTTTGTTTTCGAGTGAGAGAGGTGAGTTTGAATGTTATTAATGGTCCATTAAAGGTCATTTTACGGATTATCCAAAACGCATCTATACATCACGAAGGATACCAAAAGCAGGCCTACCAGCTGTTCATAGGCTCGGCACTATTCGGCTCAAGAGGCGGAAACAGCCGAACGGAGCCGAGGAGAACGCTGAAGACAGAACAGCGAGTCAGTCACGGCGCGGTGAGGATGTGAGACGGAGCTCGCCGAGTGAGAGTTCACCATGCGATCGGCCACAGGGATCTCGCTAGTATGTCTCCTAGCGACCGCACTTCTCGCTTCCATACTCCTGGCTCTTGTTTTCGTCTTCTTCTATAGCACAGGACCTGTGCAGACCAGCGTGCAGGCCGCAGCACCGCATCTCAAAGGTATGCACTGGAATATATCAATTGTCGAGCAACTACAAAAAATGTCTGAAAATATTACACAAAAACATATATACTTAAAATAAAATTAATACGATTTTTTTTCTGAAGTAGAATAAAGTTAAAAAAAAAATCTACAAATACTAATGTGAAAAAATTAAGCGAAAAAGAAATAATACAATAATAGACAAATACAAGAGCATTAAAATTTGGTTAATCTATAAATATTTAATATTAAAAAAAACATGTAAATTAAAACGAAAAACTATTTTTTTGTCATTTTTTTTATTGTACACCTTTATATATTGTTATATATATAATGATTTTGTGGTGTTATCTACTCTTACGTCAGAGGATTTGGAACTTCTTTCTTCCTTAAAATGTATTATAATTTATTGGAAACAGTTCTAAATTTAGCAATATAAATACAATGTTCTTATGGTGATAAAACGTACTTTTGATATAATTCTTCACTTAGAATAAAGCATTAATTACCTTTTTTTTTTTGAAATATTTATTTTACCAAACTTCCAATCCGTTTAATAATAAGAGAAAAAAAGTATTTCTAATTATAAAAATAATCTTCAATAATAAATTAAAACATGATTTATATGTTTTTCAAATAAATGAGTATTTGGCGGTGAAGTAAATTTGTTACGGATTTTTGTATCATTATTTAAGAAACCATTTTTTTAAACACATTTGTGTTTTTGTTTTTTAATTGAGTACCTTAAAAATGTTTTTAATAGGATAGTTTGTTTTTTTTCTCAAAATATATTAACTTAGAGATATTCATATAAACTTCATTCAAACATTCAAACTATACTATCATGTATATATATATATATATATATATATATATATATATATATATATATATATTTCACAACTTTTCATTAGCGCTGTAATAACTGAATGGTTCTTATCTTTAATTGTGACAGTACTTCGATTTCTCATCATAAACATCCCAGAAGAAATTACAAACATTTATTACATGTACTTAATCATCAAATTAACACTCAATATGGGTTTTAGTTTATATATATATATATATTTGCCTTGGGACATTGGTTAATCAGTTTCGTATTTTTTAAGTAAGATTCAGAAATTGTCCTGACATTAAAATGTAAATATATTCAAATTTAAAAATTACATGTTGTATTCGATATCTTAAGCGTACACTAGCATAAAATAAACCAACTGTGATTATGAATGTGAACATCGACAAATCATTTGCGCATATATATATACATATATATATATATATATATATGTATATATATATGTATATATATATATGTATATATATATGTATATATATATATATAATTAGCATTAATGAGTAGTTTTGTAATTACGACATTTTGACGTACTGTTACGCGTGTATGTGTGCGTGTTTGTGCGCGCGTGTTTGTGTACGGCATCCTTGACAGAGGAAGTCCTCGACACTGAGATCTCTCTATAACTTATGACTGATGACGTTTCATATCCCACTTCCCTCGGCGAGATAGGCTTCAATCTGACCATATATATATATATATATATATATATATATATATATATATATATATATATATATAAATATATAAACTAATAACCATATCGACTGTTAATTTGATGATTAAGTACATGCTATAAATTTTTGTAGGGATATTTCGGATAATTCTCACAAAATTCAAAATTCACGACAGCGTGATGAAAAATCGAAGTACTATACAAATTTCAAGATGAGAACCATTCAGTTATAACAGCACTTATGAAAAATTGTGAAATATATAATAGTATAGTTTGAAATAAATGAAAAAAAATTATATTAAGTAAAAGTAAAATAAGTTATATAAAATGTAAATGTGTGCACGGTTTTGAGAGTTCAGTTACTTTTGACGAAAAAAAAATATCAGTGAAGCATAAACAGTTAAGACAACAATATTAAAACAATTATTAAGAAAAAGAAAAACGTTATTTGTAAAAAAAATGTAAACAGAAATTAAGTATAAAAAATAAAAAAGTAAATCATGGTTTTGAAGAAAATAGAGAGTACTTTATTAGAATATATATATATATATATATATATATATATATATATATATATATATATGTATATTCTGAGTTAATAATATTGGACGTTAAAATTTAAATAATAAAATTGGTAAAAGCTGTAAATTTAGGGATATCTATATTTGCAAAAAATGCTGAATAATGTATGGAAAAAACGGCAAAGGAACTACAAATAATATGATACAAAATCAAAATTAATAATTCATAATTATCATATTGCTCTTCGATTATATGATTGAAATTTGGTTTATGTTCTTGTTAGAATCTTTAATTACTTGAAACGTTAAGCTCGTATAAAGAAGCTTTATAAATATTTTTAAACAAATAAATGTGTTTTTAAAATATAAATTTATTTCTACCACCATTTCGTCTCAATATAAAACGCCATAAAATCATAGAAGTACCTATACTTTTACTTATAATAATTATTCAAAATATTAAATTTTAATGTTGCCAACAATTTGATATTTAATATTTAAAAAAAAAAAATATGTCATTTCAGTCACACAATTTGGGCGGTTTGTGCTGGAGGTATCATGTGAAGGATCTTCTCCTATTAAACGAGATTGTTGGTGATAAATAAATTTTTGTTGGTTGGAAGGAATTCGCACACTCTTTTCATGTCTATATCTTACATGCTGAGTTTTTTTTTTGTGGGTAAAGCAATATTTTATACACTAAAGTGGTAGCAGAGAAACTGAAAAGCACCTGTTGCTGGTGTCCTTGGGGGTCGATGCACAATAATTATTAAAAAAATTGACAAATTAAAGCTGAAGTGAATTTTTTTCCAGCTGACTGCTAAAATATAATTGTTACTGGGAAGAGCACTTGAGCTGCTTTTGAACAAACAGTTGTTTTATTGTCGGGATTGTGATATCAGAACCCGTTTGAAATATTGTTCAGAGATAAGATGGCCTTCCAAGGACGAGTGGTTCTTCTTTATTTTTCTAGAGTAAAACTTGTAATCATTATTTAATTTCTTATGTTTATTTAATTTATTTATTTAACTAATCGCAGAATAAATTTGATTTACAATGTTTGCCGGGTCAAGGAACCCAGCTTTGTGTACGATCTTATTTATAAACGCACCAGCTGGCGTATCCTTCCTTGACGGCTGGATAAGGAAAAAAATGGAAATCTTAGTTTTATTTCTACTAGGATGATTCGTATAGTTTGATAGAAATATATTAACAGTAAAATTCTTAGCATTTAGTGCCAAACCTCTGATTTTCATGAAACTTCAAATATCCCTTCGTTTTATCCTAAATAAGAATATTTATTTAATTTTAACGTCCATTATGATTAACTAAGAATTTTAGGACGGGTTTTCTATAGGTTACCACCCTTCTCTCGCCAGGACAGGGTTGGTGCCTTTTCTTTTTTCTAAAGAAAAGCCACCACCCCTTGTGGGAATCGAACCCACGACCCTTGACACGGAGTGTTAAGTGCTCACGCTTTTACAGTCATGGCCACCGGCCCTCCAAAATAAGAATAAAAACGCGAAAAAAATGTCGCAAATCACAGTATTTATTTTACAGGTTTAATTGTTATGACACGGCTTCTATAAACTAAAAATAAATCAATTTATATTAAAAAAAAAAAATGAGCTAACGTGTGTTCTAATAAATTAAAAATTGGAGGCCCGGTGGCGTGTGCAAGTAACACTGTGCCGAGGGTCGAGGGTTCAATTCCCACAAGGGTTGGTGGCTTTTCTTTAGAAAAAAGAAAAGGCATCAGCCCTATCCTGGCTAGAAAAAGGTGGTGACATATATATAACCCGTTCTGAAATTCTCAATTAATTATAATGGACGTTAACATTTAAATAAATTAAAAATATTATAAATTTCATAAAAAGGTAATTATTAAAAAAAAATGCTGATATTGTTCTTAATCTATATTTGAATCGTTTTTATAGGTTTCTTAATGGTACCCAGGATACAACTTAATGGTACCCAGGATACAACTTTGCAATCCCTTTAAATCTATTTTCTATTCCCAAATCATGGAACATCACCCCGAAAGATAATTCCTTGACTTTTTTTTTTAATCATTGTGCGTTAATCCTAGCGGGAATTACGGAGGAAACGGTCTAATGTGAACGGAAGATAAGTGAAGTCTAAACTTTCTATAAGTAATTATAAATATCTTCAATCCCGATTCAAATCCCGATTATATATCCCGGGGCCGTGAGTGTTAAGGCGTGAGCACATATTACTCCGTTCCAAAGGTCTTTGGTTAGATTTCCACTTTCGGTTGTAGCTTTTCTTTGGAAAAACTCCTTGCTAGAATATATATATATATATATTATATATATATATATATATATATATTTTTTGTTGAGGTAGTATCCTTGAAGCTAGAACGGAGTGACCTATATGGTGGACTAGTGGTCAGCCGATACGGTCCGTTCTCATCAGCAGAATATTCCCTTGATCAGCCTGTTTCGTCCTGCGAATCCTTATCCTTCTACAGCTTCATTACATTTTACATTTCCTTAAACGTTTTAAAAGATGAGGTTCAAATCCCAACAAGGCCACGGATTTCAATACGGACAGTCGGAAATAATCATTTATTTAAATTTTAATGCCCATTTATTATTGACAAAGAATTTTAGGAAGGTTTATCTATAGGTTACCAGACAGGATAAGGATGATGCCTTTTTTTCGAAAGAAAAGCCCCCACCCCAAGTGGGAATCGAACCCACGACCGTAGAAACGGAGTGCACACGCCTTAGCACTAGGCTACGGGGCCTCCTTTATTTATTATTTTGCAACGCGGTTTATTAGCAGTAGATTTGAGTGTCTTCTTGTTTTTTTCTAGCATTTCCCGAAGGCTGCTCCCATGAAAGAATCTTTAAAATATTTTTTTAAATTTTGAGCCCTCCTACCAAGAACGTGGAAATGACTCTATTTAAGCACTCTCTCGAAAATCGTATTTGTAGAAAATTTAATAAGCTTTCGAATGTAAACTTTAGGGTAGCCAAACACATTCTGTTCAAACCTCAAGGCAGGGTCTGCACAGTCCAGTTATAGTAGACCCTCTGAATGTGAAGCAAATATCCTCTTGTAGACACAGGGTAGGCCTGGCCTGCACAGTCCCAGCCTCATTCGTCTGTACAGTTAATTGTTTGTTGTTTTTTTTCATTATACTTCGATGGACTGTCACCGTGTATAAGCACCCTTACACATATTAAGATTTCCCTAACGGTTTCGAAATAAGTTAGAATTTACGCTTACCTATAAGGCGAGTAAAGCAAATAGTAAATCTTCTTTTATTTTATTTTTTTCATATTTTCCCGTGAATGGTTACAGATATGGCCTTGGAAATGGTTTCATTAGATTTGCCACGTCCAACTTGTTATAAAACGTTTACTTGGAAGACTAGTAACATGTAAGCGTTACGATTGTTTCACGTGCATATTTCGCTGAATGAAAGAAATATGTTTCGGTGTACGTATTCTGCTGGAACAAACTTGAGCTTTCAAAACACACAGAGTATGTTTTAACTAATATATATATATACACACACACACACGTAGGGTGTAACGTAAGTGGTGACGAATACTTTACGAGGTGATAGCAGGCACCGAATGGAACACAAATGGTCTTTTGGGCTTAGGGTCAATTCCCAACAGGGGAGGGAGGAAATTTTAATTTTGTATTTTTTTAGGTTAACCATGTTTTTTGTTGAATACAAAGCAATAACTAAATAACTGTTTAAGATATTTAATTTCCAATTGCAGCATCATAAATTAGACAAAATTTACTTCTAGGACAAGTAGATTTTGTCAATTTTAAAACCCAGTGAATGGGGGCTAAAACGCAGTTTAACATTGATGAGACAAAAGTGCTTGTAGCAGCCGATTCTGTACTTGTACGGGCGAGAGAATGTCTTGCCTCCAAAAAAAAGGAGGTCGCAAATTTAAACTTCGTTTTAGCCTCCTTTCAATGGTTTTATAATTGACAAAATCTGCTTGCTCTTCAAGTTAATTGGGAATTATACATCTTAAACAGTTATTTAGGTATTTCTTTCTATTCAACGAAAAACGTGGTTAACCTAAAAAAATACATTTTAATTTCCTCCCTCCCTGTTGGGAATTGACCCTCAGCCCAAAGGACCATTTGAGTTCCATTTAGTGCCTACTGTCACCTCCTTAAGTATTCGTTACCACTTACGTTGCACCCTGTGTATATATATATATATATATATATATATATATATATATATATATATATAACATATATACATATACAAATTGTAATCACCGTTATTTTCGTGATCTTTGGGTTCTGAAACATTTTCGATTAACGATCCTTCTTAATGACTTAACACCATTTACTTAAAATTAATTTACACTGGCTTCATTCCCAACTTCTCATATTACAGTCCTCTTTAAGCCGGATCGACTGCATTTCCGGTAAGAGTGTAACTACGTACCGACGTCGTAAGGTTTCTTGACCCAGAGTCCTTGACTGTAGGAGCCATCCAGCCCGACACGATTCGAGCTAGGCTAGTTTTACGAGCGTTCCTAATGCCCTTACTCACTCTCCGAGCTCATCCCCTTTACTCATGGGCTCTACTCGCCTCTTACTCATTCCCGATGGACACTTACTTTCGGGATTTGTTCATCCTTTTGTGGTACTTCCTTCTTATGGTTTCTCTCATCGCCGGGACTCTGCGTGTCTACGGACGATAGCTGAGTGCGTAAAGAGTCTTAAAGCGTCGTGCCTAGAGGTCGTACCGTTCCTTCTATACTGCCTTTCCTTGTCGGTTAAAATAACCGTTCTTCTGAGCGTCTATAATGCCAGGAGTTTTCTATGTTCATCGAAAATCACTGGTTTGATAATAACGCATTGTTTTTTTTTTTTTAAATGCTGAAAAAATATCTCGCAAAAACAGGGATATTCAGGAACGTCGGACTCAGGTAGTCATCTCAACAGTTGGGCCAAACGACATATCGTGTTTCAAAAATGGCCTTATTTCTCGGATTGACATCGCCTCATCGAAACCTCATTTGTAAGGATCAATACGCTTTCGTATGGCCACCTTCCACTTACCATGATTTTCCAACCGCTGATGATTTTCCGTTTAAATCCCAAAACATTTCATGCCTTTTTTTTTACGGCGCATCTACATCTAGGTCATTAGCGCCGACATCCAGGGTGCAGCCAGGAATTTTACCAGCGAGCCGTGGGATGATAAAATTCCTGCCGGAGGTTGGGAATCGAACCCACATCTCCCGCTTATGAATCCAAGGCGCTAGCCATTAGACCACGGGAGACCCCTTCATTCCTGTTATTGAAATATTTTATTTTTAGTACTTCCTCAACTCCAAACGGAACCAAAATTTCCCTATCATAGATTAGATGAATATCAAACGTATGGAACAAGTTCCAACTGAATTAATTCTTTCTGAATACCCAAACTGAAAATTAAAAGTTTGGAAAAGTAGGTGGGAGGGAGGAACCGAGCTAAAAAGCTACAGCACCTGAATCTTAAAATATTTTAATGCATTTTTTAAAAAACGAAAGCTTATAAAATATAGAATAACTTTGTCTAGTCATATTCTTGTTTTCCTTATTTATTAAATTATTTTTTCATTTTTCATCTAACTTAATATCGTGGAAATTAATCATTCAAATCCTGATTAGATTTGGACAAAATCAGACTGACACATCTTCATAAAACGTAAATTTATCTTAATTCAACAATGAGATTAATAATATTTAGTATAGATAATAATTGTAATGAATTAAATAAGATACTTAAATATTATCACAGTTATTAATTCTTATATTAACTATATTATAAAGTATTCTTTAAGTAAATTTTGAGACAGCTTACGCCTTTTCTTTCATCACCTCCGGGGCTATCTTATTTTCTATTAAATGTCTTGTTTTGTGTATCTCAAATCCCAGAATCCGCTCAAAACATACTTTGTACTGCTTCTCTCACTCCTTCCATTGCTCTTGAGTACGCTCATGATCCTCTTTCTGTCAGAGGACCGGAAAAAACTAGACAGAAAGATGATTTCTCCCGTTTCAAAATTCCCAATGACTTATTCTTTTTTCAGATGGGAAGATAAAGAAAGAACAGAATGGCCGATAAGACATAAGGCCTGTCCCAGTTACAGGTTTTTTCTTTCAGCCTTAGAAGGCCTCATCAGTCTTCCGAGCATGAAAGCCGATTTCTAATTAAAATACTTACAAGTCTGGAACGTTTGGACTACGGTGGCTTTTTACTGTACGAATTCCTCTTAGGAATTTTATTAAAAAAAGACTCCTAAAAAGTACACCATTTTTCACTTGGTATTAACCCAAATTCTCAAACATTTGTTTAAAAAAGCCCAACTCCTTAGCGCGTTCGCTTTCTTATCTCAAGTGACAATTTTAGAGGAATAGAAACTGTTATTAGTAGTGAACTATTTATAATGAAATAACTAATAAAAAATTAAAAATATTTAGTAATCAAATACCTAAAACCTAATAAAATATTGAAAACAAAAACACGTAAATAATAATTAGGAAAATATACAAAACAAAATGAATAAAATTCTATAACATATTGAAATATAAAGCATAAAAAAATAGGAACTCATTATAAAAGGGTGAAAAAGAAGTTAAAAATTTCTACACACGAACATAATTTTGGAAAATTGTTTGCAACAACATGGATTACTAAATTGTCCAACGTGAAATGACACCGGTCTGATCTGAGTGTATTTTTGAAGCAACTGATTGATATTTCAACATCTACTGAAGTGACTGGTGTGTATTTGAAGGCTCCAATCTCCATGATATTCAACTCAACTGTTTAACATCTACTTGCTGTTATGCCGTTGTGAATGTCTCCAATAATATGGATATCTTTCCATCCAGGGTTTTTCCTAGACTGTCTTTTTTCTTCTAAAACCTCGTTTTTTTTTCTATTACTCCCTGTATGGTTCCAATGCTATCCACTAAGAACACCCCTTTTGTATCTCGCATTGATATAGTATATACACAGCCACCTTTGCTTCTTGCGATTAGAAAAGACACAGTGACCTACGCCCAATGGGTAAAGTATTATTATCTTTCTCGGGTTTCCCTATATTTATACAATTTCAAAATAAAAAGAATACCAAATGTAGCAAAAATATGTATTTATGGCTGAATATGTAAAAAAATGTAATTTTTAGAAAATATGTTAAATAAAAAAAAACTGTTTAAATGCTTTAAAATAACTTAAAACGTGCAGAATTACATCAAAACTTACGAATCGGAAAACATATGTAAATAAAATAACATCCTTTCCCTATTTATTTGTTTGTTTTCCTCTTTCGCGAAAAATATAAAATGTGTTAAAAAATAACATGAAATGTCCAAGAGAAGCAAGATATTAGGCGCCACAAAAGGACACTGACAGTATCCTAAGCGGAAATCACTCCTCCTCGTCTTTTCGTTTTCTTACATTTGTTTTACTAAAAAACTCATTTTACTATTAAATGCAATTAAAAAATCAAAAACAATAAAAAAGTGAGATACACAGAGATAAAAACCATTCAAAAAACGAAACCAATACTATAAAAATCGAAGTTATTCCAATCGGAAGTAACATTAAAACCGTTTTTGTATACAATTTGTTTGTTTTCTTTTTCTTTCAATTTGTGGAAAAAACAATTGTTTTGGTCCAAAATAAAAATATTTTTCTTCTTCTTCTGTATACAATTTAGTACGCTTTCAAATGTTAAAATTGATAAGCTGTTAAATAAATATAAATAGATCAGCTGTTAAATAAATATAATGTGATCAGCTGTTAAATAAATATAAATAGATCAGCTGTTAAATGAATATAAATAGATCAGCTGTTAAATAAGTATAAATAGATACGCTGTTAAATAAGTTTAAATTGATCAGCTGTTGAATAAGTATAAATAGATCAGCTGTTAAATAAATATAAAGTGATCAGATGTTAAATAAATATAAATAGATCAGCTGTGAAATAAATATAAATAGTTCAGCTATTAAATAAATATAAATATATCAGCTATTAAATAAATATAAATAGATCAGCTGTCGAATAAATATAAATAGATCAGCTGTTAAATAAATATAAATCGATCAACTGTTGAATAAATATAAATTGATCAGCTGTTAAATAAATATAAATAGATCAGCTATTGAGGAAATATAAATAGATCAGCTGTTAAATAAATATATCAGCTGATTGAGGTGCTAATCGGTTAGCGGCGAGGAGGAGGTGACGTCGCTTGAGCGTCTAGAGAACGGGAGGTCAATGGCAAGGCCCGTCGCGGGCATAATGGAACTTTTATCACTCTGCCTCCCTCCCACTCTCTCTCCCTCTCTATCTCCCTCACCCTCCATATCTCCCTCTCCCTCTCCGTTCCCTACAACTAGCCTAGTCAGCATTACTCCACACGAAGGCTGTCCACCTTGTCGCTATCGTGCGGCTACAGGGAAATCCTCGTAAGCCCTCCTCTTGCTAATGTGTAGGAATGCATCGCCTAGGTCGGGCGTATCGCCCTCTGCTAAGTAGTGTCTTGTCACGCCGTAGTTGCTTGGTCAATAAAACTGTAATGAAAATCAACTCTGACCATGCTTTAGAGTCGGGTGTTATATCAAATCGGTATTTTTGCTCACAATCAGGATCTTAGCGTCTTGCCCGTTAAAATCCCTAACACACTAAATATATAAAAATCAGTCACGCAGGAGATGTACAACGAAGTACAATCAAAGTGGGATATATACCAAAATTTCCTGATAAATTTGTTTATCTATAATATGAAAATAAATATCTGAATTTGTTGCTAAGCGCAAATCTTGAGAGCAGCTGAACCGATTTCGCTAATTCCTTTTTTATAATATTTTTTGAAGTACGAGAATGGTTCTTACGGAGAGAAAAATTTTAAAAAATGGTCTGAAAAAGTGTAAAACAACACATTTCTATATTCCCATACAAATGATTCGTAATAATACTTAAAAGTCAATTTTAACTTTAATACCATACCATAAAGTTTAAGTGTTAGTGGAGAGGTTCCGGGAAGACAAAACAATTGAGTGACGTTAGTATCGTATAAATATTAATGTCAGTATTTGTCAATATATATACGATGGTAAAAATACTCAAAAACAAATTGTCTATGGTAAAATGTAAATTGTCTGTGGTAAAATGTCACTTGAAATGTAAACGTAGCTGCCCGGTGTCCCGAATAGCAGAAAAGTATTAAAAAAAAAAGAAAAAAAAAAAAACAACTTTATTATTTGTAATGATTTTGTATTGTTAACACTCATTGTTGGAGCATCTTGTCTAATGAATTTCGTTACAAGAAAGTACAAATCATAGTTGGTACGGGCAAATTAGTAATTGCGTTCCGGAGTACACCCCCTCCTCCTAATGGACCAATTTAGTTTATTTTCATAGTTCTCTCTTTAGTTACCAACGACATATACCGATTTTTTTAAAATAAAACAAAATTTACGGCCGGTATGGACAAATGAGTAATTTGGGTCTAGAGTAAACCCACCTTCGGACAAACCAAGTTTATTGGTTATGGAACTCGTCCAATTGCTTGCTAAGGGAAGGAGGTAATCACGTTCTATGCGAGAAAACAAAACCTCCGGCGAGTGTAGTTAACATATATATATATATATATATATATATATATATATATATATATATATATATATATATATATATATATCTTTTGACCGACATGTTTCGTACCCTTGACTCGCATCTCTTCTGGGGGTTTCCTTTGAAAAATATTAATTGTAAATCTCCAAATTCATATTTTTTACAAAAATAAACATTTCCCTGAATAAATTTACTTTTAAACAAATAATATTTTTTTAAAAATCTTTATTCTACCTTATCAGGAAGTCCTTTTTATTGTATGTTTATTAACTTGAGTAAGGCGTATTCTGACAAGTTATCTGTGATAATGAATATGGCCGTATTTTATCGATTCTTTCAGCCCTTTTAATGGTATCGATTGTTGTTAAAATTGTTCTGGGGGTTTAATTTATTATGATGTGGACAATTTATGGACATTTATTAAATCCGTTTTTTATTTTTCGCTGTTTCACACGCATAACCGAATCACTTACATAACCGGTCGACTATCTCTTTACAATTAATAAATCCTACATTGAACTTATAGATACTTGATTGACTTATAAATAATATGTTAAATGAAGCTCAAAGGGTTTTGTTTGCTGACCCACGTGCGCACTCAATCATTCCGCAGTTCTCCGTTGGAAACCGGTAGTAGATGTCGGCTTGCTTACAGATGGCCCGATTTTGATGGCAACAAACCCGCGCTAAAAGTAAAGTTCTAGCAAAAATTTTGAAGGAAACAAATTAAGAATTACTTTACTAACCTTGGCAAATCAAAAGGAACCATGCTCATTCGCCTTGTGGTTTGGGTGTTTTTGGATTTCGAAGTTTGTTGACTCGATTCTATATTGTACTATCAGGAGATAGATCTAACCTCATTTGATGCCCGATAAAGCTCTTTCAACTCCTTGTAGACAAAGAACTTCAAAATAGACATTTATCTGCTTCTCCTAGAACTTTCACATTCTCCTTTACACCTAACTAGTCTTAGGAATCTGATAGCTTGAAATATAGAGGCAAAAAGACTGTCCTACAATTAGTGGATCGTTCCCAAAATTAGTTGCTATCATTCGTGATCTATTGATAGTACATATTGTAATGTTATATAGAATAAAACATATTCTCACGCATTGCATCAGACGGAATGACTAGAACAACCCACACAACATGTGTGAACTTCTCGCTGAAGGTAGCCAGTACATAGACAGTATCTTAACATATTCTCACGCATTGCATCAGACGGAATGACTAGAACAACCCATACAACATGTGTGAACTTCTCGCTGAAGGTAGCCAGTACATAGACAGTATCTTAACATATTCTCACGCATTGGATCAGACGGAATGACTAGAACAACCCATACAACATGTGTGAACTTCTCGCTGAAGGAAGCCAGTACATAGACAGTATCTTAACATATTCTCACGCATTGCATCAGACGGAATGACTAGAACAACCCATACAACATGTGTGAACTTCTCGCTGAAGGTAGCCAGTACATAGACAGTATCTTAACATATTCTCACGCATTGCATCAGACGGAATGACTAGAACAACCCATACAACATGTTTGAACTTCTCGCTGAAGGTAGCCAGTACATAGACAGTATCTTAACATATTCTCACGCATTGGATCAGACGGAATGACTAGAACAACCCATACAACATGTGTGAACTTCTCGCTGAAGGTAGCCAGTACATAGACAGTATCTTAACATATTCTCACGCATTGGATCAGACGGAATGACTAGAACAACCCATACAACATGTGTGAACTTCTCGCTGAAGGTAGCCAGTACATAGACAGTATCTTAACATATTCTCACGCATTGCATCAGACGGAATGACTAGAACATCCCATACAACATGTGTGAACTTCTCGCTGAAGGTAGCCAGTACATAGACAGTATCTTAACATATTCTCACGCATTGCATCAGACGGAATGACTAGAACAACCCATACAACATGTGTGAACTTCTCGCTGAAGGTAGCCAGTACATAGACAGTATCTTAACATATTCTCACGCATTGCATCAGACGGAATGACTAGAACAACCCATACAACATGTGTGAACTTCTCGCTGAAGGAAGCCAGTACATAGACAGTATCTTAACATATTCTCACGCATTGCATCAGACGGAATGACTAGAACAACCCATACAACATGTGTGAACTTCTCGCTGAAGGTAGCCAGTACATAGACAGTATCTTAACATATTCTCACGCATTGCATCAGACGGAATGACTAGAACAACCCATACAACATGTTTGAACTTCTCGCTGAAGGTAGCCAGTACATAGACAGTATCTTAACATATTCTCACGCATTGGATCAGACGGAATGACTAGAACAACCCATACAACATGTGTGAACTTCTCGCTGAAGGTAGCCAGTACATAGACAGTATCTTAACATATTCTCACGCATTGGATCAGACGGAATGACTAGAACAACCCAAACAACATGTGTGAACTTCTCGCTGAAGGTAGCCAGTACATAGACAGTATCTTAACATATTCTCACGCATTGCATCAGACGGAATGACTAGAACATCCCATACAACATGTGTGAACTTCTCGCTGAAGGTAGCCAGTACATAGACAGTATCTTAACATATTCTCACGCATTGCATCAGACGGAATGACTAGAACAACCCATACAACATGTGTGAACTTCTCGCTGAAGGTAGCCAGTACATAGACAGTATCTTAACATATTCTCACGCATTGCATCAGACGGATTGACTAGAACAACCCATACAACATGTGTGAACTTCTCGCTGAAGGTAGCCAGTACATAGACAGTATCTTAACATATTCTCACGCATTAGATCAGACGGAATGACTAGAACAACCCATACAACATGTGTGAACTTCTCGCTGAAGGTAGCCAGTACATAGACAGTATCTTAACATATTCTCACGCAATGCATCAGACGGAATGACTAGAACAACCCATACAACATGTGTGAACTTCTCGCTGAAGGTAGCCAGTACATAGACAGTATTTTAACATATTAACTTAATATAGGATGATATGATCTCATATAAAGGTCTCGAAGACAGATTAATGAATCTACATTTTTAACCTATGAATAAGTTTATATTCATAATATTTTAAAGTTAAAATTACTTTTAATTCTTAAAATACCATAATTTTTCAAAAAAGGTAATTCGCTATAACTTCCTGGTTTCTTAGAAGACTTACCACTGGGTGCTTATTGTCCGCGAAACGATGCTCGTAAAATGAATAAATAATGTTACATCCAATTAATCTTGTGATATGTTTTAAATAATTTTAAGAGAAAATTGTAGTTACTAATGTATTAGTGTTTGCAAACCCTTGTATAATAAATAAGATAGAAATTATATTTAAACTTTATTAAATACAGTGATCATTGTACAACTATTTTCCTTGAGTTACACTTTAAATATAATTGTGCCTATTAATAAAATGTATTACATAAAAAACTAACAAGAACACTCATGAAATAAAAAGTCCGCCACGCAGGAGCTGCATCCTGAACTAGCAGGCGAAAAACCGCGAAATTATACCACTTTTTTCAAATTTTCTTCATTAACTTGTCAACCAAATAGGAAGTAAAGAACATTAAATTCTGCGTCAAATGGGCTGGTAGGCTAGGTGAAATTGGCACAATCACTAGCCAAAAAACTACAATGTTTTCCAATTTTGGCGAAAAACTATGGTGAGTCCACTTTTAACGAGTTTCAGCTTGGATTAATCAATTTTTTTGATACCCTTCTCTCCATAAAAGTTTATGAGCCTCACTGAGTCCAAAAAGCACAAAAACGTCACCATTGAGCCAAAATGAGAAAAAGTGAAATTATGCAAACGTTCGGTTCCTATTAGCCACAATTAACTTCTGATTTAATTATAAATATACCAATTAACATTGTAGGAAGTAGTAACTGTTTAGACTCAGTTATTGATTTTCTTTAACTTTCAGGGAGGGGCGTTTCAAAAGAATTGATTAATCCAAGCTGTAACTCATTAAAAGTGGGCTCACCACAGTTTTTTTCAAAATTGGAAAAAAAAAAAATGGCTAGTAATTGGGACAATTTTACCGGGCTAAACTCGGATTTTGACTAGTTCATATGAAGCAGAATTGAGTACTCTTTAATAATACCGAAATAGAAGATACTCCATCTGACGATGAGCCTCAACCTGGGCCGTCAAAAATAATAAATAATAATAAAAATCTATGGTGATCCCACTTTTGACGAGTTACAGGTTGAATTCATCAATTCTTTATAAAAAATCTTGTGAGGGAATAATTTTTAGCTTGAATCGCCCTCTGTATCTATTGGGCTACTTGTCGGATTGTTAGATTTATTTGAGTTACTCCCTGAAAAGATGTTTGTTGCTTTATGGTTTTAACAGAACGTCTAGGTAGATACAATGATTCTGATAGAAAATATTATATCAAATGTAAGATGGAACAGTTGATATAAAATAGGAAATTTACGTTTTCCTCAATATATATGTTCTGTTTTTCCGTTGAGATTGTTAAATAATTCCGTCCTTCGGTTTCTATTTTTCCTCAAACAGAGGAAGAAAATTTATTAGCTATCCTTCAGAGTTTTAATGGATTGGATGTTGTTATAAATGTTGAAGTGTTTAATCTATCTCTGTATTAATCAGCCATATTTATTTTCTGTTAGAACAATTACTGTTTTAAATATTGGCTACAGAAATAGAAACAATTCCAATAAATTTCTAGAGAGAATTCCTTCCATACTAGAAATAGTTCTTGGCAATTTTCGCACAATTTTTCAAAGCAGGAAATTTTCCCGGGTCTACTTAATAATGCCTCTATGACATTTAATGGCTTCAGTCCAAAACAAATGTCAAAATAATTCTATTGTCGTTATAAATATTAAAGCTATATAATAATTTATTACTACTAATATAAAATTATCTACTAGTTTCAACAGATGTTTTGCCATTGTGTTTATTTAATTATTTCTTATGGTAAACTAAAGTTATTTTATTACTAGGTTATTAGCCTTTTTATGGAAGATTCCAATGTTATGGTGTTAAACACTCCAGTGAGTTAGGATTATTGTAGAGAAAAGAAAAAATATGAAATATAATAATATAATGAACATATAAATGAAATAGTTAGACCGAACATAGCAAAAAATAATCTGAAATAAAATATAAAATTCCGCTTTTCTGATGACCTGAATTCCAACAAACACAACATTTTTTAATTACGTTTTTATAGAATACTAGCCGTTACCCGGCGTGCCATGCTACGCCAATTTTCTGCGTATAGAAAAGCCTAAATAAATTAGACACCAAATAAGTATTATTAAAATCTAATAACACGAATCTGTAACTGTTATGAACCCGTGGCCTCCCAACTGTGAGTCCTAGACGACTTTGACCTAACCTGTAACACCCCCGTATCAAGACATACATGTATACCAAGTTTCGTAAAAATTGGTCTAACGGTGTGGATTTGTATAAGGGACAAACATACAGACAGACAGCTGGTAGATTTTTTTGACCTAGCCTACGGCACTCCTCAGATTAAGATCTACCTGTGTACCGAGTTTAGTCAAAATCGGACGAACGGTGTGGATTTGTATAAGGGACAAACATACAGACAGACAGCTATAAGACGTTTTTGACTTAGCCTACGACACTCCTCAGATTAAGATCTACATGTGTACCGAGTTTAGTCAAAATAGGACGAACGGTGTGGATTTGTATAAGGGACAAACATACAGACAGACAGCTGGTAGATTTTTTTGACCTAGCCTAGGAGATTTCTCGTATCAAGACCTACCATTATTCCAAGTTTGGTCAAAATCGGTCAAACGGTGTAGATTTGTATAAGGAACAAACAAACAGAAAAACAGACAGACACGTGATTTTTATATATATAGACTCAGAGGTCCTGCTATTTATTTTCTGTTTGTTTTATAAAAACATTATTATTTTATTCCGTTTTCTTATTCAATTATCTCCAAAATAATTTTATTTAGCTTAATTAAATGTATGAAATATACAAAAGGTAGGAAATTGAAAAGAAAGTAGGTCCACAGATTATGTTTCAATAAAAGAAGTTCATGACCAATCTTAAATCTTCCCCAAAAATATTTAACAAAAAATCCAGGCAAATTTAAAGGGTTCATCAAGTCGGTGAATTCCAAAATAAGAATATTCTCAAATGATAATAGCAGATTTTAGGTAGTACGCAGAAATTAAGCATGAAAACATCGCAATCAAGTCAGAAGGTATTTATTTAGCTGAAAGGTTAGTTCTTAACAATAAAACTAAATAAAATTGAAAAAAATCATTTAGGACAAATTAGTATTGAACAAAAATGTTAAATACTTCGAAGTGAAAGAATATACAGACGTATATCTAGGTTTAAAAAAAAACAAAAACAAAGAAATAAAAATGAAGATTGAAAACTACGGGAACATGAAAAGAATGGATCTCTTGGAGACTTACAAACCTATTCGTATAATTTGATGAAAATCTAGGTGAGACAAAAGTAGAAATAATTAAGTGGATTGCGGCAGTAAAAGAAGATTACAGATAGAGACTTTCAGACAAAAAAAGGTAAATCTGAAGGAGAGCGTCCTCAGCACCGATTTTCTTCAAAGTTTGCACTATAACGTATTTTGATGCACTAAACACGAATCCGTTGAAAAAAAAAAACGCTCTCTACTAGGAAAGAAGTTATTTAAAAAAAAAGTTTACTGTTATGAAGGTTACAAACGATCGCATAAACAACGTACTTGTAAACTCGCGCATGCGCAATAGTCCTTAATGAAGAAGTGTAATTGAAATTAACTATCAATTATTAAAATTTACCAACACTTATTTATTCAGAAACATTTTATTAATAATGAAACATTCTTCAAATTTCTTGTTTCGCTCCTAAAATCCCTTAATAATTAGCTAATGCCTTTATGATTTGTTCCTTCTAAGCTTCTCTAATTCCCTCTAAGCTGTAATTAGCTTGTTATTGTTAACGTTATTACAGTTTTTTGTAGAAAGTTTTGAATAAAAATGAAGTTACACGACTACATAATTCTTATCCACAATCGAGAAGAATTACTCAAATTTATAATACAAAACAAAGTTTTGAGTAATTCTCTCGATTGTGGAAAATGTGGGCAACAGTTGAAGTTAAATGAAACTACTTTTGGGCATAGAATTCTTTTAATTTCTGCGAGTTGGGGTTTTGATGTTTTCTTGAGCGAGCGGAGCGAGCGGAAACGCATAGCACGTATGTCCAAAAGCGACAGTTTACGACCAAGTCAGCTACCACAGGTGTTTCTAAATTTCAATTACACTTCGTCATTAAGGACTATTGCGACTAACTATAACAGTGAAATTTAGTGCTTAATAACGTCTTTCCTAGTAGAGAGCGGTTTTTTTTTTCAACGGATTCGTGTTTAGTGCATCAAAATACGTTATAGTGCAAACTTTGAAGAAAATCGGTGCTGAGGACGCTCTCCTTCAGTTTTACCCAATAAAATGTTGTTATTAGAAAGTCGATGACAGAAAAATAGCCCATTTAGAAAAAATGAAACTATTTTGGGCTCAAAGAAAATCAAACTTGTTACGACGGCGTGAATCATAATTATAACAAAAGAAAGGAAATTCATGATTGAACAAAATAAATAAATAAAGATTGCCCAAATATTAGGGGGTGCTATAAACCCAGCATACATTGGTCAATGCTTTGAATAGTCATTTCTTTTCGTTAAAAAAGGGTTCATAATAATTTGGAAATTTGCAAATGTTTAATATAACATAAATTATAAATTTATAACATTATACATTTAGGTTTCAACTTAAATTGAATGACATGATTTCTTAAAAATTGATAAGCACCTGCTTAACTCCTGTATTCAATATCCCTAAGAAGTTTATAACAAATAAAAATGTTATTCATTTAATCATGAGAATAAATTAAAAATGGTCGTAGAATGCTTAACATTACTTATATTTTGGCAGTTTATAAAATTGAATTTTTAATAATTCATGATTATCGTGACAATTTTAATCATACATTATTCATAACTTATTGTAAATATGACATGTTCCGTAGCTATGCCATATAACAATTTAGTAAGTAATGATGATATTTATCAGTGTATATATGAAATGGCAAATTCAATTACGTCACGATTTAGTCTCGTCGTGAATTGATCCCAATCAGCACGTGGGTGGGAGCTGTCAAGACTTATTGTCTTAAAGACATTCCTTAAATGTAAATATGAGCCTTTTCATGCAAATCCCTAATCATAAATGATTATTTAATTAGATTCGGCGCGATATCAATCGATATAGCTGTAAAAGGAAATTGAAAAAGAAAACGAAAAATGTTTCCTTAGATAAGAAAAGATAACCTGTATAAAGCGATACCACAGTATTGTCACATCTTGTTATCAAAATATTTTTAAGGAATTATTATTGTAAGTTATTTTCAAAAAGCTTTTCAATGAAAATTTAAAATTCCTTTACCGGTTATTCAGGGGTATGTAAATATATATATGTATATATATATATATATGTATATATATATATATATATTTATATATACATAAAATTTAGGTGTTGGCTGTATGTTTGTTTCTTTTACAAATGCACGCTGTTTGACCGATTTTTACCATATTTGGCACACAGGTAGGTCTTGATCCGGGGTGTGTCATAGACTAGGTCAAAATCGTCTAGAACGCATTGTTCGGAAACTGTGAGCTCGAACAGTTAGAGAAGAGTGAATTGTCAGAAATCGGACATGAATCAGAAACCTCTATAGTATCTGCCCCTCAGGGCCCTCGTGGCCTGTTAAGGGACTGATAATATAACTTTTTTGATAATATAAAGTAGATATTGTATGACACGCCGCTACTTAATATAAAGTAAGCCTAGCATGACAGGCAGGGTATCAGCTCGAATTTTCTAAAAAGGGAAAAGCTTGGTAAACAAAAAAAAAAGAATTATAAAATTTTTAAAAATATTTTTTTTTCAATTTATTAGTCGACACATACAATTCGAGGAGAAAACATTTTATTTTGAATGACGAATGTACGTCTTCCAGACAATAATTTGAGCTTGTAGACTTATTAAATTTTTTGACGACACTAAACAGCTGATCTTCCCAATGTAGATGATCCCAATATTGACATGACCCTTGTATAAGGGGATGTATACATGACCTTTGTATAAGGGGATGTATACATGACCCTTGTATAAGGGGATGCATACATGACCCTTGTATAAGGGGATGTATACATGACCCTTGTATAAGGGGATGTATACATGACCCTTGTATAAGGGGATGCATACATGACCCTTGTATAAGGGGATGTATACATGACCCTTGTATAAGGGGATGTATACATGACCCTTGTATAAGAGGATGCATACATGACAGGGATACTTTTGTAACTTGACTAGTATGTAGAGTTTATTTTTTTATTGATTCACCTTTTGTATATTTAAAAAAAAATAATAATATTAATATAAAAATATGTTTCTATATAGATACACAGTGGCTTATGCTCAACGTTTCCCGTTTCAGTTAATGGTGGGAAGTGATATTTTTAAATTATGACAGGAGTACAATAAATAGGGCCTTATCAAATGTTAAATAATTTCTCTTAAAATTTATTTTTGTTTCCACAATATTACTGAATGTCATGAAACATTGGTTTAGTACATTTAATTTATTATTTGTATATATACTTTTTTTTTTCATTTTGCTTGGCGGATTTCTATGTGCGAAGAAGAAATGAATCAAGAAAACTTCTTCACAGATAGTGTTATCAGCTGATCTAATAAAACAACACGGGCTTTTGAACCTTAAATCGTCCTCGACCTTTGGAAAAATCGAAATGTTTTCACATGTCCTCAAAATGGCCTTGATGAATCATTGTTGATATATCCGAAATTATAAAGGGTTTTGAAGCATTTTTATTTATTAATTATTTTTTTAATTGGATTAAGATTTTTATCTTAAGTATATGACGAAAAGTAAAGTGCATTGCTTATCATTATTTTTATAGAGTTGAGAATGCACGTGGGATGTCAAGGTTTTTTAATATCAAATTGGCAGTATATAATAAAATTGTTGCAATTTTTTTATCTCCACGTTTAAAAAAAAAAAAAAAAAGTCCGTCACGCAGGAGCTGCATAACTAAGCACTTTCCTCAGAATTTGGGTAGTGTAGATTGCTTTCCAGAACAATTTGCTTAAAATATCCTACATAAATAAAATAAAAACATGAATAGTTCTCTTTTTAATTTGTAATGAGTAACTGATCAATTAATAATTTGCTTCCAGAGTTATGTTTACACATGGTACCTATTACACTTCGTAATAAATACAAAAAACCTCATATTATCGTATTTTGATCTAACGCAGGAACAGGATACAGTCACTCTAGTGGTAGAAAGCGCTCCTTGCGGCGGCTTTGTGAACCTACGTCTGACGGATTTTTCTATTGAAATATATTACAAATTAAACCCGATTTTTCCGATTGACCGATTCAGCTCATTTCTACAACACTTCTTTCTCATGAGTTACCCACGACGTATACCGCGTTTCGTTACAATACAGCAGAAATTACGACCGGTATGAGTATATTAAGAATTTGGGTCAGGAGTAAACCCCCCCTTCTAATGAACCGATTTAGTTTATTTTTACAACACATATTTACCTGTAGATTACCACTACGAATGCCGAGTTTTGTCGAAATATACCAAAAATCACTGCTGGTAGTGGCGAATTGGTATTGTGGGTCCGGAGTAAACCCCCCCCCCCCTCCTAATGAACCGATTTAGTTTATTTTTACAACAGTTATTTAGCTGTGGATTACCACTACGAATACCGAGTTCCGTTGAAATATACCAAAAATCACGGCTGGTAGTGGCGAATTGGTATTGTGGGTCCGTAGTAAACACCCCCTTCTAATGAACCGATTTAGTTCATTTTTATATCTCACTTGTCTCTCTATATTACCACTACGAATACCAAGTTTCGTTGAAATATAACAAATATTACGGCTGACATAGTCAAATTAGTGTTTTGGGTTCGGGGTAAACACCCCCTTTCGGTGGACCGACTTTGGTGGTTAACGAACTCGTTCAATCGTTTGCTAATTGAATGCTATATACCAAGTTTCGTGACGAAAAAACAAAAACTCTGGCCGCTATCGTGTTAACAGACATATATATATATATATATATATATATATATATATATATATATATATACATTTTAACGGGGGTCATTTTCGGTGTCTACTAGGTAGGATCGATAAAGATTTGAAGAAATGTTTCGAAAATTCCGTCATGAGTCCAACCTCAATAGCTACTTTCCTTCGGAGGAAAGTGCTAACAACCGACCGATGTAATTATTGAACAAAACAATGGAGTCATTATAATTTACGGGATCTATTTAACCATATATAAAAACAAATATAAACATAAATAATTTTTCTTTTTGTTTTCGGCGTTTCGAATGTATGTAAATATTTATATTTCTCTTTTCCTTCCTTTTCTTATTATTTCTTTCCAAATTATTAAATAAATAAATTATTTTACTTCATTATTTTTGACACTTATAATTATCATCTATTTTTTTACCTTTATTTATTTTATTTAAGTATCGGATGAAAGTCAGACTAATTCAGTTTTTAAACTCAGATATATAGGTTCAGGCGTTGATTGTTTTTTTTTGTGTGTGTTTAACGACGTATCGACGATTGGGCTAGCATTTATTATTCTTAGCATTTTCCGAAGGGCTGTTATTGTGTCAAATTTTTACCTATACTACCTACTAGATGACCCACACACACACACGTATATATATATATATATATATATATATATATATATAAATACTAGTAATACTACTAGTTTTCGAGGTTTTCCGTGGTCTAGTGGCTAGCGCCTAAGGGTGCGTTACTAGTTTTCGAGATTTTGGCCACTATTTATATTAATAAAAAAAACTAAAAATTCGAAAATTTTTAAAAAGAGTGATACATATTCAAAAAAGCTTCAAATATGCGATTTCCTATTTGTCTCATGGATCTAATTCTTATTTCTTTGTTTTTTTGAATAATATGTTATATATGTTAATACACACACACACATATATATATATATATATACCTATGTATAATTTTTTTTTCTAAATATTCCATCAAAAGACTGAACCCCGATGATCAAAACCTTCTATATCCCAACGGTCGACTATATCTTCTCAAAAATTAACACAATTTTGAATTCCTTAAAAAAATTCTACATGTTGCACCTCCAAATGCTTCTTCAGGAGGTTGAATATATGTGGTGTAGTGGCTAGCGCCTTAGATTCATAAGCGGGAGATGGTGGCTTCAATCCCCACCGGCGGCAGGAATTTTCTCATCTCACGGCTCGTTGGAAAAATCCTCCCTGCACCATGGATGTCGGCGTTAATGGCCTAGATGTCGAAGCGCCGTAAAAACAAAAAATAAAAATAAATAAAATTACAGCCTAAAGGAATATAGGCAAACCTTCCTCTACAAGAGTTACGTCATAACTTATTTAAACTGAGCAAAACATTCCGAACTTATACCCGAACATCCTACCGTAGAAGTTGCTTTTATCGGTTGTAAAAGGAAGTTCCCTCGATACGGTTCCTTCTGTTAACAAGGACGAACGCTGCTCCTTAGCATTAATTCGTCGTTTAAACGCAAACGTCCTCCGTAACGTCAGCCAATTTTACGCACTTGTTGTTCACTATGGAGCTTTCTGATTTATTATTGACGTCACACTCCTTCAAAAGTCCTTTATCTTCGAATAGTATTGCCTACAAGGAATTTGGGTTATTTCATTTCTTCAGCTAAGAGTTTTTAAAATATATTGAAGGCATGTAGAAATTTACATTTGGTTCTCGTTATTTTAAATGTGGGGTTTACTTGTATTATGTTCACATTGAATTCCCGCCAAACCATCATTGGTTGCAACATCCACCACTAGGAGCGCTAAACATGGACGCTTCGACTGTACGAAAATATGCACGAAACATGTCGGGCCTAATAAATAAAGTAGTGTGAAGAATGGATTACTGCTTTAACGCCCCAAGCCTCCTAAAATATGAGAGAATTTATATATATTTTGGATCATTTGAGGAATAAATAATATATATATATATATATATATATATATATATATATATATATATATATAGGTTTTTTTAAGCAAATTATTCAGGAATACAGTGCACACTCACCCGTATTCTGAGGAAAGTGCTTAGTTATGCTGCTTCTACGTGACGGACTTTATTTCAATCAAGTTGGAGTTTTGAGAGCAATTTAAAATAACATTACTTAGTTCTATGATATTTTCATGTCACAGTATACCTTAATGTAAACGCGAAAGGAAGATTTGGCGCCCAAATGCTTCCTTGGCGCGCGAAACCATGACAACCCGTACACCATATGGCTGGTTGTGACCTAGACGAGGGTCATTTCCTCCTTCTCATCCTTCGGGCTACCGATAGCAGCTTCCTGCTCCTGTCTTCAGCTGCTCCAAGATGAATATATAGGGGCAAGGTTTTGGGCTGGGGAATCTTCATATTTTGCACAAACCTTGACATTGTACTCTCTTCCGGATGTTTCTTCCCTTATGTCTGAAAACATAGCGTCGCACACCTACAATGCACAAAACATATGTTAGAAGACTCATAGCGTCACAGAGTGGGGCCAAATGAAATATCGTGTTTCAAAAAAGGTTCCAGCCTCTAAATCTAAACCGATCAATGAATTTTTCTTTTAGCGTGTTTTCTCCCTTCCTCCATAGGGAGAAAACCCGCTTATGAGGGTGACCTTACGTCGCACCCGAAAGTGCCGACTAGACAATTTCTCGTTTCAGACCCCATTGTCCATATTGTCCATATATATATATATACATATATACAGTAGAACCTCTCATATCCGACCTTGGCGGGACCGGGCCATGGTCGGAACGGCCAAAAGGTCGGCTATCGAGAGGAGCAAAAAAACGCCTTCGAAATTTATAAAACCAGCTATAATGTACCGTACATACTGTAATGCAACTTTATTGTGTTGTAATTGTAAAACTGTTGCTATATACATTTCAAACATTTACTCTTTTGAAAATATGAACAAAATTTAAGCATACTTTATTTAAAGAATTCAGGTATGGATTTTTGTTTTAGTTTTTTTAATCTTGACTTTGCGGAAGTGTCCCTTTACTTTTTTTGCAATACCTCCATTGGGGTTGCATTTGGATGTTGCTCGACGTATTTCATCGCTACGTCGAAGGCGTCCTTAGCAGCAGAATGACACTAGATGATCACTGGTGGTTTCGTCTTCATCCGAGTGGATTTCTTCGTCCCCGGCTCCACAACAGCAATGATTGAGTCATCGTTGAGATGTTCATTGGTACCTTCTGAAACATCAGCTTCAAGAAGTCACTCTTCTACATCTGTCATCTGGAGATCATGATGATACACTTGTAGATTTTTTAATTCTTCTGTTGGGTCTGTTTCAACTTCTGCTTCTGTCTATGTCGGTTCATGTTCAGTCTCAGCTTCGTCTTGTTGATAATGGTCAAATCTTTTTCCAAGCCTTCTGAAGGGTGATTTGACTGATTTCGTCCCAACCTGCAGCAACGAGCACTAGGTCGGATATCGGGAGGAGTCGGATATCGGGAGGAGTCGGATATGAGAGGTTCTACTGTATGTATGTTTGTCTGTTCGCTCTCTAGCTGGCTCAAAAATGGTCTGATTTTGATGAAATTTGGTACAAAAATCTATAGTCTAATTTGATAGGTCAAGTTCGTTAACCAGTAGAATCCACCGGAAGATGGTGTTTTGAGCGAAATACGTGCGAAGAAATCGTAACGCATACGTTTTTGAGTTCCTATGCTTAGAGGTACTTGCTTTATAGGCTTCTTAACATCGTAAAACGAATGAAACCATTTTACAGGCAATATCCGTAACTGATTTTAGAAAATTGGAACAAATGTTTTTGGAACTCATTTGTTTTTGTGTGTACTTAGAATCGTGGGATTTAACTGAAATATTCAATTGTCGCTTCCTTTGATCTGTATATCTTTATATATATATATATATATATATATATATATATATATATATATATATATATTTATATATATATATATATATATATGTTTGTATTTATCCTTTATTCAATGCCCTACTTGTTTCACACCCTTCAGGATTATATAAGAAAAAATATTTCTGGTCATATCAGTACAAATTCAGTATTAAGCGGTTGGTGAAAGGTTTAGTCCCTTGGGCTGTTTTGTTACAAGATCCTGAAGAGCCATGAGAAAGGGATGAAACATTTATAGCATTGAATAATGGCTTTGGAGCTGAAGTAATGGTGTGTTTTTTTTACCGACCATCAGCCATATTATAGATCAAAATAAAGATAGTATTTTTTTTTAGATATAGGTACAGCAATCCATAAGTTCGCCAGCTCAACGTCATCGTATCGGGACATAACGCAAGGATGAAAAAGTCTAGTAAACGCCCCTAACCACGGAGCAGGAATGGCACCTTTATGCCGTATAAGTACTACCACTAGGTTTTGGGTAAAAAAAAGGGCAAAGCTGTAGAAATCGCTATTATATTAATGGTAATGATAGAGCTGGCTGGATACGGTCAGCAAAAACTCCTTGCTCTCATCAGGGCGAGGTTCGTTGACTCCTGGAATCGGCCTCCATTCCGGCTCGGGTGCATTTCCATGAATCACAACGGATTCCTTGATAAACACTTATACCCTCCTCTGAAAAAAAAATTCCTTGAGTAATACATTTTTTGAAGTACGATGCTTGTAAAGAAAATGCGGTCGAATACATTTAGCGATAATGCTAAAAAAAATATTTATTCTTCAACTAAAAAAATAAGAAGATAAAAAAAATATTTTTTGTGGAAGAAATGTTGTTGGGTAGTCTGCATCTTTTGTAATTGTCTTATTTCGTTCCTCTTATAAAATTAAACTAGGCAGGCGAACATTCTTCGAAAAATATCTAACGCTTCATTCGGTCTCTCCATTCCATAAACCATTCCTCCAACCTTCAGCCAATGTACTCTTTCACAAATTCCTTTTCATATTTGGCGATCTTCCTGGGCCCCCTGTATCCGATTTCTACCTATGGAGAGGCGGGTTTGTGCCCCACCTGCAGTAGAGAGAATCTTTTCGTTTATGGCCTCGTTGAATAAATTCCCCTTTCCTCCATGGATGCTCAGGATGGTTGAAAACCTATATTTAAAATAAGTAAACAAGGTTCATCCTATGCCTTTTATCACTTCCGTATCATATCCAATATAACCCCGATCGATGACTGAAATGTAAGTAGCTCAGAGAACAACTCCAATAGTTTTCTGGGGAAAAGAACAATTCTATTGACGTTTAGAAGTCCAGGCTTCGCGTAGGTCACACTCACCTTATCCATTCACCCATCTTAACCATATTCTAATATGCTATAGGTTTTGACCAAAGTAGACG
This sequence comes from Gonocerus acuteangulatus, assembly GCA_946811695.1. Lineage (NCBI taxonomy): Eukaryota > Metazoa > Arthropoda > Insecta > Hemiptera > Coreidae > Gonocerus > Gonocerus acuteangulatus. Next base: position 66,654,731 of record OX328129.1, read on the forward strand.
AACCTACTACTGGTTCAAGGTGGGATTGGCCCCTGAAAAGGTGCTAAATTCAGACCGCGAATCATGCAGTACGGAAAAAGTTTAATAAAGTTTCAAAAAAATCGAATTTTGTGACATTTTTTTATTGACAAAATATTAAGGATTATAAAAAAATATGAAGGTTATGAGCAAATATTACATGAATATATTTCTTATTTGTTTATCCACGTTTGGAACTTTTGACACATAAGTGAAGTAAGCAACCGCAGCCTTAAGTATCTTTTTTTGTGTGCCTCGACAGCTAGGGCGGCGTCGTACTATCAGATGTTGGCCGTGCGTAAGATGGGTAATCCGCAATCTGCTCATTAACACGTCTTCACGCCTGCACATACTGAAAGTAACACTCTCGGTCAGCTTAGCAGACAATATAAATATTAAATCGCAATGGACAATGACACATGAAGCTGACATCAAGAATTAGGGATGAATGAGTGGTAGTCACTAATCGTAGAATTGGACACACATGAATACCTAATGACTAAAACGGGAAACTATGCAACACTGAGCTGGTTTTGAAACATATACTAACAGAATTCTATTAGCAACAAAATCTGGACCTAATCAGTCAGAAAACTTCTTGGTAATGCTCGCAAATTTAATGGGTATTTCCATACATCTTGGAAGCATAAATTTTAAAGTACATTTATTATTGACAACGAATCTGTACTGGTTAAACTCCTGTTACTGGTAACCGTAGTGCCCCAGTTTCAAGAAACATTATACTCTGATTACTTATCAATTGATGAATAACATACACTATGTCGGGAACCGTGCTATAATAAACTGCACAAAATTATGTAGTAGTGTTAATGTTGATGATACATTATTTAACGCAATAAAATAACTACTTATCTGCCGCGGTGAAGCACGGGTATTCAGCTTGTATTATAATAAAATAGAGATATAAATGTGTTTATGTTGATGAAGTGATATTAAAAGAGATCCAGTAATTGACAACTTTCGTTATGAGCAACGAATAACTTTATGAAATGATTGATTGTGTAAAAAGAAGAAATATCGCAACGCACATTTCATGAAGCGTAATTGCGAAGAGAAGTCGCTTTTATTGCCAATTACTGGAGAAGAGCTTTAAGCTCTCAGCTTTGTAATTTTTTTTTTTTTTTAATTTGTTGAGAATAGATTCCCGAGCTGTCTGCTGCCGGACGTCCTTGAGGAGATCGTTACCTCTTATGGGAGATAAAACCGCTGAATGCGTCGGGAGTACGAGCGGTAACTAGTTACTTAACTCGCAGACTCGTCCAAGGACTCGCTCTGTGACTTCAAGACGAACCGAATTAAATAATTAAGATAAATCAAAAGTTGAGAAAGAACATGACGAAAGCCGGAGAAGACGAGAGCGGTAGACCGCTTGACGCAGAAGGGAGCGTGTCCCAGATAGAGCGGTCCGCACCCGGAGACCTTTAGAGGGACAGGATAAGCGATCCTAGCCTTTTGTGGATTTGGAATGTGACAATAGCAATGCTCAGCTCGCACAACTAATTATCTGACCTACTTATCCTAGTGGAATTTCAGATCGTTTTCTCCGCTCAAAAGATACGTCGTTAAGTCCTTGCGTTTCCAAGGTCCAGACAAATAACGAGGATTTTGTAATCTTCTTTAGGAAGAACATTGGTCCTTGTATGGAATCAGTGAAATCAGGCTAATTTTCTAGAAATGCTGCGTTATCATATCTGTATTACTTAGAAATTAGCTGGGAATCAACAATCTATTATGGGTTTAACCACTACATCCAAGTCTCAGAGGTTGTGAGGGTCAACCCTGCACGCCACACACGGAACTGATTTCATATTTCTGTTTGAGACGTTTTGTCCCATCACTTACTTTTGGGGTTAGTGATAATAGTGGTGAACTAGAGGAACTACGAGAATAACAAGAAAAAACATTTTTAGTGCTAGAATTCTGTTTTATTAGAAAACTTATCGGCTTTCTCAGCCAGCACAAATGCGGGAGCAGCGCACAGTGTGGCCAAACGACATTTTGTGTTTCAAAAAAGCCTACAGCTTCTAAATCTTAACCGACTTCAATGGATTTTTCTTTTTTTTTTTTTTAAATAAAAGCTAATAAAATTTAGAACCACTTTGCCTGGTCAGATTTTTGTTTTCACAGTTTATTAAATTACGTTTGAATAACTCTCGACCTTTTAAAATTGAGCATAAAATAATATTTTATTTTTTATCTAAATATCAGCACTTATATCTTTTAAATTAAACATTCAAATACTGATTAGACTTGAAAAAATTAGATTGACCTTAAAACGTAAATTTATCCTTATTCAGCAATGAGATTAATTGAAATTTTTGAATGATTTGAAATTATATTTTGATTTTTTTCAAGTCTTATCAGTATTTGAATGTTAAATGTCAACCATATAAGTGCTTATATTAAGTTAGATAAAAAATAAAATATCATTTTATGCTCAATTGTAAAAGGTCGAGAGTTATTCACACGTAATTTAATAAACAGTGAATACAAAAATCAAAAATCTGGCCAGACAAAGTTGTTTTAAATTGTATTAGCTTTCATTTAAAAAACATCCATTAAAATCGGTTCAGATTTAGAAGCTGTAGCCTTTTTTGAAACACGAAGTCTCGTTTGGTCACACTGTGCAGCGGTGAAAGGGTTTATATCTGGAGAAGAAAACTGGCCAAGTTTGAAATGCACAAATAAGTGTGAGGGGATTACTAGGTTCTTGACAAGTGTATTAAGGGCTTGAAACTTGGCACAATACTATTATATATTCATCTACATTCATACGCAAACTGATTTTGGGAAGGGCCTAGAACTTGGCCTCTTTTTTTCAACGTTATTTTCGGGGGGGGGGGGGATATAAGTTTTAACGGGTTCCTTTTCGGTACTTGTTAGGTGGGATCGGTGGATATTTGCTGACATTTTTCAAAAATTCTTTCATTAGTTTAACCTAATAGCTTCATTCTTTCGGAACGTTTATGGGAAAATAAATAAATAATTTTGTTGCTACTTCATTACTAAGAAATCTGTTGAGTTCCTACAAGACAGACATTTTCTGAAGAGTGAATTTCTGTAAAAGTTTATTTTCTTCCGACAAGCCAGCGTTTACTCTGCCGAGATATTTAGAGTATAGAAATGAAAGAAGACGAGAATAAAAAATGTCACACAAGATAAGTAGATATTGTCTCTAGGCCTACACGTGTGTCGTGTAAAGTTTGTTTTCTGTTTGTATCGATGGAAGTGCTGATAGTTGAGCTTTTAGGAATTCCATCTATTTCTGGTTTGTAGCTTCTGAACTCCCGGGAGGCCGATCTGTATACAGATCCAAGAATAAGAATGGGGAAAACAGTGGCTTTGAACTTGGATGTGATTTCTTACACGTGGTCTTCTTGCGTAGATCTTATAATTCCCAAGAACTCAATACTATTGTTGCTTTATCAATAAACTGACTGTATGGAGAGTCAACATTTTCCTTGGAATGTAAAATAGGAAAAGCATCGTGGCCGAGAAAATCTAGCCATAAATTGGAAACCATATTGGCGTTCCTTTGGGAACGAACGTCATTGGATGCCGTACCCGAACGTCATTGAGTGTTGAGCTCCTCAACATTGAGTTTTGTTTCAATGCCACAATCCGGAATTACTGAAAAGATCTGTCCACGTTTTAGAACCAATACGTCATGAAAAACGTAAGTAAGGTAAATGGACAAAAATTTGAGATAGACACATTCAGACAAAATATGTTCGTTGGAAGTTCGGTATAAATATTTGATTGAGAAGATATAGTCGACCGTTGAAATTTAGAAGGTGTTGATCATCGGGTTTTCGATCTTTTTGATTCAATAAAAACTACATTTTATAGTTAAAATGCATTTATTAGCGCCAAAGTTTCGGCTTGGTATACAGGCCTTCTTCAAGGCTATGGAGAAGAGGGAGAAATGTATGGGGGCTACATTTCTCTCATTGTAACTATAAAATGCAGTTTTTATTGAATCAACACCGTCGGTATACATATTTGTCTGTTCGCTCTCTCGTCGCCTCAAAAATGTTCTGATTTTTATGAAGTTTGGTACAAAAATATTTCGTCTGATTTGAAAGATTATGCTCGTTAACCAGCTGACCACGCCAACTGGAACATGGTTTTTCGAGCGGATTTCGCGCGATAGAAACCGTAACGCTTACATTTTTGAGTCAAACGAATGAAGCAATTTTTAAAGCGATATCTGTAACTGTTTACGAGAAAAGTTAATACAACTACTTTCCGAACCAATTTTCAGTTTGGGTATTCAGAAACTATTGATTTAATAGAAACTTGTTCCAGACGTTTGCTTTTTTTTTTTAAAATAAAAACTAAGATATTTAAATTTTGGTTGCATATGGAGTTAACAAAGGATCTTGGTATAATTTATATAAAAAAAAAATTGAAAGCGGTTAAGAAATAGGGGTAAATGGAAGATAACTATTCGGGAGGTTATTAAAACTTCCACCAGAAAGATTCTAAACTCATTTTCGATGAGGATATGTCATTTGGAGAAATAATTAGTCAAAACTTCAAAATAGTTGGTTTTGTTCACGGATTTTTGGTCAAGCAAGGTAAGAAAATGAGAAACGTATTCGTTATAGTGTTTCAAAGTACGAACCATTAGAAAGAAAAGAGAGTCATTTCCGCTTAGGATACTTTCAGTTTCCTTTTATTGCGCCTAAAACCTTACTTCTCAGTGAGATTTCTTTATATATTTTTCACGAATGATCAAAACCTATCAATAAATGCTTCTATTCCTTTACTAATGCAGCATTTTGAATAAGTTATTATATTTTATTTATTGATTGAGAAGATGAGAACAGTGATTGTTAGTATAAATTCAGTTTTTATATAAAAATGAATTATATTTGGCCACTTTTCGGCTCGAATTTCAAGGCTTCATGAGGTTCTGAGGAGAGGAAGGCTTGAAACTGAAGCCAAAATAATTTTCTTATAAAAAATTGTATTTATATTATCTCTCACGACCGAATCCCGCCAATCTCTAACGTGTTTTTATCATCTGTGATTGTGTACCCTGAGCTTGTAGATTTTTTTTTTTTTTTCCTTGGTGTTTAAAGGCCATTCAACCACTATTGGGTCATTTATGCCTCTTGGCCGGTCCGTTGGTAGCATCGAAAGCAGAGACAGAGCCCGAGGCCAGCGGGAGGCGGACCCAGCCAAGGTCGAGTAGAGTCCCCCGTGCCAGTTCTACCTTAGTGGCCCGCATCTGGTGACTGGCTGCCAGGTCTATGATAGAAGGTGTGCTTGCTGGTGCCAGGGCAACCAAACCTTCGCAGACCGCATGGGGGGGGGCTCGTCCTCAACCCTAACCAAGCCCATCGCTCCCGCCGACACACGCGCCCCACCTCCGTTCCGAACGCCACCAACGGTAAAAAAAGTATTTGTAACAAAATTTTAGTTAGTAAACGTCTTAATAATTTAAATTATATCAATTAATAATGGTTATACATTTTTTAAAAGGGACTAATATGTTTTACGTTTGCTGTTAAATAAGTTTAGATGAAATTTTTGTCGAAATATATTCTAGAGGCCTTATTGCTTATAATAGGTGATAATTGGAAAAGATTTTAATTTACGATGAAGAATCAGCGCTAAATTTTGTTTTTTAAATTGGTTTTAGCCAGGAAAGAAAAAATATTAGAAAGATGAACTGAATTATTTCCTAGCAGCTCTCTAAGATGTATCGGGAGACTCAGTCGAACTCGCTCATCTTCATATGCCCTACATTCCGTCAGGATATGCTTTACAGTGAGGGGCACGCCACAAACCTCGCACTCCGGAGGTTCCCCCCTCTCCATGAGATAGCCGTGTGTCAGTCTAGTGTGGCCTATCCGTAATCTTGAGAGGATTACTGATTCCCTCCTATTATCCCGCTCCGAACTAGCCCACTTACATACCTCATCTTTAATCTCCCGGAGTTTATCTCCCAATTCCATACTAATCCACTCCCTTTGCCAAATCTTTATTGTTTCAGCCTTAACTATAGAATTAATGTCTCTGAGTGGGATACCTGAGAATTTAAAACCGCTTATAGAAGCGTTTTTTGCTAGCTCATCAACCATTGAATTCTCTTTAATATCACAATGACCAGGGATCCAGACGAAATTAATTTTGAACATATTTTTATTTAATTCATTAATACTGTATAGAATGTCAGAAACCATACTATCATGGGTGTAAATATTCTGTAAACTAATTATAGATGATAATGAATCTGTACAAATAACGACATTAGAATGGCTAGGTGGAATAATATTTAATGCTTTTTTAATTGCTAATAGTTCGGCGGAATAACTGGAACAATGAGGAGAGAGAGAAAACAAGTATTGTCGTCCTTCGCAGAGGGCGGCAGCTCCCACACCATTAGCACTTTTCGACCCATCTGTGTATATGTACGTGGAAGGAGGCATACTTGCTTTAATTTTATTTAACTCTGCAGAGTACAAATATGGCGGAGTTTCTTTTTTTTTTTTTTTTTTTTTTTTTTTTTTTTTTTTTTTTTTTTTTTTTTTTTTTTTTTTTTTTTTTGTGAAAAAAAAAAAAAAAAAAAAAAAAAAAAAAGAGCTTGTAGATGTTTGTGCCACCATGCGGCCATCCCTGACCTCCGTAGCTGGACGGATCAGCATAGATTACCTTAAGAGCATGTAAATATACACGGGGCAGAAGACAGCCTGCTTCCATCAGACTCTCTAACTAGTCAAGGTCTCACTCTATAGTAAAAAGTCCGTCACGCAGGAGCTGCATAACTAAGCACTTTCCTCAGAATTTGGGTAGTGTAGACTGCTTTCCAGAACAATTTGCTTAAAATATCCTACATAAATAAAATAAAAACATGAATAGTTCTCTTTTAAATTTGTAATGAGTAACTGATCAATTATTAATTTGCTTCCAGAGTTATGTTTACACATGGTACCTACTACACTACGTAATAAATACAAAAAACCTCATATTATCGTATTTTGATCTAATGCAGGAACAGTATACAGTCACTCTAGTGGTAGAAAGCGCTCCTTGCGGCGGCTTTGTGGACCTACGTCTGGCGGGCTTTTCTATTGAAATATATTACAAATTAAACCCCCGCGTTCCGATTGACCGATTCAGCTCATTTTTACAACACTTCTTTCTCATGAGTTACCCACGACGCATACCGCGTTTCGTTTCAATACAGCAGAAATTACGACCGGTATGAGTATATTAGGAATTTGGGTCCGGAGTAAACCCCCCCTTCTAATGAACCGATTTAGTTCATTTTTATATCTCACTTTTCTCTCTATATTACCACAACGAATGCCAAGTTTCGTTGAAATATAACAAATATTACGGCTGACATAGTCAAATTAGTGTTTTGGGTTCGGGGTAAACCCCCCCCCCCTTCCGGTGGACCGACTTTGGTGGTTAACGAACTCGTTCAATCGTTTGCTAATTGACGAGGAAAAAATTGCTAAGTTAAATGGAAAATACAATGTTATTTTATATTCAATTGTAAAAGTTCGTGAATTATTTATACGTAATTTAATAAACAATGGAAACAAAAAACAAAAATCTGGCTAGACAAAGTTCTTGTAAATGTTATCAGCTTTCATTTAAAATCGGTTTTGATTTAAAGGCTGAAGCCTTTTTTGAAACAAGAAATGTCGCCACTTTGGGGCATCCGGTTAAGAACCAGATTCCTCTCAAGTATCTGTCACTCTGAGCGTTCGCGGCATCTTAAGGGACTTATTTTAACAAATATCGTAAAACCCTTTATATAATTATACTAGCTGTTACCAGGCGTGCCATGCTACACCTACTTTCTGCATTTAGAAAAGCAAAAATAAATTAGAACCCAAATAATTAATATTGAAATCTAATAACGCAAATCTGTAATTGTTCGGGTTCACAGTTTCGAACCCGTGACCTCCGAACTGTGAGTCCTAGACGATTGTAACCTAGCTTATGACACTCGCTGGATCAAGACCTACATGTGTGCCAACTTTGGTAAAAATCGGTCAAACGGTGTGAATTTGTATAAGGAACAAACTGACAGACAAACAGGTGTTAGGCGCTGTTGACCTAGCCTATAGCACTCCCCGGATCAAGACCTACCAGTGTGCCAAGATTGGTCAAAATCGGTCAAACGGTGAGGATTTGTGTAAGGAACAAACAGACAGACAAACAGCTGTTAGGCGCTGTTGGCCTAGCCTATAGCACTCCCCGGAACAAGACCTACAAGTGTGCCACGATTGGTCAAAATCGGTCAAACGGTGTGGATTTGTATAAGGAACAAACAGACAGACAAACAGGTGTTAGGCGCTGTTGACCTAGCCTATAGCACTCCCCGGATCAAGACCTACCAGTGTGCCAAGATTGGTCAAAATCGGTCAAACGGTGTGGATTTGTATAAGGAACAAACAGACAGACAAACAGCTGTTAGGCGCTTTTGACCTAGCCTATAGCACTCCCAGGAACAAGACCTACCAGTGTGCCAAGATTGGTCAAAATCGGTCAAACGGTGTGGATTTGTATAAGGAACAAACAGACAGACAAACAGCTGTTAAGCGCTGTTGACCTAGCCTATAGCACTCCCCGGATCAAGACCTACCAGTGTGCCAAGATTGGTCAAAATCGGTCAAACGGTGTGGATTTGTATAAGGAACAAACAAACATGCACGTGATTTATATATATATATATATATATATATATATATATATATATATATATACATATATATATTTATATATATATATATATATATATATATATATATATATATATATATATATATATTTTGCGTTTTGCCTCCTTGATTATGTAATAACGAATGACGTTGATTCTCCCTTCACATTAATAGTTTGACGTGGTGAATTAAAACCTTATTTACATAAAGTTATAGAAATAGCAAACGTTATATGTATAAATTACATGATATGACATTTATTTTGTATTTATATATTCTATAGGTAAAATATATGGCGGAATTCCTTATAAGATCACATCACTATTGTGTCTTGTTTCCTTTTTGCTGTTAAATACCATGGAAGTCACATGGTGTAGAGGGATACTACTTAATATGTAGTCAAAGACAAATTTGTCCGTGTCAAACATATTATGTTTGACACGGAGTGACGCAGATTTCTGATATCTTGTCTATAAATTTGTGGAACTTGTTTAAAAATTGTTTCATGTGGGCAACAAAATTAGAAAACTTTTTAATCACATTTCCATTTTTCCAAATATTTTACCAAATGAATTTCAATTAAATAAGGAATTAAACTTATCAAAAATATTTTGATTAAAGAGGAAACGAGCAAGCTGAAGAAGGAGCCAGGAATGCATTACAGGACTCAGTCCGGCTAGAACCATTCCTCTCTCAAAGAGATTAGTACCATTACCATCGGAAGAAATTAATGAAGCAATGGGAAATTACCTGGTCAACCAGCAGTAGCAAACTATCTAAGATTAAAAAGACGGTTGGACCCTGGTATTCGGCTAACAGAAAAAACCGAAGAGAAGAAATAGTTCTTGCCAGACTGAGACTAGGCCACAGCAAATTGACCCATTCTTATTTATTAACAGAGCTTTACCCCCCTACATGTTCTCCATGCGACAATGCTCCCCTCACTGTGGAACACATTCTCACTGAATGCCACCAATTTACAGAGAAGAGGAAAAAGTGGAAACTGGAGAGACATCTATCAGAATTATTAGGAGAAGACTCAACAAGTTTAAACAACATTTTAGAATTTTTAAAAGAAATCAACATGTACAGTTTCATATAATTATATACTCACCGCTAATGACTTGTAGAAGCGGTGTAAAACCATAAAATAAATAAATAAAATAAAAAAAAATATTTTTTCTTAGCTGGAAATGTAATCTGAATTGATTCCTGAAATTCCTAAAGTTGTATTTTTGAGTTTATTATGTTATATGCTTGTTCTCGCCCTATGACGTATACAACTGGTAGAACTACTCTAATAATTTTGATATACTATTTTTTATTTTATTTATTTATTTTAAGAGCTTCGCAACGAAGGTCTGCTCTTTTTAAATTACAAAACAAAATATACAATATACAAAAGTAGAAACTTATGGAACTAAATATTACAGAAGTGTTAAGAATAAGAAATAGGAGCTAAGATTATTTACAGTATTGCTTATTACAATATAGATATTATATTTACATACATATGACTTATATATACATACATATGACTAATACTACTAACATTAATTAATGGTACAAAAAAAAAAAAAAAAAAAATTAATTGAAATCAGATTATTATACTATTATAATTATATCAAACTAGTAACGGTTATTATACTATTATAATTATATCAAACTAGTATTTCCAAAGTGACAACTCAAAATAAAACTGAACTGAAAAAGTGTCACACTTGCCTATGTAGGGAGGGGGAATAGCATTAAGACAGGAAGGATGACACAAGTGCCCTCTGGTGTACAAGCTCTGAAGCTAGGTACATACAGTTTTGATGGTTGATAAAGAGATATTTACCATGTATTTCATAGTAATAACTTAAAAACACCGATTTTTGTGTTGTGTCACTTTAGAAATACTAGTGGGATACATTTAACAATGTTACAGTTTATGTAATAAGTTAATTTGTTGGTGATGTATCTGCTGTGTTTTTGTTTTCAGTTTCCATTCTGCCTTTGAGCTAGTTACTATTTCTTATTTCTTTTTCTATTCGTTCACCTCTATTCTTCCGTAAAATCCTAAAGCCATTTTTCGAAATGGGTACAGTTTCCCGAACTGTAGAAGAAGTAGTCGTATTGTAAATGTTTACAACCCAGATACAAATCCTATCTGAAAATTTGAAAACCTTCTCTCGAAAGTCTCTAGTAACTTTCCGTGTGAATTGCTGAAAATTGAAAATATATCCTTCTAGAAAGGATGATTGTGGAGTTTGGACTATATATTTACACCAAAATGCTAATTGCTAGCTTCCTACGTTAATACTCTCTATGTGTACGAGGTCTTGTCTTAGATTTCAAGGACGCTTGTGTTTGACGGTTGAGTAAAATAGGTAGTTCATTATTGATGACAGGAGCCATTTCGAGTTGTACAGCAGCATTTTTTAATGATTTCCAAATAGGAGTCGAACATTTTCCCATACTTGCTGTGCCCCTTATCCTAGATTCGCTTGGGTCACCGCTTATTCTGAGCACAAAATAGAGGGAAAATAGCCAAATAAAAAATAAAATGCAATATTAAAAATTCTGAATGTGTTCAGATTTTGATTTACGTATATCTTGTGAAAAACATTTAATACATTCTATTATTATCTTAACGTATGCAAGACTGTGCGAAGATGTTTGCTTCATAGGATTTTAATGTACCGATTTCTGTTTTTGGCGCCTAGAAATATTAACAACGCAAGATATACTTCCAATTGGTAAATTCCTTTAGTAATTTAAACTTCTGCATTTTGTCCATTAACTACAAAAATTGTAGTTGCCATTGAACAGCTTACTCATTTTAGCACTTTCCTCCGAAGGAAAGTAGCTATTGAGGTTGGACTCATGACGGAATTTTTGAAAAATTTCTTCAAATCTTTATCGATCCTACCTAGTAGACACCGAAAATGACCCCCGTTAAAATTATATATATATATATATATATATATATATATATATATATGTATATATATATATATATATATATATATATATATATATATATATATATATATATATATGTCTGTTAACACGATAGCAGCCAGAGTTTTTGTTTTTTCGTCATGAAACTTGGTATATAGCATTCAATTAGCAAACGATTGAACGAGTTCGTTAACCACCAAAGTCGGTCCACCGGATGGGGGGGGGGGGGGGGGGGGGGTTACCCCGAACCCAAAACACTAATTTGACCATGCCAGCCGTAATATTTATTATATTTCAACGAAACTTGGTATACGTAGTGGTAATATAGAGAGAAAAGTGAGATATAAAAATGAACTAAATCGGTTCATTAGGGGGGGGGGGGGGGGTTACTCCGGACCCACAATACCAATTCGGCACTACCAGCCGTGATTTTTGGTATATTTCAACGAAACTCGGTATTCGTAGTGGTAATCTACAGGTAAATATGTGTTGTAATAATAAACTAAATCGGTTCATTAGAAGGGGGGGGGTTTACTCCGGACCCAAATTCCTAATATACTCATACCGGTCGTAATTTCTGCTGTATTGAAACGAAACGCGGTATACGTCGTGGGTAACCCATGAGAAAGAAGTGTTGTAAAAATGAGCTGAATCGGTCAATCTGAAAGCGGGGGTTTACTTTGTAATGTATTTCAATAGAAAAGCCCGCCAGACGTAGGTTCACAAAGCCTCCGCAAGGAACGCTTTGTATCTAGAGGGACTGTATCCTGTTCCTGCGTTAGATCAAAATATGATAATATGATTTTTTTTTTTTGTATTTATTACGTAGTGTAATAGGTACCATGTGTAAACATAACTCTGGAAGCAAATTAATAATTGATCAGTTACTCATTACAAATTTAAAAGAGAACTATTCATGTTTTTATTTTATTTATGTAGTATATTTTAAACAAATTGTTCTGGAAAGCAGTCTACCCAAATTCTGAGGAAAGTGCTTAGTTATGGAGCTCCTGCGTGACGGACTTTTTTTTCTATTTGTCTGTATAAATTGATGCATTATTTAGCCATTGGATCTCTGATGGGTTTTGTCTGTCAGTTATTCCTCGACAATATATTTGAGCATTTCTTAACAAAACGTCTTAATTTTTTTTACCGGGCTTCGACAACTTGGCAATTAGTGCCGACATCCAGGGTGTAGCGAGGAATTTTCCCAAGGAGCCGTGAGATGAGAAAATTCCTGCCGCCGGTGGGGATCGAACCCACCATCTCCAGCTTATGAATCTAAGGCGCTAGCCACTACACCACGGGAGACCCAAATAAAAAACGTCTTAATACCTCATGTTCAGCTAAGGGAGTACAACAACGAACTCATCGAGCAGAACTCCGACGAGAATCAGCGTAATTACGTTGCAAAATGTCTCTGCGTACAAGTAGGTGTTGCGTCACCCAAGTGCTACGAGGCACTTAAGACCCTTTTGTCTGAAATGTAAAACGGCTCGCAAGGACACTTGGGATTGCTCGATAGGGCTGTACTTAGATCCGACCTGCTTCCATAATGGAGCAACAGATCACTTATAATCTCCCTTTTGGAGGAATAACCTCTTTGCTTTCTCCCTTCGGTTTAAACTTCCTATCTCTTTGTTATTTATTTGCTTGCAATTTGTTTTAGCGCGGTTCTTCCCTCCCTCATATATAGGGATATATTAAAAAAAATCGGAACGCTATCGTTTACGAGTTCATATGCATGCTGGTACTCGTTTTATAGGTTTCGTAACGTAGAAAAACGAATGAAACCATTCCTAAAGCGATATCTGTAACTCTTTTCGAGGAACATTGAAACACGTACTTTTCCAAACTAAATTTCAGTTTGGGTATTCAGAAACGATTAATTCATTTTAAACTTGTTCCAAACGTTTGATATTCATCTAATCTAAGATAGATAAATTTTGGTTCCGTTTATAGTTAAGGAAATACTAGAAATAAAATATTTTATTAACTTGCTTGAAATGTTTTGGGATTTACTTATATTTTCTAAAATATCTCGAAAACGGTTGGAAAATCATGGTATGCGGAAGGTGGCCATTCAAAAGCTTATTAATCCCTACAAATAAGGTTTAGATGTAATTTTCGATGAGGCGATGTCAATCCGAGAAATAAGTGCTTAAAACTTGAAAATTTTGTTTTGTTCTTTTCAACGGGGTTTTGTCAGTTTACCTAACGTTTTAATTGGGTATTTTTTTTTTTAATTTCATATAATTGTAAAATAAGTATTTTAATACAATAAGGCATCAAAATGAGAAACGTATTGATAATAGTGTTTCCTAAGGTGATTTCCGCTTAGAATACTATCAGTTTACTGTTGTTGCGCCTTAAATCGTCCTTCATTTTGAGATGCCATTCTATATTTTTTATGAAAGATCAAAACCTGCCAATAACTGGTTCTACTCCTTTGCTAATGACACTAGGGATATGAACGGAACTGCCCTAAGATGACGCAGTTCCTGCGAGTCACCTTAGGGCAGTTCCTGGGACTCATTCTGTTTCCTTCGGGCTGATAAAAATCCATGTTGTAATGATAATTAAAATGTATATGTTATCTTTTGGCTTGGAAGATGCTTACATTGTAGAATTTCTTTTTGCTCTGTTCTTCCCTCCCCCTATTAGGAGGAAACCCGCTTATGAGGTTGCCCTCGTGAAGCAATCCGGAAGCGCCTAGAAATTTTACGTTTCAGATCCCATAGATCACGAAAACAAGGGTGGTTCTATGTATATATATACAGTTGTGTGCAAAAGTTTCCGGCCAAAGGTAATTTTGTGATTAAGTAATGTATAAAGGTTGCAAAGTGGAAACACAAATATATCATTGTAAAGTATTTTTATTGTGCTATCGAAATGTGCAATACAAAAATTTTGACAGCGTATCAACACTTGGGCTATTAACGTCGGCTATCTATAGCTTGCCGCCCTTTTATAATTCCATCAGCACGTGGTCGGTCACCCATTCAGGCCCGAAGTTGCTTAACTTCGGTTGACTCAACGTGACTATGGCCGTAGACAGCTGATGTTGTTTTTTTAAATGTGCTGAAGCCCTGCAATTCGTCAACACGCGCTTCACTGTGAGTTGCACATCACACGAGCTGCACATTGGAGATGCATTCTCTGTCCTTGATGTGCGTCCTCCACCTATCCCAAGAAGGACTTCTGAAAGTATACCGGTATCCTACAATAATTTTCCTTTCCAAACCCTTTGGCGCATCCAGTCAAACGGGGGAGAAAAACAACAACAAACAATTTTATTTGGACCAATACATAGGGTATCATGCACAAACATTTTTTGTTTAGGTTAAATTTAAAGATTTAAAATATTCTGGTAAAGTTTGTTTTTTATTCGAGATGACTTTATTTGTCCAAGCTGATAAAAGACTGCACTGCTGGAGTCTGGAAGAGTTTGATTGTATCTTCGCACTAGCTTTTCCATGTGAGTGAAAAATGGATCAACCTCCAATTCTCTATGGATCTGGCTGTTCCTTACGAACCAGGGAGCATTGGACACTATTCGGAGTACCTTGTGTTGAAATGTTTGTAAACGTTTTAAGTGTGTGTTACTTTCACCAAACCAGACAGGGCATGCGTAAGTTAGTATGGGTAGCATTGTCGATTTGTGTAGTAGTGTACCACAGGTGTGTTTTAGGGGAGTTTTTCTATTTATTAATGGATAAATTTGTACCAGTCGTGTGTGAGCTTCTTGTAGTTTTTTGTGATTGTGGTGTCGCCAAGTTATTCTTGTGTATAGATGTACTCCGAGATAGCGTATACTCTGGTCTTTTGGAGCCCAAAGAATTGAGTGATGACCAATTTTCAGCTGTAGTAAATTTTCATTTTGGAATTTTCTGAATGAAAAAACTTTACACGAAGATTTAACCGGATTTATTGCTAGTTTCCATCTTCGGTACCAGGATGACACCTCATCTGCAGCTTCTTGCAAGAGAAGAATCGCTTCCGTGAGGTCGGTGCTCTTCGTGATGATGAGTGTGTTGTCTGCGAAGGTAGCGAGGGCTGAGTTGTCTGGTTCAGGCATATCGCTGCGGTACAAGATGTAGAGCAATGGGCTGAGTATGGCCCCCTGCGGTACTCCAGCTTTGATGGCTCTCTTCGTGCTGAGTGTTGTCTTCACTCCTCCTTGGAATGTCCTACCATGGAGAAAGGAGGAAATGATGGAGTAGAGGTAAGCAGGAGGCTTGGTGTTCCGTAGCTTGTGCAGAAGTCCTTCGTGCCAAACAGAGTCGCTTTAGCTACATCGAGAAACAGTCCAGTGGCGTATTCCTTCTTATTAAAACACTCTGTAATCATTTCGGAGACTCTTTGTAGCTGTTGGACTGAGGAATGCTTCGGCTTAAATGCGAACTGGTGGTTGGGTATACATTCCAAAAGATGGCTCCTTTCAAACGAAGGAGATAAACCAATCCAAAGATCGAATATGGAAAAACTGCGTGACTTTCGTAATTTACGTTTGACTTTGAGAAACGATTTGTGACTTCTGAAGGGGAAAAGAAAAAAAACGTCTACGTATTCCATCTCGACTTCCTAGTCGTCGAAGAAACGTTCCGATCGAGAGCTTTATTCACGAAACGTCTTGACGTATGTAAATTACCTTCATATAGTATACGACCTTTTAACGTATCTCCGGTTCCATTATTCACTCCCGGGACAAATGTATTCCCTGATTGCATTCAGACACGCGAAAATGTGATTTGTTTCGTCGAAATTCCTTTTGAGGCCGCTCGGAAATAAATATGCTTTCGATTTATTAATCTTTTTTATTGAAAGATTTATTTTATAATGACGTACAATATGTAAGCGGAGCTCGATTGAGAAGTAGCTTACCTCGTTTGTAGCGTAATTATAATGCTGCATATAATTTTGATTTGATTAGAATAATATCCTTTAAGGCTTTGTTTTCCTTATTTAGTATAATTTTAAGGTTTATGCAATGACATTTGCAGACATTGAAAATAAATGTGTATGGATTGGACTAAATGCGTCGGAAGAACAATGCAAATCTTTTATAGGGTTGGGTTGGGTTGGTAGTTTAAGGGCAGAAAACTTCTTGGTCATCTCCGCGCTAAGAGAATAATTAAATTGCGCGAGCATAATGTTAGGATGGAGAGTGTTTTCTGTATTGTCTGTCTGAGTTGTGTTTCTGAAATTGCATTTGTTAGAATCTTGCTTTGATAGGAACTTGAAGAGAGAAGGAATAGTCCATAAGTGGTTACATCAAATAAAGTCTGTAGTCTCATAGTGAAGACATACCTCAGATAAGCGGGCCACAAGAGAAATAACTACTAGACGGTTGGAGATATCAACATTTTTCTAAGGAGCAAAGTTGTAGTTTTCTTCGATATCTATAACATTCTTGGAAATGAGAAAATACCTCTTCTAAGGGCTCAAATAGACCTTTAAAGATAAGGATTCCCTCTTTACCCTTATGGTGCACTTCATTTTTGAAAAGTACTAAAAAAAAACTTTGAAGAACCGTGCAAACGGGGTTTCTTTGCGTAAAGTAGTTTTCTGTAAAAATACATTTTCATTTGCATGTATTCTTCATCTGAAATTCCGAAGAATGACATTTGAATTTATTTAAATAGTATTTTTGTTAAGGGAGGGGCAGTTCAGCATAGGAGAATGTGTTCAGGTCTCAACAAAACGATTCCCATAAGTGTAAACTAAAAAATAAAATACATAAAAATTGGAGCTTTAGGCATAAGAGTTACCAAAATTACACGATCATTTTTTTTTTTTTTGGCCAACAAAAAAAAAATACTATTTAAATAAATTAATAAATTCAAGTGCCTTTTTTCGGAATTTCAGATGAAGAATACATGCAAATGAAAACGTATCTTTGGGTCATTCCATGTCAAATCAACAAGGGTCACAACCCGACCTTCTTGGAATTTAATAAAACTTGGTAGGTTGGTTACTCTAACAAAAAATAACCAAAAACAATTTTTTTATATTTTTTATCTGTTTCTGTTTTTTTAGTATTAATTTTCAAAGTATTGAAAAACCGCCTTTTTTTGGTCAACTGTATCTGTGTCTAAATCAGTTACTAGTTCAATTTCATTTTTATTGAAGTTCGAGTAAAGTTGAGTCTTAATTTTTTTCTTAGTTAAAGGAATGAAAGGGTGCAATTTCTGGGTCCCGGCAATTTTTTTTTTTCAAATCTCCCCTTTAATTTTAGTTCTGTCTGAAAAAAATTCAAATTTTGATCAGGGATGCTTATTGCTGAATTTACAATACAAATATCCATCACGCAACATGTTTTTACCAACCACGCAGTGACATTTATAAAGTCAAAATTATGTTATAAAATGATCCCGTTCCCATCCCATAATGAAACTAACAGCATATGTAGTCAATGAACAGAAGATTCAAATATATTTTTTTTAGAATTTTAAAAGTACAGTTTTTTAGAAAACCATTACGTACAAGTTTTCGAAAAATTTTTTTAAACGTAAAAATAAGTTGGTCTTGTTGTATATCAAATCAAAGTCCATTTAATAAACTAAACACGGCGCTAATGGCCAAGTTGTAGATGCGCCGTAAAAAAAAAAAAAAAGAAAAAATAAAAAAAAATAAGCTAAACAATGAGACTATGCTGACTGTTCCAGCTAAAATAGAACTCAATCTATCAAGGAATTAACATTTTCCAGTTGGCCAAAAAAAGGCTGTTTTTCAATACTTTGAAAATTAATACTAAAAAAACGGAAACAGATAAAATTTTTTAAAAAATTGTACCATTCAAGGAGTTGTTAGAGCTATTAGGATTCAAAATTTCAAAAAAATATAAGAGGGTCGGGTTGTAAACATTACTTTCTTTGGTTGAATTGACGTGGAATGGCCCCTTTACAGAGAACTACTTGACCCATCAAAACCCCTTTTGCACGGTTCTTCCTTGTTTTGTTAGTACATTTTATAAATATAATGAAAAATATCGGCAAAGAGGAAACCCTTCCCTTCAATGGTCTATTTGAGCCCTTAGAAGCGTTATTTTCCTATTTCCAAGGGCACCATTTTATAGATCTCGACGAGAACTACAACTTTGCCCCTTTGAAAAATTTTGATATCTCAACCCGTTTAGTAGTGATTTTTCTTGTGGCCCGCTTATCTGGGCCACCCTGTAAATAAAAAATTACGGAATGAACAACGATTTGGGATTTTGATAAGCACCCATTTCTAATTGGCACTGTTTACTTATTTTTAAGGTGGCTTACTATTTGTTTTTTTCTTTTCTTAACTGTAATACGATGTGCATAAACATAGGAGTCATTCGTTAACGTAACAGGGAAGAAACACGCTAAAACGCTCTGCGGTTTTTGGATGTTTTCTTGTTCTTCCTGGAAGTAGTTTTGAAAGGAACCCTCAGAGATGTCACATGCCGGAGGTGACAGGAGCGAATGTAGGACGGACATTGAACTAGTATAAATGTGTTGCTTTGTGCGACAGCTTCCGTTGGTAAGGAGTCACTGGAAGATTCAGCAAGCATTGGGGCTAATTATACCGTATAGTGGCATTTAGCACGGAACGACCAATCAGATTGGCCCGTTTAATAGATTCAAGTATAGCATCTCATAAACAGCTGTTCGACAACCTGCTGTTCATGAACGGATTAACGGAGCTAATCATCGCAAAAATGCACTAAATTATTTTGGACGTAGAGCTTGATTTATATAAAATGATTCTCAAAATCTAATCAGCTTGCAGTATTTGCGGACGACGCTCTTATCTTGAGCAGGCCATTCACTTTCCGATTTTTGCAGTAAGACTTATCAGGGCCACTATTTGGATAGTCGACACCAACCAAGCTCCGACTTGCGATCCAACTTCAGTCAGAGTCTGTTTTCACGACAGTGTGCGTTGCTCACGAGCCAAAAAATGTATCGAGAGCAGATCGATGTTGCCCAAAGGTCAAGTACTGACTGAGCTAAGTTGGACGACTGAGATCCGACTCCCCCACTCACCAACTCCGCCTCCAGTCGGATATTGGACCTTCCAGTCGTTCCTTCAAATGTTCCGACTCGTCCAAAGTATTTCCACTCCGGAGAATGGATGGAGCTCCTTGGAGCCCGAAGGTCCAGGGGGTGCGGTACTTAAGACTGTATTTCGATACTCGGAAACTAAACATTAACATCTCGAGTACAAATGCCATTTTGATTTTCTCAAGAAGAGTTAACTCGAACGATGAAAATTGTACGGATATTTAAAACCATTGCCATTAAATGTATTTTATTGATTTTTAGTTTAACTATATTACCTTGTCTACAGTTTTGTATTAATTTTGGATAGATTGTGTTTTTGTGCTGCCTAAGTGTAGTCCGAGTTGACTGGGGTAATCTCATGAAACATAATAATTTTTTCTCGTAAAAATGTTGATTTTTTGAGTCTTACAAAGCTACATACCCTTGACGACTACACCCGAGTATCTATGGTTGACGATTTCATTTTCTTATGAATGAGTTAACTAAGGCGCAGAAAATTTTACGGATGTTTATTGCCACCGCTCATAATATTTTTACTTTAGGTCCTAATACTAATTATTAGCCAACCGGTTCCCATTGATCACCGAAGTAAGGCAAGGTCGAGCGTGGCCTGAATGGGTGACCGACCACGTGCTGTTCGGGTCATAAAATGCTGGCAACCTGTAGATAGCCCGGCTTTAATAGCCCAATAGTTGATATGCCGTTAAATACATACACACAAAAAAACTAATTATAATTAGTTTTGTTTTATTAACAAGACTACATTTTGTATTGATTTTAGCTACCTCATTGAGCTTACTCATAATCTATTGAGCTATATTTCAACTGTAATTTTACACTTCTTATTAGCTGGAAAATTGCTAAAATCAAATACAAAACTTATTTACGCTAAATAAAGATTTTAGGAGTGTCAATATACAAATCGTTAAATATATTCAGGCTTAACCGAATGCCAATCAGATAAAAACCTTGTTCAGTGCCTTTCTTTTTGGTTTTGTTTTGTTTTGGGTCGCTGTCGACGGCGTAAAAAAACAAAACAAAAACAGACGTAATTTAAGCCCGCCTTAAAGAATAGGCCAGTCTAAAGCAAACAAAGGGATCCTTAAAAACTCTATTAAGACGTTTGAGGACACGTTTGGTGTGTTTTTTTTTTTTTTTTTTTAAATCTTAGCGTCTCATTTAAATATAGCTCTCCCGTTCGCTCTGATCTCGAGGGAATCCTGGAAGAAATACGGGGCTTCTGGAATCGACAGCTCCTGGAAGAATGTTAACAGCCAATTTTGCAAGAAATGGACGCTATTATTTGTTCAACCTTCTTCTTTACCTAACACTATAGGGCTCCATATTTTTTAGTCCGATACCCATATGGAACGCTTTACAAAAGAAAAACACTAGAAAATTTAATTAGCTACTAATGGGAAATTTTTGGTTCTTAGAAAATGTTTATTGAAATTTCAAGCTCTATTTTATTAACTTAATATTTAAAATATAAATATTTGACTCGTCAAAAGTTCATCACCTAAAAAATCTATTGTCATATGCAAATCTTATAGAAATAGTTAATGTTTTGTCTTGCTCAATCGTTAAAAACGTTAACATATCGTCGATACAAATGCAAATTATCGAATGCAAAAAAAAAAAAAAAAAAAAAAAATCATTTTCAATTTTTATGATTGCTGTTAGGCTGATGTACGTTGCAGCAAACTCTTGAAAAATACAGAACATCAAACTAACGAATGTGCATTTAGCCTAATTATTTATTTATTGTTATTATCGTTACTAGGCGATAAAACAGTCAAAACATTAGGTTAAGGAACATAATAACTAAAATAGAAAAATCTAGATTTTAGATATTGTCTAGAGTATCTGTACGTATTGTTTATGTTTAGAGTTACTTTTCTATTTAGTCAGTGCGTTTGTTTAGTATTTAAATGTATATATCTTACTGGTATATATTACTTATTTTCTGATAAAATTATGAATAATTATTTGTTATTGTATGGTCGTCATATTCTGTCAAATAAGTTTTAGCCTAATATTATAGATAATATTTAGATATATAGCCTAATATATATCTAAATATATAATTAGATAAAATATATATAAAGTCACCTATAAGGTACCAAACCACTTTTCACGTTCGATACTTTGCATTTGTACCGATGATATCTAAAATGAAATCTAGAAACTAACTCCTTAGACGACACAAAAGAAAACTGACAGTATTCTTAGAGGAAATACAAGCACACATTTCTCCGAATAAGATGTCGCTTTGAAAACTCACATTTTTAGGAAATTTAATAAGCTTTCGATTACATGATTTACATTTACTTCGATTTCTCAACCAGTTTCGAGATATCGTCGATACAAATGCAAACTAACGAATATGAAAATCACCACTTTTCAGAGTGGAAAAGTATTCATTCATAACTTTTTTCTGGACAGTCAAATATTCGGCAGATTTGACCTTTTGATAGTGGAATACTTTCTCAAGAATAAGATAAGATAAGTCCACCAGAAATTAGTAAAGATTGACAATGAAAGATGCATTTTTTCATATTCGTTAGTTTGCTTTTGTATCGACGATATATATAAACGTATACTTTTTTTGATATATTTCTCTGAAATTAGAGAAATTTTGCTAAACGTTTAATATTAATATTCATGATCTATGTAGTCTTACGAAAATTGTTAACTACTCTTTAAGTTGGAGGGATGAATAAAGTATTTTTTCGAAAGTTCGAGATACATTTAAGTTTTGATATAAATAAAAAGCGTTTGAATTTTCTATTAAAAAAATATGAAAAATAAATACAACGTTTTTTTCCCCCCAAATACTTTTGATAGGCTGGATCTAAAGTTCTCACCCGCCCGCGGGCCATCATTTGTAAAATCCTATACCGGGGAAAGAATGTGGAGTCATTCAAGTGTGAATAATTTCGGTTATCTCGGACAATAAATAGTCCTAAAATCTAGAAATTATTGGAATTCTTCAGAGATCCTGAGAGATAAATTTCAAATCGGTAAAATAACTTTTGAAATATCCCTGGGATTTTAGGATTCCGCTTGGGTGAAAAAAATATCGGTCTCTCAGGAACTGCCTGGAAAATTTTAATTTAAAAACGAAAAATTCTTTCGGTTAGAGAAATTACTTTAATGTGTCTGAAGAGCACCCAAGATCCAAAATTTAGTTCCTTTGGAATTTGGACGACTTTACACGAACTTTTAGAGAAATGGCTTACGCCAAACCAAAAGTAACTTCTACTTCATTTTTTGTTGTTGTCTATTTACTCTGATAAACTCATTTAACAGCTAAACCAGATTAAATTGGACAAAAAAAAATAATTCTTTCTAACTAAAGAAATAAACACTTTCAAAAGTTGTATTGTGATGGTTTTTTGTAGTAAATATTACAAGCTTTCGAGTATCCACCTAGAAAACGTTCCCTATCGTTTTCGAGTTATTCTAGACCTCTGACAGATAAAATAAAATTAAAATATTGAAATTGTACAATATAAAATGAGTTTATACTGGTTCTAATGTTACGCTCTAAAGATTTTGTGGCCACTAGTTTTAAAAACAATTCCCATTCAAGATTTAAGTATTATTGCTTATAAAATTTTATTAATTTTTTTTCTTTATTTTTCTTTCCATTTCCACAATATTTTCTTATCATTAATGTCACGAGAGTATGAATTTGTATTGGAACTAAAATTTCATTAGTTCTTGTACTAGTATGTAGAGCGAGACGGCCAATTTGTGATATGAAAAAAAAAACCCATAATAATAACATAATGGTCTGCTAAGAAATAATAAAATGTTTAAAAACTGTTCATTTTCCTAAAAAAATATATATAACATCCTATTATAGCAAGACTCTTACACAGGGTCAAGTAGGCCTGTCAGTTAGACCTGAACAGTCCCCGCCTGAAAGCCAGTCGCCTGAACGTGTGTATATTCCAGTCGCTCTGTCGGTTAAGACTGTTCAGGCGGCCGGAACATATACGCGTTCAGGCAACTGGCTTTCAGCAGTCCGCCTGAAAGCCAGTTGCCTGAACGCGTATATGTTCAAGTCTAACTGACAGGCCTGCCTGAATCGTGTGTAGCCTGCTTACGATGGTTATAAAAAGTTCAGACATAACTGCATAGGATACTATCCAAGAATGAACTTTTTTATCAGATCCTGAGCTGACCACAATCATCCTGATGAAATAAAAAAAGGAAATGAAGTAACCCGAAAGTAAATGGTCCCGAATCATTAGCCCCCCCCCGCAAAAAGAGTTGATGCCGGAATAATGACAATAATAAAGGTCTTAATCCTGCCCTTGTGCAACGCCCGGAGTTACAAGATCGTCGACCTTACATCGCCGCGGTGGTCTCCATGTTCTTTTTTTTATTTCATTTTTATTTTCCCATTCCTCTATTCCTTTGATCGGTTCTCTTTGTCATCTTGTCCTTTCAATTCCGGCGGGGATCAGTCTTCTTCTAATAACCACTTCTGGACTGAAAGACCCGTCAAATGGCGAATATTCCTTTCTAAAATCTCATTGTAACCTTCAATTTCGTAATCATATTACAATTTTAATTGCAGTATAGGCCATTTAGTCAGACATGGCAATTATTATACGCCTATAACTTATAGAGAGTATTATATACATTATTATAATATTTATTAAAACACGGGCTACATATTTATGAGATAAGGGAATTTCCTTTATCTTCATTTTATTTATTCATGTCAGTAAACTTCCTTTTAGTTTTCAATTTTATTTTAATTATTTACGGAGCTAGAGCGATATATATATATATATATAGTATATATATATATATATATATATATATATATATATATATAGTATATATATATATATATATATATATATATAGTATATATATATATATAGTATATATTTGCCAAATATTACCCTCACTCTCTCACCTATCATTGCCCAGCCCAAACTACATGATAGAAAAATTTGAAAGTTTGCATGGACACTCCCTTTAGGATGTAAACACTCACCAAGAAGGTTTTTTTTTTATATTCAATATTTTAAGTATTTTTAGAGGGGTTTGAATTTTTAATTGGTTTTAATGAGAGCGTAAACGCCTAGGCAGCATGCGTTGCTGGGACGATAACAGGTCAGTTGTTACCGTACTGTATCTATTTTATAATATTATTTTTATTTGCGGTTCATTTAAACTATGATGAACTACCTTGAATTACAAGAAATATACTGTGATGTTCTACTGGTGACGGTCTATCCGAGGTAATAATATCCCGAACCCTTGCACATCCCCCTCACCCATCAGCATCCCCAGTCAGAACACTTCTTGGTTATGCCCGCAGATACCATGTATGTTTCCAAATGACACCTTGGTCAATTTTTAAATTTTAACGTCCATTTATTATTGAATACAAATTTTAACCTGTACTGGTTAAACTGCTGTTACTGGTAACCTAAAGATATCGGGTTACCTCTAGGTTATCTGTTTCTCAACGCAGGTCCGGACCACTTCAGTGTCAAGAAATACTATACTTTGATTACTTATCATTTGATGAGTAACATATAGTATGAAGGGAAGCATGCTATAATAAACTGCACAAAATTATATAGAGGTGTTAATTTTGATGATACGTTATTTAACGCAATAAAAAAACTACTTATCTGCCGTGACGAATCACGGGTATTCAGCTTGTAGATGTATATATATATATATATATATATATATATATATATATATATATATATAATGATGGTTAAGAGTAAAGAACTCAATGAAGCAGTAAAAATAAGTTTGTTTTTTTTCATTGGACGAATAGAGAAGGCGTTCAGTCAAGTAGAATATTTGTAATTTTGCAGTAAACATACGTTCATTTCTGAAAATTGCATAAAGGGAAGATAATTGCTGCTGATTCCAACAAGAAAATAGATTCTATTAATTTTAGACATTCTTCAGGTTTTTAATTAAGGGATTTTTATAATTTATTAATATCCAAAGTAACCCTTAAAACGTTTATGTACATATATCCTTCAACATCGAGTTGCAATCCTTTGCTTTGTATCTGAATATACCACACAACATCATCACTATAAAGCTTAGGTTTCCATCAATTAATCCAGACAAAAGGCCAATCTTCCTCCATTCCAAACATGGTCTTCCAAGCCTTTGATTGTTTATTAATAGCCAAATTAGTCATAGATGGTTCTTCCTCTTTCATTTCTCCACTTACTAACTGACTGCAAAGAACGGGAAAGCATCAACATGATTTCTGGGTACATCGGCCGGATTCAATGAGAAAGATGCATTTTAAACTAATTCGGTCTTTTGGGATTTGGGTTTGCTCTGGAACCAAGTTATGAATTTGCAAGAACGTGAAATTTCTAATGTGGCAGACTCCACTGAAAATGTGTCACTCTCGCCTATGTAGGAGGAATAGCATTGAGACAGGAAGAGTTACACAAGTGCCCTCTGGTGTACAAGCTCTGAAGCTAGGTACATTCAAGTTTGATGGTTGATAAAGAGATATTTACCATGTTTTTCATAGTCATAAATGAAAAACACCGATTTTTGAGTTGTGTCACTTTAGAAATACTAGTGCGACGTGTCCTTTCTTGCAACGGAGCTCTAAAGATTTCTTGTCAAAATAACAAGTAAACTTTTTTGTACAAATAAGCAAAATGAATCAGCAGTACATTACAATTATCAATTTATTTAACTTTTTACTTATTTAAGTTTTAACGTCCATTTATAATAAACTTAGAATTTTAGGACGAATTATCTATAGGTAACCACATAGGAAAAGGTGCCTTTTCTAGCTAGGGCTGATGCCTTTTCTTCTTTGAAAGGCCATGCGCCCTAGTGGGAATCGAACCCACGACCTTAGGCATGGATTGCCTTAGCACTCACCGACCGGGCCTCCTCTTTAAAATTAGAAAAAAACAAAAACAAACCCTAAACTGTTCGTGTTTATTTTGAATTTATTTCGATTATACTTTTTTTTCGTATACTTTTTTTCGATTATACTTTTTTGCCAACGGCCATAGCCACGTTGAATACACCGGTTCCCGTAGATCACCGAAGTTAAGCAAGGTCGGGCGTGGTCAGTACCTGAATGGGTGACCGACCACGTGCTTTTGGCATTATAAAAGGGTGGCTACCTGTAGATAGACCGGCGCTAATAGCCAAATAGTTGATGCACCGTTAAGAAACGAAAAAAAAAATTCGATTATTTTAGGCAAATTATTCTAGAATGCAGCGCACACTACCACCTTTCTAAGATATGTAGTCATGCAGCTCCTTCGTGACGGAAGTTCTATACTTGACTCTGGAATTGACTAATTTTTCATTCCTAATAAATATTGTATTCTAATACATGTTTTTTATTTTTTTCCAGGTACGAATTTTTCTCGGAGTTTCAATCAGCTTCCTCAGGTAATTCTATTAATTCGTAAGCTTTAATGGCACTAAACCCTTAATGTTCTTGTTGGCTAAAACCGATGATCGGCAAACCGTTGATTTAGATGTCTGTCAAGGTCGTGTTACGATTCATACTACTAAAGCGTAAACATTTTTACAGTGAATTTGCAATACGTAATGTTTGTACAGTGTTACATTGTTAAGGTCACGGAAGATAACTTCTTAGATAAAAAAAAAAAATTAAGGACTTTTATTTTAACTTTTTTTTAAAATTTTTATTTAATACTATTATTATTGCTGTTATATTACTTATTTATTAAATTAAAAAGTTCAGAGTTTTGCTCATCAAGGATCAATATCTTAATTAGAATAATTATTAGTATTGTGTTTAAATCTTATATTCATCCATGATAAATCGCTGTTGTTATGCTCTGGCCTATGTAATTTTAAAATAAATGAGGACCTCAAAGGGTCTAAGTACCAAATTCAATGTTTGAAGAAAATGGAGTCAAATATTAACATATGTAGTAACAGCAAAAACTAGATTTTTACAGTTCCGATCATACTAGACGAATCCTCAGGTTTTTAGCTGTTTATTATCGATGATACATAATAGGTACATCATCCGGTTTATGATTAATATGCAAAAGAATTGGATTACCCGCAAATAGACCCCTTAATTTCATTCTGGACTTAATATTACAAAAGTGACAATACTCAAGAGAACAGAAGCTAGGTGGCAGCAACTGTCTAAAAAATCACTTGGATCTCTTTACCACCCACAAGATTACGGTGTTCACAACCCATTCCCGTATTTAACTCGATTTTTTCAAAACTGTAACTTAGAGTCCTTGACATCCGAGGCCCTCAAATGATTCTTTTGGTCTATGAAATGTATAATTTATTAATAAATTCATGAGACAGCTATTTATAGTATTTTATTGTTAAGTAGGTATTTAAATTTTTAACGTCCACTTATACAGAAAACGGATTGTTGGGATGGGGTTTCTTCAAGCTATCACCCTTTTCTAGTTAAGATAGGGCTGATTTCTTTTTTTTGGAAGTAAAACATCGCCTATAGTGCACTCGACTCAGCACTCGCGGCCTTAGGCTCAACCCTATATAATAAATTTATAAGATCTAATAGTTTTATTTTTACTGTTTTGGTGTTCTCTTTGTGTAATGGCTTTTATTCCTGGTGGTAATTCCTTTAGGATTGGATTGGATTGTCTGTTTAAGGGCAGAAAACATCTAGGTCCTCACCGCCCTGAAGTGTAGTGCTAGAGAGTCGTGTATATGTCGTGAGAGGGATTGTAATTTTGTGTTTAGGACAGTGCATGACAATCAACTGTAATTTTTATGACCTGTACTCTTTTTTTTTTTTTTTAACCTATGTCATTGCTTACGACTAACTTGTTACTTAGATACTAATACAACTATTTGCACTAAAACTAATACTAACATACAGTATAGCACTATTAATACAGTTAAGAGACTTGTATATAATTTTTTTTTTTTTTAATGCATATACATATATATATGTATACCTTTTTTATATGTATATATCTATTTTTTCTGAGTAATGTTGTATATATCCTTTTTTTTAATGCATATATATATCTTTTTTTATATTTATATATCTATTTTTCTGAGTAATGTCATATATATATATATATATATATATATATATATATATATATATTTTTTTTTTTTTTTTTTTTTTTTTTTTTTTTTTTACACAAACACTAACGAATACAAACTTAACATAACTATTACAACTATTTGTACTAAAACTAATACTTTACTGGATGCAATGTTAATACTAAAACTATACTAAATAACAAAATTTATAGTAATACCAATTCTAAAACTAATCTAGCACACGTATATGCACATACACCCACGTTCATACACATATACACACCCACATACATACATACATACTTACACGCACATGAGTATATACCCTTGCACGTATACATAAATATATTTATTTATTATTAAATTATTATTTTATATCATGAGATATAATTGCGCCTTTTTAAAGAATTCCACAACTAGGCCAACTGCTTTGCCATCGTCCCGCAGAGCTTCTGTCAAGTTCCTTGGTATTCCCAGCTGTTGGAGCAGCAGCCTATAACGAGGGCAGTCCTCGAAAATATGTTTCATAGAGATCAGCTGATTGCATCTTCCGCAGACAGGTGGGATTCCTTTAGACATCAAGTACCCATGAGTCAGCCTAGAGTGGCCGAGTCTGAGCCGAGCTAGGACAACCTCCTCTCTTCTTGATATTCTGTTTGAGGAGGACCAGGCACTCAAGTCATGCTTGACTTGCTTAAGTTTTTGTTCTCCGCAATCCAACCACGTCTTTCTCCATCCTTCTTCGATCTTGCATATTGCTGGCGCTACTAGCTCCCTGCCAGATAGAGGAACCCTGGTAATGTCGCTCAAACTGTGCGCAGCCCGTGCAGCTTGATCGGCTTTCTCGTTGCCAGGAATCCCACGATGTCCGGGAATCCACATTAGATGGACAGCTTTTCCACTGTCTCTGAGAGTTCTGCTATACTGAAGGATTTTTAAAACAAGGGAGTTTTCAGTAAAAATATCTTCAACCTTTTCGAGAGCACTTCTTGCGTCGGTGCATACTATGATGTTCTTCTCTGGGGCTTCCTGAGCTAGTTGCAAGGCAGTGGCAATTGCAAATAGTTCAGCAGTGAAGATATTACATTGGGGAGAGAGTTTAAACATAAAAACTATGTCAGAATCGATCACCGCGCAGGCAGTTGAAGATTCTATCTTGGAACCATCTGTGTAGTATACCCTCCTCTCTGCGATACTACCCAAGAATTCGCACAGACAGGAACTCAGCTCGATGTCTGTCATAGAATTCTTGTTTACGGCCAAGAAGTGGCGTTCGGGCGGTGTGAAGGTCCTTTAGGATGGTCCTTCCTTCCTTCATTCCTTTAGGATGGTCTCTTTAGCGTGTTTTCCTCTACACGAGGATGAAACCCGCTTATGACATCGACCATATGTCACAATCCAGAAGTGCCGACTAGATAAGTTCCCGTTTCAGAACCCATATATCACAAAAAATAACGGTGGTATATATATATATATATATATATATATATATATATATATATATATACATATATACATATATGCGTTACTGGGGATAAAAGCGGTCCAATTTTGGTACCAAAATACTTCATCTCAAATGAAAGGTCAAATTCGTGAACCAGCAGAAATTCATGTGAAGAAAATCGTAAATTATGGCTATTTGTCTTAATGGGGTTTCAGGTAAACTTTATTTATTTTTTTTTATGTGGGGGGTCAAATGAAACCATCTCAAAGATCTTTTTCTATTCCAAGTTGTCCAAATGACACATTCGGACTTTTATTGTATTGGTAAGCTTCAAAAGGAATACATTCACTTTTATTTATTTTTTTTTTTATTTTATCACAACTATGGCGACTCAACAGCAAAGTGGGTTACTTTCAGTTTACGCATTTTCTAGTGAATGATCTTTTTATATGTTAGGAATAACATTCATACTTTACCACCATCCCACTGACTGACACACGACCCAATGAAAATTAATCACAAACCGACATCTTATCACAAAAGTTTACAATATAAAATTAACAGGGTTAAAATCTGTTAACTTGTTACTTTATACGAATTTTTTATAGGAAAATGAGTTTTATTGTTAGCCGACGTTTCGGATTGAAATTCAAGCCTTCATCAGGGCTGTAAAACAATGGTATTCGGTAGACGACATTGGTCCCGTCTTCTTGTGGGATTGGGTCTTTTAAAATTTTGTATAAGATTACTCACTGTCAAAAGTCCTAGTTTTAGATTGGGGAATGTATTACGTAGGGATTTTTTCGGTGAGATAGGAAACTATATTGTTTTGGGGAGGGATTTTGGCTTTTTAAAAGAATTTATTAGATGAGTGATGATGTTTGTAGGAAATCCATTGGCTTTAAGGATATAGAGGAGTGAGGATTTGTTGGCGGGGTAGAATTTGGTATCTGATAGGGAGGAGGTTCGATTTATCAAGTTTCTGGCAGTATTGAGGTTTTGGAGTTGGGATGTGAGACCAAACACCAAATCTTCAAGGATTAGGATTAGGATTTGTTTTGACAAGGGCGATAAACAGTATAGTCCTTACACCCTTTGTTTGTGTTCTACAGATCATTGGGGTTAAAAATAATTAGCTTAATTCAATAGAGATTGGTTGTAAATGAAGGGTACTCAATCCTTTACTTCGCTCTTTCTATAATAGTACGGCTGATTACAGTGTTTCCTTATAGTTATTAAGTTGTATCTAGCCTAGGCATACCTATATTACATATCTATACACACTAATATACATATATATTTAGTCTATTTCCATTTTTTTTTTTTTTTTTTTTTTTTTTTTTTTTTTTTTTTTTTTTTTTTTTAAATGCGTCCGTTTATCGCTTGCTTTCATAAGTAGAAGATATTTACATTATTTCTCTTTACTTCTTTGCATTTTTTTTTTTTTTTTTTTTTTTTTTTTTTTTTTTTTTTCCCCCTACTTGTACCTTATATAATATAACAATGGTACAACAAACTATATACAATATAAACTATATACAATATAAACACTATACAATATAAATAACATAACAACATCCTTATATATTTAAGATCTATTTACAATATTCATTTATAAGTTTTATGGACTACTCCATTAGCTTGCGTTGGGAGTTCCTATTTTTAAGAAACTTGGGGGTTTTAGATTTTTGAAATAAGTTGTGTTTCTCTAAGTAACTCTAGAATCTTGTCTGCTGTGTCTATTGAGTCTCTTAGAGCTGTGTCCTTGTTACGGGGGATTCCATACTTTAGGAATATTTTATGTAACGCGATACATTCCTCTAGTATATGGTGAACTGTTAGTGGCACGCGGCAGGTTTCACAGCTGGGCTGGGGGTCTTTAGTTATTAGGTATGCATGCGTTAGATTGGCCAAATCTTCAATACACATGCTCATAAATAAATTTAAAAAAAAAAAAAAAAAAAAAAAAAAATCGACGAAAGGATTTATTAAAAATAAGTATACAGAGATTCATGTTTCACTTTAAGGGGGAAATTATGAATAAAACTGTAATAGAGGGGTCTCCCGTGGTCTAGTGGCTAGCGCGCTAGATTCATAAGCGGGAGATGGTGGGTTCGATCCCCACCGGCGCCAGAAATTTTCTCATCTCAGGGCTCGCTGAGAAAATTCCTGGCTGCATCCTGGACGTCGGCGCTAATGGCCAAGATTTATGTCGATGCGCCGTAAAAAAAAAAAAAAAAAAAAAAAAAACTGTAATAGAAAATGCTATGTATTATATTTTATTTAATTGACTAAGGCTCGACACCCCTTGAAGAACGCACCTGTTCGAATATTGCCGATGGAGTAACAGACAAAATGTCTATGCCTGCATTTACAGAAAGCGGAGAAACTCCAGCCAGATCATCAGCAAGGTCCTCATCGTCAGTAAATATCTAGTCATCAAATATCCTATTTCTTCAAAACTATACTCGCCGTCTCGAAAATATCCGCATCTAGCTCACAATGAGGAAAAATCCTTCAAAGTGACTGTGACATTTTAACAATAATTTTTATAATGAGCTGCAGATAGGAGGCCGTTGAGATGTAATGATAGTAAGCCGTTGAGATGTTAGGATAGTAAGCCGTTGAGATGTTAGGATAGTAAGCCGTTGAGATGTTAGGATAGTAAGCCGTTGAGATGTTAGGATAGTAAGCCGTTGAGATGTTAGGATAGTAAGCCGTTGAGATGTTAGGATAGTAAGCCGTTGAGATGTTAGGATAGTAAGCCGTTGAGATGTTAGGATAGTAAGCCGTTGAGATGTTAGGATAGTAAGCCGTTGAGATGTAAAGATAGTAAGCCGTTGAGATGTTAGGATAGTAAGCCGTAGAGATGTTAGGATAGTAAGCCGTTGAGATGTTAGGATAGTAAGCCGTTGAGATATTAGGATAGTAAGCCGTTGAGATGTTAGGATAGTAAGCCGTTGAGATGTTAGGATAGTAAGCCGTTGAGATGTTAGGATAGTAAGCCGTTGAGATGTTAGGATAGTAAGCCGTTGAGAGTTAGGATAGTAGGCCGTTGAGGTGTTAGGATAGTAAGCCGTTGAGATGTTATGATAGTAAGCCGTTGAGATATTAAGATAGTAAGCCGTTGAGGTGTTAAGAAGTAAAGGATTGGTTTGGATTCGGCTAGGAGGAAAGGCCAGAGTTTCAGAAAACGTCTATATTCCTAACGTTTTGGCATGAGGTGCCAAGGATGGAGGTATCCGACACTTATTCATGGTCGCATAAAAGTCATCGTGGTATTCTTCCTGCAAGCATATAAACTCGAAAACCTAAGCTTTATGATTTTTTCGCATGAATTTTGCTCCCCAAACCATTTTCCGGTGGACGGATACTGCTGGTCAACAAACGTGATCTTCCAAATTAGATGCAAGGTTTTTGTAACAATTTCATCAAGATCGGGCCATTTTTGAGCTGGCGAGAGAGCGAACAGAGAGACTAAAAAAGTCCGTCTCGCAGGACTGCATCATCTTAGCGCGGTTCCGTTCATATCCCTAGTCTAATTTGGAAAGATTAAAATAGAAGCAGTTATTATTTTGGTTCCACCAGTCTTTTTTTTAAAATTAATTATTATAATGGCGTGTCAACCCTTAAGGTCACTAACGCCATTCTTGTGAGTAGTATAGTCTTGAAAGGTCATGATTTACAATCTTACCTGGAAGGGTCGGCTACAGTAGAAACAGACCCGCTAGTGACAAGGTCTTGGGATCTTGGAAATCTATATTTCTAACAATAAATTGTTTTTGTTATTTTACTTAACCAGTTTTATTGTCAAATACATTATCCAACTATAAGCAATTAAAAAATAACAAGAAATAAAACAGACAAAAAGAACCATTGGAATAAACGAAATCAATTAATTTAAAGCTTTAAGAACTTTTTTCTCCGATTGACATCGCCTAATTAAAACTTTCTTCAGAGCCTTTTTTGTAGAGCATTTAGTAAGCTTCCGAATGGTAATCTTCCGCTTCACAAGATTGTCAACGGTTTTCGAGATACTAACGAAATTATACAAAGTTACCAAAACTTTTTTTGTCTGTTAATAAAATATTTTATCCTAACCCTTCCTTTACTCTAAACGTAACAAAAATTTCAACATATTAGTGTTGATGAAACTCCAACATGCAGAAAATGTTTCAACTGTATCCCATAATTCTAAGTACCAAAAACAAAGACAAAGAACCCTCCCTAGGAAGGACGCTAGGCAGTTGAAAAGCTATATATCTTGGAAATCCATATCTCTAACATTAAATTGTTTTTCTTATTTTTCTTAACCTTTTTTATTTTCAAATACATTATCCAACAAAAAGCTTTTTAAAAAATAACAAGGAATAAAAAACAGACAAAAAGAACAGTTCGAATAAGCGAAATCAATTACTTTAATGTTTTAAGCTCTTATTTCTCCGATTGACATCGCCTAATCAAAACTTTCATTAGAACCTTTTTTTTAGAGCATTTAATAAGCTTTCTAATGGTATTCTTCCGATTACCAAGATTCTCAACCTTTTTCGAGATATTAAGGAAAGTAAACAAAGTTACTAAAACTTTTTATGTCTGTTCATAAAATATTTTATTCTAACCCTTCCATAACTCCAAACGTAACCAAAATTTCAACATATTAGTTTTGATGAAAGTAGAACATGCAGAAAATGTTTCAACTGAATCTCATGATTCTAAGTACCCAAACCAAAAACGGTATTCAAAAAATATTTTTCCAATTTTCTCGAAAACGATTAAAGCTATCGCCTTGAAAATGGTTTCATTCGTTTTCCTAGCCCAGGAATCATATAAAACGAGTACTTAGAAGCTTATGAACTCAAAAACGTAAGCGTTACGATTTTTTTTGCGCGAATTTCGCCCCAAACGCCATCTTCCGGTGGGCGGATTTCGCTGGTTAACGAACTTGACCTTTCAAATTGGACGACGGATTTTTGTACCAAATTTCATCAAAATCGGACCATTAGGGAGGCCAGAAATCCGCGAACAGACAAATATATATATATATATATATATATATATATATATACAAATTTGAACCACCGTTATTTTCGGTCTCTAGGGGTTCTGAAACGCGAAATTTTCTTGTCGGCACTTCCGGATTGTTTCATTGTATCAACCTTATAAGCGGGGTTCCTCCCTATGGGGGGGGGGGGGGGGGGAGGAACCGCGCTAAAAGGAGTAAATATATTAAAAATCTTTTGGTGTCTTCCGGTCGCGCATGCGCATGTGCATGTCATTTTATTGGACTTTTTTAGTATTTTTTAATTTAGCTATGTTAATATGTAATAGTTGAAATTTTCATCTTCAAGAAACTAAGAAATTAATATGTAAAAACTAAAATTGTCTGTTAACATCTTCCCGTCGTGAGATCTCTGTGTTTTGAAACGTAAAATTTTCTAGTCGGCACTTCCGGATTGCGTTATCAGGTCAACCTCCCTGTTAAGATAGAGAGGAACCGCGCTAAAAGATGTGCCCTGGACTATAATACGATTGTACATAAGAGATATGATGGAATTTGCAAATTTTAATCCACGAAGAAAAAGATTAATTTCCCTTTCAAATGGTTTGTTGATAAATCAATCTGTCCAATGTCGAATATATCGTTAATCATTCTTGTGAATATCGCGTCCTTCATCTCTGAACCGTTTGTTTGTTGAGGATTATCTGGCTACGATAGGGATTCTTATGAAGAAAACATTAATCCATTTTCCGGGCACAAGAGCAGAAAACTATTTTATATTTGTAATGGGAGGCCCGGTAGACATGAGTATTAAGGCAGCTTGGATCCGTTTTTATCCCGATCAGATTCGATATCGGTTTACCAATTAGGCCCGACGTCGTCAGACGCGATTGCCCACATTGTGAGCTCGACCGAACCGATCTATCCCCATCT
This sequence comes from Gonocerus acuteangulatus, assembly GCA_946811695.1. NCBI lineage: Eukaryota > Metazoa > Arthropoda > Insecta > Hemiptera > Coreidae > Gonocerus > Gonocerus acuteangulatus. The sequence goes on from OX328129.1 coordinate 66,690,875, forward strand.
TGCAGCAGTGCTGATGTTTGTGAAGATGAGTGAGTTAGGTGAAGAAAAACAGAAATAGTTGTAAACAAGAAAACTTTGCATATCAACTACTAATTGTGGACTACGTTTTTTTTTTTCTTAAAGAAGAAACAAATGGAAGGCCTTCCATAATTCAGATAACCCAATTTGTGTCATGACCCCTCCTGTGGGCACAATGCAGATTGTTGTTTACAACATTTCAGTAGAGCATTCTTTAGCAATTCTTATATTTATGATGAAATTTTTGTCTAATAAACTCCCGAAGATCAATCATAACGTCATGCTTGTGGTATCGCACTAGTATTTCTAAAGTGGCACAATTCAAAAATTGGTGTTGTTCAGTTATGACTTTGAAATAAATGGTAAATATCTCTTTATCGACCATCAAAACTGCATGTACCTAGCATCAGAGTGGGCACTTGTGTCACCCTTCCTGTCTTAATGCTATGCTCCCTAAATAGGCAACAGTGACACATTTTCGGTTGAATTTTATTTTGAGTTGTGTCTCTTAACTAGTGCGATATAGTTTTTCGATAAGTTTATATAGTAAGTACGTTCCTTATCGATCTCTTCTCGATCTGTCATCTTACTAACCTTATATAAATAAATATTTGTTTATTTAACTATGTATTGTTTATTTTACAAATACATAATAACAGCAATTATAATGATTTTATATTATTACATAACATTAATATATACAAAGTTATAAATATTGCAGGTGCTATTTTGCTTTGTAGAACATTTGGGATGTGGTACCCTACTTGAAAAATAGTGAACTGTAGGCGTCATGTGACGATACAAAAGGGTCAAATCAGCCTCGTAAGGTCTCGAAAGCCAGAATACACTGTACAGGGATGTGATTAAATGTAGAGCACAAGAGTGAGATAAAAGAGGGCTAACAGTAGGCCTCAGGTTCCTTAATATCCGCTTTCCAGGTACCCAATAATGCTGGGAGGACGACTGAATATATTGTACGTCATTTCTGACTGTCCAACAGTAGCAGTAGAAGATACAAGCTACAAGCTGAAAGTGTTCAGAACGGCTGTAGTGTCATCAGCTATCCCTGAAAGCCCTTTTTAAGAATCCGTAGGGTTTAATAGGACGTTGAATGGTGTATTCTACAGCCGCCAAATAGTCTGCTTTGGAAGGAATTTTGTTCCTGGAGCATGTCAAGGATTTCAGGAGGTTGCGTGATGGCGGTGACAAAAACGCTCATTAGCAATGATATCGGTGTAATTATGGGGGAAAAGTGTCTCTTGCTTTCGGAACCTCACTCGGATTTACAAGTCCACTTGGAGAACATTGTATATATATATATATATATATATATATATATATATATATATATATATATACACAGGGTGTTCAAAACTCGATTGACACCCCTCTTTTTTTCCACAATTTTTGAAATTTAAAAACGAAACTTTGTGGGTCTTAACGTGGTCAAATGAACTTTCATTGGACTTAATGCACGAGCCCTCAACTTTCTCCAGGTCTTCTCCAGAGACCCTAACTCTGCAATGTTCAATGGAAAGGGGTTATTTTTATGACGGATTATTGTAGAGAATTGAATTTTCTATCGATATAAAATCGACATAAAATTCAATTCTCTTTTCGTTCTTAAATTTTAAGAATTGTGGGGAAAAAGTGGGGTTTGAAAGTCGAGTTTTGAACACCCTGTATATATATATATATATATATATATATATATATATAAATATATATAATTTATTATTTAGCGGTTCAACTTCTCCTAGGTAGATAAGGATTTAAAGACCTTATTCTTTTTTTTTTTTTTTTTTTTTTTTTTTTTTTTTTTTTTTTTTTTTTTTTTTTTTTTTATTGAATTCCCTCTGCCCTCTGTCATTGACCGTTCTTCCTTGGCTCGGTCCTTTCCCAAGTCATCCAGTTCCATAGAGCTTCATATATTTTTGAACTGTTCAAATTCGAATCCTTCGTTTGCTCCCGTAACACCAGCTCCCGTCTTTCCGCCGTTTTTCACGGTCGCCTAATTCGAAAAATACTTCGTTATCTGTGCCATCTATTTCTGGAATTTCTCAGCTCGTCTAATTTCCGTGCGAAGACTCTTCGTGATCTTTAAGTACCAGCTATTCCATGGGCGTATATAAGGGGGGGGCTGAGGGGGCTGCAGCCCCCCCCCAGATATTTTGATTTTATGGTAAAAACTTGTTGTTGTTGTAAAACCCTTAGAAATAAACTAAATATGATCACTTAGTTCATAAAAAATATTTTATTTTACGTGTAATAGCGTTTTACTTGCCTGAAACTATTCCAAGCTCTAAATTTTTTGTATTTCATACCCCGGAAATGGTCTCAGCCCCCCCCCCGAAATTTTCCCAGCCCCTACCAAAATTATTTTCTATATACGCCCATGAGCTATTCCAACGCCACCTTAGCCCATTCCAAGCAGCAAAATCATTCGTTTAAACCTTATATTAATGACAATTTTCTAAAATGTAAAATCTTTTCTAATGGACTTGTATCCCGCAAAAAGAATAAGCATTTCATTTCAGAAGCTTAGTCTTATTATAAGTCAAAAGCGTATAATAAATTCAATGATGAATGAGTTCGTCGTCACTGTGCTCCGACCGCTTCCTGCGGGTTCGTACTTTCTACTTTGGACATTCTCTTGATTAGTCGTACAATATGATCAGCGTAAGTCATCATCATTGATCAGAAAGAAGCTAGTCACTTCATCAGAGAGCTGAGGGCATCTTCATGAATTAAGATCGTCGCTCCAATAGAGGAGTCGTAAAGTTTCATTGAGAAATCGTAAAACCCAAGTTACAGCCGAGATTTCTCTATGGAGCTATTTGTTGAGTATTTCATTCATTAATTTTATCATGGGGGTTGGGGTCGGTCATTGACATTTTAAATTATCCTTTGAGGAAGAAGATATAATTTAAAAATATCCTATCCTCAGGAACTGCGTCACCTCAGAACCGTTGTAATCCTTAGTGTCGTTTTAAAGCTTCAAACAGAAAGTGTTAATGTTTTTGCTTTGATGTTTCTTGAACATTTTAAACAACTAGTGTATGAAATAACAACAACTAAAAAGCAAGACTTTAGGCGCCACAATACACACGAAAATAACTGAAAAAATCCTAAGCGGAAGTTAGTTACTTCGCCCTCTTAACTTTGTTTATAATTTTCTTAACTTGTTTTACTTAGATATTCATTTTACCATTGAATGCAATTAATAAAAACCAATTACTGACGTAAACAGCCACGAAAACTGCTTTACACTTACCACGATTTAAGAACCATTTTAAAGATATTTAAGAAAAATACTAAATTTTTTGTTGTTTTACGTTACTCTTTTTGTTGTTACCGAATTTTAACGTTCAAATCAGTTAAATGATTTTGGTACCAAATTTTATTAAAATCGGACCGATTTTGACCCTGATACAGAGCAAACAGAAATATATATATATATATATATATATATATATATATATATATATATATATTAGCTGAATGCCCAATCTTCGTCACGGCAGATAAGTATTTATTTTATTTCGTTCAGTAATATACCGTCAAAATTAACGCCCCTATATAATTTTTTGCAGTTCATTATAGCACGGTTCCCGGCATACTATCTGTTATTCATCCATTGAGAAGTAATTAAAGAATAATGTTCTTGACACTGTGGCGCTCCGGACCAGTGTCAAAAAACAGATAACCTTGAGAAAACCCGTTATTTATGGGTTACCAGTAAAAGGAGTGTAACCTATACAGGTTAAATTTCGTTGTCAATAATAAATGTACGTTAAAATTTAAAAAATTGTATTTCTCAGATGTCATTTTGAAATACACATTCTATTTGCGAGCATTACCAAGAAGTGCTCTGACTGGGGATGCTGATGGGTGAAGTGGGTGTACAAGGGTTCGGGATATTATTACCTTGGATGGAACATCACCAGGTATAGCGTAAACTCTATGGGGGACAAGTTGAAATGAACCGCAATTAATATGGTGATTTTGTCACTCAAAGCGTAAACTCTATGAGGGACAGTTTACTTATAGTAATTCAAGGTCTGCCATCATATTTAAAAAAAATAATTTAAAAATAATAATTAAAAATAATACTATGAAATATATACAGTAAAATAACAGCTGTTCTGTTATCGTCCTAGCAACACATGCTCCCTAGGCTTGCCTGCTCTAACCAACTAAAAATTCAAATCCCTCTAAAAATACATAAAAATTTGTATATAAGAAAAACCTTTCTTAGCGAGTGTTTACATCCCAAAGGGAGTGTCGATGCAAAATTTCAATTTTTTTTGTCAAGTAATTTGGGCTGGGCGATGATAGGTCAGTGAGTGAGTGGTATTTGACAAATATATGGTGGATATACATAGATAGATTATCCGGTATTTTCCGGATTACGTTATCGTGCCGAAATCATAATGGGGATTTCTTTCACTCATCCTAAAGTGGAAAACGCGCTAAAAATGATACATTAATAAGTTGTTTTGGATGGCTTGATATAGAGTAAACCTCCGTTTGCGAACGGCCTTTAGGCCTATGGTTAACAAATTCGTCCAATCATTTTTCTTTTTTAGTATGAATGAAGGAGTGAATACATTTTTTAAAATTCTTTAATATGTGCAACCTCAGCAACTACATCTCTTAGACCTGTGCAGTTTTATACATTCATTCACCGCCATTATTTTTAGAGTCTATAGAGAAGCCGAGAAGGAAATGTCGGGAAAGGCCAGCTAAGTCTGGCAAAGGTCTGTAGTAATTGGCTTTTAATATCCTCATCCGACAATAAATTGCTTGAACGATTTTATAGTCATCGTGAAAAATAAAAAATGTATTGCACTTTTAATCGGTAATCGGTCTGTCGGCTGCTCCACTGGTATACCTACCGACTCATGTTGATGTTTTATTCAAATTTTTTTTTTTTTTTTTTTTTTTTTTTTTTTTTACGGCGCATCGACTTCTTGGCCATTAGTGCTGACATCCATGGTGCAGCCGTGTGATGAAGGGAATCGAACCCAATGTCTCCAGCATGAGAATCTAAGGCGTTAGCCACTAGACCACGGGGGGACCCTCAAATCTTTATTAATCCTAATTACCGAAATACCGAAAATGACCCTGCACAAAATTTACATCGATCTATCAGTCTAAATGTATATACAAATTTACAGAAATGTCTCTCTGTTAAAACTATCACTAACAATAATTATGTTCTCACCCACAATCTTTGTATTTAACTTCAAATCTTCAATGATTCTACGAACAAGAATGATCCTCCTTAACGTGTATGCGTGTGCAAGGAAACTCTCAAAATAAATTTTAGAGCTAATGAATGAGACCTAGAAAATGAATCTATTAGAATTTGAGGTTTACCATAATTTATCATTCCTTACAAAAAATAAGCAAAATCAACTATGATTGAATCACACTCAGCGATAAGTAAAATGTACTTATCCTGTCTGAAGCATCCAAAAATATTAGGAAAAAACCAAGTCGCAGGAATATCGCCATCTTACCACGTTTCCAAAGCGTCCATACCCCATGTGTGATTTGAAAAGCGTGGTTGTGATAAACGTAATACCTATTTTGTAAAAAAGAGGTATTTTTTTTCTAAAGGTACAGGGTGTCACCAAAATAATGGTCATCCGTTGGCCAAGTGATTCTCCAATGCGAAATCGGAAAAACTAACCCCCATATTGACCCCCGCAAAATTGACCTTGAAATGTTATTCAAAATAAATTTTTTTTATTGCTTATCTAGGATCCACGAATCATGAGGAAGAAAAAAGTCAACGGCATCATAGGACAGAAATTACTCTTTATGGTCAAAATGAACATTAACAACTTATACGTGGGCCATTTCATTCCAATTGACAAATGGTGGCAGATTTTTTATAATTTTGTTTTTTACATATACTATTTCAGGAATCCACACTGCTGCCCACCTTCTGTGGAGTTGGTAACTTTGCTAAGTTACACAGCTCCTGCGTGAAGAAATTTGTTTAATGTTCGATCTAGATAAAGCATTCCCTGAAGCTAATAGAACCCGCGGGAGATTATCTGTATCAGATGTTGAGCAAGAGTTCATTACACAGTTCAATAATCACATTATAGTGGAAATGTTCCGTTATATAGTTTTCTTTATTCTTCCCAATCTAAATTGTTATAACTATTTTTAGTGGTATTTATTGTTTTTTTGGGATATCTCCTCTTGGAATTTCACACATTTTCTTTAATGGTTTTGGTTTAATGGTCGATTTACATTATTGGTGGTTAAATGCTAGTTTATTTCCACAGGTTCCACATTCCACAGGATTTAGAGGTTGGAATCATCCAATAAAACCATTTTCAATCCCAAATCTATTACAATTTTCATAATGAACTATAGTTATCCGTCGAGGTGATAAGCAGTCAGGGATTAGTTGGGATTCGGCTAGGAAAACATCAATATGATTTTTGTAAAAATCTATATTAAGGACTATCGAATAAGGCGAAAGGTCAATAAAACTACGCCACACACTTTTTATTAGACATTCCTACATGTTTCGCACCATTTTGGCGCCTCTTCAGGGGAATATACTTAAATCATAACTTCAGCCTCAACTTGAGGAGTAGAACCTTCCACTAGCAGGACCTCGTCTAGACTGGTCATTGACTGAACGAATCCAGTATTGTGTGAAATAGTCAGCTGATCGATAATTATCGATCTGTCATGATTATAATCGATCTGTCATATATTTAAAATTGATTTTAATTTCCAGATGAAATGTAGTCCTATAACACATTTAAAAAAAAAAAAAAAAAAAAAAAAAAATCTATTCATTAACCACAGGACTATATTTCATCTGGAAATTATAATAAATTTAAAAGATATGACAGATCGATTATCGATCAGCTGACTTTTTGACACCCTATTGGATTCGTTCAGTCAATGACCAGTCTAGACGAAGTCCTGCTAGTGGAAGGATCTACTCCTCAAGTTGAGGCTGAAGTTTTAATTCCCCTGAAGAGGCGCCAGAATGGGTGCGAAACATGTAGGGAAGTCAAATAAAAAGTTTGAAAGTGTGTGGCGTAGGTTTATTGACCTTTCCCCTTATTCGATAATTCTATAAATTTGAGCAAAGGGTCATTTAATGATTAATTGTATTAAGGACGTTTCGGCTATTCCTTGGTTGCCTTCTTCAGCAATGAATATAAATAGATATTTTCACCATGATCGCTTAACACAACCACTGTGCTCATTGCTCACCAAAGAATAGCCAACACGTCCTTAAGGGATATTTTGATCGCACGAGTACTGCCTTGTGCGATCAAAATCAATCCCATTTTCTCGAATTCATAAATAACAAATAAATCAATATTTTTCAATTCTTTATATCAAACGTTTTATATAGGATGTTAAAGTATCCAAAAAAATAAAATAAAAAATAGTTTCAATTCTTCGAAATAAAAATGGCACCGATGTGACTGTCGAACGGAAACCCTCGTTTTTCAAGGGCGATTGTCTGAATGCGTCAATTTTTCATCTAGAACAAAAAACTAAAATTATTACGAAAGAAGAAGGTTAAATCTAGTAAATTACGTAGGATTTTTAAGAAATATATACTTTTTCGAAAATGGTGAACAATTAATCATTTTCTATTAAATAATCCGTCGAAAATCGGCATTAAAATTGTTATAATGCAACGAATCGAAAAATTCCTGCCTACTTTACTAACAAATATCCTTAGGAAGCTGCAGTTAATATTTGAAGTTGATCGGGTAATAATTGTAGACGCCAGAGTATCGCCCGATTTGAAAAACACGGTTTTGAAAAACGACATTAAATTTTAATGTTCTGAAATGTTCATTTTTTTCTATTAATTTTTTTTGTCCATACTTTCTTGTAATAAATATAAAAGTCCGTCACGCAGGAGCTGCATAACTAAGCACTTTCCTCAGAATTTGGGTACTGTAGACTGCTTTCCAGAACCATTTGCTTAAAATATCCTACATAAATAAAATAAAAACATGAATAGTTCTCTTTTAAATTTGTAATGAGTAACTGATCAATTATTAATTTGCTTCCAGAGTTGTTTACACATGGTACCTACTACACTACGTAATAAATACAAAAAACCTCATATTATCGTATTTTGATCTAAGGCAGGAACAGGATACAGTCACTCTAGTGGTTGAAAGCGCTCCTTGCGGCGGCTTTGTGAACCTACGTCTGGCGGGCTTTTCTATTGAAATATATTACAAATTAAACCCCCGCTTTCCGATTGACCGATTCAGCTCATTTTTACAACACTTCTTTCTCATGAGTTACCCACGACGTATACCGTGTTTCGTTACAATACAGCAGAAATTACGGCCGGTATGAGTATATTAGGAATTTGGGTCCGGAGTAAACCCCCCCCTTCTAATGAACCGATTTGGTTTATTTTTACAACTCATATTTACCTGTAGATTACCACTACGAATACCCAGTTTCGTCGAAATAATACAAATATCACGGCTGGTAGTGGCGAATTGGTATTGTGGGTCCGGAGTAAACCCCCCCCCCCCCCTTCTAATGAACCGATTTAGTTCATTTTTATATCTCACTTTTCTCTCTGTACTCCGCTGACGTTCCTACCCACCCAAATACTCATTTAACGACATATGCTGATGATACAGCCATCTTTTCCTCCTCCCCTGATCCCGAAACAGCTTCCCTTCACCTGCAGGAACATCTAGACTCTGTTGAGGAGTGGTGCAACAGGCGGAAAATCAAGGTGAATCCTGAGAAATGCAGCCAAATAACATTCACTCTCAATAAAAGGACTTGCCCACCAGTTCACATATCCAGTCAAGAACTTCCTTTATTTAACGAAGTGCGGTACCTGGGATTAATACTAGGCAGTAGACTCACTTGGAACCCACACACCCGACTGAAAAGACAGGAACTGAACAGGAGATACGGACTTCTTCGACGACTATTGGGACCTTCATCAAAACTCACAATACAGAACAAACTCACTAGATACAAAACCATCATCAGACCTATTTGGACCTACGGACTTGAACTGTGGGGAACAACCAAAAGATCAAATATACAAAGAATACAGGCATTCCAATCCAAAGTCCTACGCAAAATAGTTAATGCCCCTTTCTACGTTTCTAATAAAACCCTCCATCATGATCTGAATATCCCCTTCATCCATGAACTGGCTAAATCCCGATTCCTAACCTTCCACTCTAAACTATCTGCTCATCCCAATCCCAGAGCTCAATCCCTCTCCTCTCAATCCCACCCCGAAAACCCTCCTAGGAGGCTAAAGAGATCTTGGCCTCGTGATCAACTCTGTAATTAAAGCGGTCAACTAGGAAGTGTCAATAATGATTGGCTCCTTCCAAACTTCTATTTTATCTTTTGATTTATTATTGTTATTATTATTACTTTTATTTTATTTTCCTTTTAGCTATGAATTATTTATTTATGTACTTATTTATTTTTATTATTTTCTTTTTGTTTCTGTAATTCAATTTAGTATGTACTATTTTTTCTTTTTTTTTTTTTTTTCTGTATTCTCATTATGTGAATTCATAAAAATGGCGTTACTTATCACAATTAACCAATGTGCTATATAATTTGTGCAGATGTTAATAAACGCTTTATTATTAAAAAAAAAAAAAAAAAAAAAAAAACTTTTCTCTCTATATTACCACTACGAATACCAAGTTTCGTTCAAATATAACAAATATTACGGCTGACATAGTCAAATTAGTGTTTTGGGTTCGGGGTAAACCCCCCCCCACCTTCCGGTGGACCGACTCTGGTGGTTAACGAACTCGTTCAATCGTTTGCTAACTGAATGCAATATACCAAGTTTCGTGACGAAAAAACAAAAACTCTGGCCGCTATCGTGTTAACAGACACATATATATATATATATATATATATATATATATATAAATTTTAACGGGGGTCATTTTCGGTGTCTACTAGGTAGGATCGATAATGATTTGAAGAAATTTTTCAAAAATTCCGTCATGAGCCCAACCTCAATAGCTACTTTCCTTCGGAGGAAAGTGTTAAAAAAATGGGCCTTAATTTTGAAATTATTCAAGGAAGACTAAAGAAAAAGTTAACAATTACAATGGGACCAATCGAAGCTCGCTCAAGAAATTATCTTAAAATCAGCACCGCCTTCACTCTGCTATCCTGCTATGTGGATTTCTCTCGGAAAATAATATTTTTTGCCCATTTAGAAACTTTGTCTTCACATAGACACTCTTGGATATAATTTTTTTTATTAATTAAGTAAGAATTTTAGCCCATAAAATAAAAGTGACGAGGTTACCTCTTAATGCAGATTTATACAAATATCCTAATGCAAAAAAAAAATAAAAAAAATAAATAAAATAATAATAACTGACGCCAACAGAGTCAAAACAAAAAATTTTGAAGTTTTAAGCACTTATTTCTCTGATCGACATCGCCCAATTGAAAATTATATCTGAATCTTTTTTTAGAGAATTTATTAGGCTTTCGAATGGTTAACTTCCACTTACCACTATTTCCCAACCGTTTTCGAGATATTTACAAAAATATACGAAGATCCGAGAACTTTTCATGTGCGCTAATAAAATATTTTCGGTATCTATATTAATTGACACTAGGGTTGGAAACTCGCTAAGATGACGCACTTGCTTTCGATGGAACTTTTAATTCTGTTGTAGTTGCTTTCTTGCTGATGAATATGACTCATTTAAGCAAGTTTTGCGATACGGCGTTTTTTTATTTGGTCATTATTTACATTATCCAAACTAGTTCTTATCACGGGTCATTTATAGTCGAAGATAAACAAGACATAGTCCTTTATTTGGCTGAATTATTTTTTCTCGCCAAGACAAAGAAAAACCTAATTATGAATGGTCAGTCATGCAACCGGATGTATGACTATACTATTAAATAAAAACTACTAGCTAGTTTTGGCTCTCCATTTAGGCGATATCAATACGACATTGACCTCACGCATGGATATTACTCTCGTCCGTTCATTAATAAAAATAAGATACAGCTCACTCGGGAGGGAAGATGACGCAAGTGGAGTGACAGCGCCAAGTTTGTCAGGATTTATGAATGGGGCACTTGCTCGTGTATAAATAACCCAAAAAAGATCTTGTGGCTAAGGCCTGCGCCTAAATGGGACCCTTATTTCTCCCGATCGGATAACGTTTGACCGACAACGGCCGACTTGAGTGCCTACATTGGTCCCGACCCGATCCGATCCGATCCGATCTAGTCTCAGCTCGTCAGTGGTGACCTCATAGTGAAGTGAAACGTCCTTAGCTCTGCGCTAAAAGTAAACTCTTTTTTGTTTTTTGTTTAACGGCGTATCAACATTAGGGCTATTAACGCCGGGCTGTCTACAGGTTGCCACCCTTTTCTATAATGCCAACAGCACGTGGTCGGTCACCCATTCAGGTACTGGCCACGCCGATGTTTGTTTAACTTCGGTGATCTACGGGAACCGGTGCATTCAACGTGGCTATGGCAGTTGGCGCAAAAAGTTAACTTTTACATTTATGGGTTTTGTTTTAAGGAGATTTTGGCTGGTAGCCTTTCAAGGTTTAAATATGATCTCTCAAATAATTATTTAAAAAGATGATAGTAGAAAATTTATGAATTTAAAAAAAAAAAAATTATTGTGGACTTAACAAAATTAAAGTCTGCTTTTAAGGTAAGAATTTTAAGGTGAAATATAATATTGTAGCGCTATTGTAAAATTATAAACAGAAAATAAAAAGAGTAGAATATTCTAACAGGACTACATTTGTTCAAAACCGGTTTTTGGTTTTGAGGACATTTAATGAGGATCTGAGAAGTACAAAATCGACCAGAGCATAGTGTTGACCAAATTCATTTATTTTCGCGTTTTTTATGCGCTATACGGTGATCAATTACTGCTTAATTGCGACCGGTTTCTTACTTTGCAAAGAATAATTGACAATTCGCTCGTATAAATTCATTGCTTTCGATTAAATAGAATGCTCATATTTCTCAAGAAAACAAAAAACTACAAACAAAAAACTGTATTAATGTTATTTAAAGACAAAACAACAAAAAAAGGTGACAATTCCTGTCACTTCGGAAGCAAGAAAGGGAAGGTCGTGTTCTTCGAATATTTATATTCAAGTACCAAAATGAGCAGTGATTTTTTTTTTTTAAAAAAGGACTACACAGACATTTCTATCTTTTTGTACGGAAATAAGCAGAATGCAGTCCGATACTTTTATTAAAAGGGAGAGAAAACATTTACTTTTGAATAATTTATATTCAAAATAAAGGACCTGTTGAATAAGTTACCATTCAAGAGCTGTATTTCTCAGCAGGACCGTGTATTTTCCCGGCTCTTGAGTAGTAGCCAGTCTTGAATTATTAATATGGCTGTGAGTTAATCAAGTCTTTCGGTATATATTATCTCTTAATGATATATATATATATATATATATATATATATATATATGTTGTTTCCAGGGGTCTAGGGCATAATAAGAAGCATCAAATCTTTCAAAATAGCTAAATTCCCCCCCCCCCTGACTTGTTTCATACATTAATAATCGCTATTCTCCAAGGTTCTACTGGTCATTGTGAGTTTACGATGAAGTCTGAACAAATACAGAATGCTCAAAATAAAATGATAGTCTGAGAGCTGGTAACGCACTTTTCAAGAAGTGTTTTATGCACCTTGAAATTTTGCTATAATGTACCTCTTGGGTAGATAAGAAGGTAAATATGTTTTGGCTAGACTTACCGTGGAACACAAGCTACTGCGCACAGGGGAAAGATGCAAAAAAAATGTTGCCCTGAAATAGTATTTTATTCAGAAGCCAACTATCATTAATGTAAAAAAAAAAAATTGCAAATTAAGGCAATTTTACAACGAATAATAAATAAGGCAGACAATCTTAAAGGGATAAAATGTAATACTAATAATAAAAAAAAAAAAAAACCTAAGTTCCTAGCTTTTATTTTTAATGTTAAATATAAAGCCTTATTCACGCTGCGATTTAAACAGTATCTTCAATAAACATAATTAAAAATAATAACAAATGGGCAGACACTTTTGCGAGGTTTAATTATTAGATAACAAGAAAATAAATGTTGCCTATGATAGACTGCAATACACTGCGTGTAACCGTAAGGGTGTAAGAGAGCACCGCGCAGTTGTGGTAGTTCTCTGTGCTCTCATTGGTTCTTGATCACATGATCTTGTACAGCTGTCCCGGTTTAAATGGCAGCGTGAATAAAACTCTCATTTAATATTAGAATAAAAACAATTTATTTATTTTTTTTACATGGTATCCCCCTTAAAATTGTCTGCCTTATTTATTATTCATTGTAAAATTGTCTTAATTTTACATTAGAGATAGTTGGTCTATTTTTGGGATATATTTTTTTTGCACCTTTTCCTTATACGAAGTACCTGGTGTTCCACGGTAAAACTATCCAACACACATTTACCTTCTTATCTACCCAAGAGGTACATTATAGCAAAATTTCAAGTTGCATAAAACACTTCTTGAATCGTGTGGTTACCGGCTCTTGGACTATAAGAAGAAAGTAAGAAAGCACCATTTGTCTTAGTAAGAAGGTAGTAGGGACCATAAAATAAGTCATTAAACCGGTAAAAAAAAATGTCCTACGTGAAGGAACTACGTTATCTTAGAGGTTTTCCGTTCGTATGCCCAGTGTCATTTGAGAGGCATAGAAAAACAGATCGGGTCTCCCGTGGTCTAATGGCTAGCGCCTTGGATTCATAACCGGGAGATGGTGGGTTCGATTCCCAACCTCCGGCAGGAATTTTATCATCCCACGGCTCGCTGGTAAAATTCCTCGCTGCACCCTGGATGTCGGCGCTAATGACCTAGATGTAGATGTGCCGTAAAAAAAAAAAAAAAAAAAAAAAAAAAAAAAAAAAAAAAAAAAAAAAAAAAAAAAAAAAAAAAAAAAAAAAAAACGAACCGAAAAATATAAACAATTGTAAAATAAAATATCAGAGCGAAGCAAGATCTTAGACACCTTAACAGGAAACTGACAGGATCCTAGACGGAAATTAATCCATTTAACCCTTAGCTTACTGGGGGTAGTGCTGGCTGACCGACCCTGTAGTACGGCGATCTCTCTACCTGGCCGGGCCCTAGTTACGAAGTTATTCTCGCCCTCCTCTCTACCTGGCCGGGCCCTAGTTACGAAGCTATTCTCCCCCTCCTCTCGACCCTTAGCTTACTGGGGGTAGTGCGGGCTGACCGACCCTGTAGTACGGCGATCTCTCTACCTGGCCGGGCCCTAGTTACGAAGCTATTCCCGCCCTACTCTCGACGTCCGTAAAAACCTTCATATAATTTCCTCCCTTAACATTTCTAATCGTAGGAAAACTGCATTGTATTATTCATTTACGTTTACTTTTAGCTCTAAATATTTAGGTTGAATTATATAATTAGATGCTCAAATAAATATTTTTTATAGTCTATACTTTTTAATACTAAAAATATTATTTTTTTATGATATAGGCATTAATGAAAGAAGCTAAATAAATAAATAGCTTTTTTTTTATTAATAAGAAGATAAATAGATCATCCTTTTCTATTGGAATCGAGTTGGATCTAACACTGGCGATGTTAATGTTTACGATCCCGACCCATGTATACATAATCCGTAGCTCTCTCTCGACACAAATAGTTAATTTTTCCGGCGACCAGTGGTAAAAGAAATAGCTGAAGCTTCTCTAAATCCTTGCTTAATAGCCCCAAGGTATAACTCCTGGGAAAGTTAGCCGTAAGGAGCTGGTAAGCAAGAGAGGGGTCGGGCTGCTGTACAAGTCCTTCGTTCCAGGGGCACGGCAGCTCTCGACTGCTGTACAAGTCCTTCGTTCCAGGGGCATGGCAGCTCTCGACTGCTGTACAAGTCCTTCGTTCCAGGGGCACGGAAAACTTCGACTTCTACAGAAGTCCTTAGTAAGGAAAGGGTTAAGCACAAATGTTTCCGAATGAGATCGCTCAATCGACTCGCATGTGAACCGTATTTGTAGGAAATTAACAAGCTATCGTATAGGCGCTCTTTAAATTTACCACGGGTTTTCAATACTTTTGAGATAACCATCAATTTTAATAATTAAGTACAATTATTAAACTTTTATTAAAAGTTTACTTGACCAAATAATTTATTAAAATATTTGTTGTGATCCAAAACAATGAATCTTATTCCTAAAAGACATTGCATCAGAAAAAATGTCAATGGTTCATGAATTCTTACTTATTTTATAGCAATGTTTCTTTGATTTGTTTTTACCATTATTCTAATAAAAATATTTTTATTAGTTTCAGGTAAGGCAGATTACAAATCCATCATTTGTAAGTATTATCGATAAATGAAATAGATTTCAAAACATTTAATTTCTTTACTTGAACTATTTATGTTGATATTTTTACACTTCCACTAGAAAATAATATATTTTAGAGCGCATTTCATTTCTCCTAGCTTCCTTATACGCTCACCTATAGGATTGGTGGTTATTATTATATATATATATATATATATATATATATATATATATATATATATATATATATTTTTTCACTTTTTCTTGTTTCTTTTTCTGACAGAACACGCACTAACTTTAAAACATAACTTTAATTTTAGGGACGTTCACATTTTAAATAAAGAAAGGAACACACTAAAAAGAAAAATCAAAGAAAATATCTATATAATCAAAAATTCAAACACCGCCATAAATAAAAAAACAGATTTAAAGAATGTGCACCAAATTTTTCATAGCATTATAAATTAAATCTCACGAAAACCTTTTTACCAATAATCGATACCTTTGAAATAGCTAAAAAATCGATACAAACCAGCCATATTCATTACCACAGATGATTTTTCAGTATTACGCCTGACTCAAGCTAGACAACACGACGAGAGGACTTCCTGATAAGGTAGGATTAAGATTAAGATAAAATATTATATGTTCATATGTAATTTTATTTAAGGAAAGGATAGATATACTATTGGTATACAAAAATTATAAGTTTGAGATTTACAAAAATTATTGTTGAATAGGAAAGCCCCTGAAGAGATGCGAAAAGGCACGAAACATGTCGGGCGAAACATACAAAATAAAGTAGTTAAAGTGAAAAAAGTGTGTACTACTTTATTGACCCCCTGCCAGAAAAAGAAACAAGAAAAAGTGAAAAAATATATATCGGGTCATCATTCACCAGAATTAATATATATATATATATATATATATATATATATATATATATATATATATATATATAGGGTGTCCCAGTATATGTGTCCACCCCCTTTTCCTCCTAGAGTTGTTGGAATTTCGAAATGAAACTTGGTAGGTCATAGTTATGTTGCATGGGTTTCTTTTAAAGGTTTAGTTGACTTTGTAACATTCTCCAGCGCATCTAACTCTTGATTTTCTGATGGCGGCAGGTATTTTTTATGACGATTTCTGATAGAAAATTTAATTTTAAGACTAATTTATCCCGAGACATCTTTTGATCCGACGCACCGTTTGCGCGTAAAACGCCAAAAACTGAAAAATATCGCCCTTTTGTAGACAAATTCCTATTTATCACTGAAACCAAGCCTTTCACGTAAAAACACCACGATACAAACGTTGTAGCCTATTAATATTCCTTTCAGGTGATACCAAGATCAAAGTTGTAGATTAAATATTTAACGGGATATTATGAATGAAAAATATACCTTAAAAGTTTTAAAAAGTAACAATTCAGAAAATCGATATGAATAGAAAAAAAAGTAGCTGACATAAACAATAAAAAAAAGTACTTATTTACTTTATGAAAAAAGTATATAAAAATTATTATTAAACAGAACAGAATAAATTAATTTTTCCATATAAAATTATTATATCATAAAACTAAAAAAAAAAGTTGCCTTTGTTTTCATTCATAATACCCCGTTAACTATTTAATCTACAACTTTGATCTTGGTATCATCTGAAAGGAAAATTAATAGGCTACAACGTTTACATTGAGGTGTTTTTACGTACAAGGCTTGATTTCAGTGATAAATAGGAATTTTTCTACAGAAGGGCGATATTTTTCAGTTTTTTGCGTTTTACGCGCAAACGGTGCGTCGGATCAAAAGATGTCTTGGAATAAATTAGTCTTAAAATTAAATTTTCTATCAGAATTCGTCATAAAAAATACCTGCCGCCATTGGAAAATCAAGAGTTAGATGCGCTGGAGAAAAACTGGAGAATGTTACTAAGTCAACTAAACCTTCAAAAGTAACCCATGCAACATAACTAAGACCTACCAAGTTTCATTTCGAAATTCTAACAACTCTAGGAGGAAGAGGGGGTGGACACATATACTGGGACACCCTGTGTATATATATATATTTATATATATATTTATGCAGGTTATTACATGACTAATTCGTTCGAAGTCGTGAAGAGCCATACCAACACTAACTTCTCTCGCAAGGTCCCGAGTAGTTCAAGCTATAGTTGTAAAGAAAAAATTAAGTGTTTCGGTGCGGATCCAAATTCGTTTCACCGCTTGACTGTTTCTTCGAGCCTGACCCATCAGCTACTTGTTACTTCTGTTTTTGTAAACCGCACTGTGCACCTGCTTACAACAGAAGCGTACGGCAGTCACCCTAAGAGCAGCGTCATTCTTCGCGGAATCAGACTCATCCAGGCGCTCCGAGCATCGAACCCGCAAACAGGCACGTCCGCGTCTCGTCTTATTATCTCCCTCGTGGCGTGTCCGAGCGCATCAGCTGCTTCCGTGTACCTACGTGCGTATCACTCCAACGTACTTACTCCTGTAACGAACTCCTTTACGGGAAATAATAAGCCTTTGACGAGCTTTGCTGTTGAGTGTTTTATCTTCGGGCACGTTCTCTCGAGTCGTAAACGTCCATAAAGACCTCCTGATAACGTTCTGAAACAGGAAGATCTTTCTGTGAAGAGCAGATGTCAACAATAACAAGATTCCTCACGATTTTCCATAAAGTTTATTGTTTACATAATGCATAGATAAACTTTTTAATTCCTCTTCCGTTCTCTTAGTAGGAAACCATCTAATGTAAGGCACGTACTCATAAAACATGGATTATGAAAATTTACCATCACGATACGAAACTCTTCTCTCTCTTCTCCATAGCCCTCAAGATGGCTTCTAATTCAAGCCGAAACGTTGGAAAATAAATATTACTAATTTTATTTATAACATTTAGTTTTATTTAACACTAGCTGTTACTCTCGTGCTACACCTACATTCTGCATCTAGAAAAGCAAAATATATTTGATAATAAATAAGTAATATTAAAATCTAACAACGCAAATGTGTAACTGTTCGGGTTCACAATTTTGAACGTGTGACTTCCAAACTGTGAGTCTTAGGAGATTTTGACCTAGCCTATGACACTCCCCGGATCAAGAGCTACATGTGTGCCAAGTTGGTCAAAAGGTGTGAATTTGTATAAGGAACAAACATACAGACAGACAAACCGCTGATTTTTATAAATGTACTAGCTGTTAACCGGCGAGCAATTCTCCACCTACTCTCTGTGTCTAAAAAGGCCCAAATAAATTAGAAACCAAATAAGTAATATTAAAATCTAATAACACAAATCTGTAACGGTTCAGGTTCACAGTTTCGAATCCTTTACCTCGGTGTTGTTAGTCTTAGACGATTTTAACCTAGCCTATGACTCTCCCAGGATTAAGACCTACATGTGTGGCAAGTTTGGTCAAATACGGTCAAACGGTGTGGATTTGTATAAGGGACAAACAGACAGACATATAGCTGCTAGACGGTTTTCACCTAGCCTTTGTCAGCCCCTGTATCAAGACCTACCTGTATGCCAAGTTTGATAAAAATCGGTCAAACGGTGTGGATTTGTATAAGGAACTAACATAAAGACAGACAGCTGGTAGTCGTTTTTGGCCTAGCTTATGACTCTTCCCGAATCAAGATCTACCTGTGTGCCAAGTTTGATCAAAATCGGTCGAACGGCGTGGATTTGTATAGGAAACAAAACACAGACAGACACCTGGTAAACGTTTTTGACTTAGCCTACGAGACTCCCCGGATCAAGACCTACCAGTGTGCAAAGTTTGGTCAAAAGTGGTCAAACTAGCGGTGTGGATTTGTATAAGGAACAAATCCACAAACAGACAGGTGATTTTTATACATACATATATATATATATATATATATATATATATATATATATATATATATATATATAGATTTAGATATGACCAAATCCCGGTCCCCTACACCTTTTGAATCTTAACGGTCGACTATCTCTTCACGATGATCCAAACATGGATTATGTTTAATAATTTAGTTGGGTGCTAATGACCTCAGCAGTAGATGCACCCGAAAAAAAAAATAAATAAATAAAAATAATAATTTAACGTTTTGCGAGGTCAAGGGATGGTTGGGATTTGGCTAGGCGAAAAAAACGTCAACTCTTCAAGAGGAAATCTATATTGGACATTGCGGCCGCACTTTGGCAGCCTTCTTTAGCTAATATATATATATACACACACACACACACAATTATTAAATGTAATCAGTTTATATATATATATATATATATATATATATATATATATATATATATATATATATATATATATATATATTCTTATAATATCAAATGAGAAAACTATCTTATTCGTGTGCTCATGCCCTATGGATATGTGTAAGAATTTAGGTCAGAGAGCTGGTGTGAGGTCAATAGACTTTACGTTTTGTATTTGCTTCTTCTGATCATTTCCATTTTTTGTTATCCCCTCTATCTGAATTCGCTATTATTCACCTAGCTAAAATTTTATTTTAGTACAGTATTTGTAGAGTCAAGAATGATAGTAAACTTATTTAAAAAATATTAAAAAAAAAAAAAAAAAAAACAACAAATTTATAATAGTTTGAAAACACTGTCAGTTTCATCCAGCGGAGTAACCTTGACATTTTGCATATAATTAAGGTGTCTTATGCCAGAACGAATTGTGTAATATTCTTATTCCAATTTTATTTTGCATAATCACTATTCTGACATTTATATTTCTTGAAGTTTCTGACTTAAGACTTGTGAACCTGAAATAGTAATTACCCATCAAAAAGCTTCACGTTTATGATTTTCTTTTCAACACGGAATGGATTAAGCATTAATCCAATATGTGAATGTATGTAGTAATGATAAAGTGCAATAAGAATGATTAACTCATAATTAAAAAATATGCTTGACTTTGATTGAAGGGAAATTTCTCTGTTCGCGGTGATTAATTTTTCTTAATTATAGGTTTATTGGCGTATTTATATTTGTTGATGTATTTATAGAAAGAAATAATTTATATAAAAAGAAATATCAAGATCGCATAATTCTCGGGAAAAAATAGTTTTGTTTTTGTTTTTATTGTTAATTTATTCAATTTCTACTTATGTTTTTATAAATGTTGACTGATTGTTATTTTAGTTATGTTCTATAAGATTTGCTATTGTCCTTTGCTTGTACTGCTTGACTACTTGATTGTTGTTTGAACGTCACAGGAGAAATGCTCAATTGCTTGTAAAAAAAATAATAATAAAAGATAATAATAAAGAATAAAAATTATATATATATATATATATATATATATATATATATATATATATATATATATATATATAAAGAATTCAAAATGCATAAACACTAGATTTTTTTTTTAGATTTTTAGAGACAAGGTGCCCGGCTAACCGAGGAACCGCACCGAGGCCTATAAGACCTATTGTGCCACCTGACGTGTCGTTCTGTTACAATGCCAGACCCGTATCCGAGATGAACTTCCTTAACGTTGTGATGTTCAGCTCCGGTATCCTCCTTGGATCATCAATTATCGCCGTCCCAAAGTGCAAATACCTCTTGGCTGCCAGCGTTGTGCATCTGCATACAATATGGTATGGGGTCTCGTCATCCTCAGAGCACAATCTGCACCATGTTGTATTGGAGAGTCCCATGGAGTAGAGGTGTCTCCGTAGTTTGCAGTGCCCTGTAATTAGGGCTGTCAGTAGTTTCACCTTGCTTCTACATAGCTTAAGCAGTGAATCCGTTCTTTTCTTATCCGCAAAGACCATAAATTGCTTCGCCTGTCTCTGTGTAGCACTTCTGCTCCATTTCCTCTTGTGTTCAGCTTCAGCCCACCTACGGATGTTCAGTCTGGCAACAGCCGGTGCAATTCCACATATTGGTTCTGGCGAAAGAGGTGTCATGGATGCTCCTATATTAGCCAATTCATCAGCCTTCTCATTCCCAGGTATGCCAGAGTGCCCTGGTACCCACTCTAGTTTGACCCCGTTATACCTGCCTAGATTATCCAAGCTATCCTTACACTCCTGTACGACCTTAGATTTTATTCTGTTTGCAGCTAGTGCCCTTATAGCGGCTTGGCTGTCAGAGAATATTGTAAAGCGTTTGTCTCTAGGATGTCCGCTGTTCATGATGTCCGCACACATACTAATGGCCAATACCTCAGCTTGAAACACTGTAGCATAATTGCCAAGTGGTATGTTGAGACTATGTGTGGTATTCTGAATCCACACCCCTGCTCCTGTACCTAGTTCAGTTTTCGAGCCGTCGGTAAATCCATAGCTGTCTACCCGGCTTTGTATCATTTTATGTCCCATCGCCTCCTCTCTTGTTTTGATTATTGTAACAAAATTTGAGCTGAAGGTTATCTGGTCTTGGTAGTCCGAAGGCATGCAGAGAATTGGTTCCTGCAGATTCCTTCGGATAATATCACAGTGTGCACTAAACGTTGGACATGGTTTCTGTCCCAATATACTGAACCTATATGCCGTATGTCTAGCCGTTTCTTCAATAAAAATCTCTATTGGCCTTAGGTTAAGCAGGATCTCCATAGCCCCCGTGGGGGTGGAGCCCATTGCGCCTGTAATCATCAGGCAAGCCATCCTTTGCGGAGAGCCTAGTATTCTCTTATTGATTGTGGTGTCGCAGCGATGCCACCACACTATTGCACCATACGTAATTATCGGTCTCACAATCGCAGTGTAGATCCAATGCATAGCCTTAGGGGTTATGCCCCAGTTGTTCCCAACAACTCTCCTACATGCCCACAGGGTCCGTGTGGCTGTGTTGTGGATGTGCTCCTTCCAGTTAAGTTTCGAGTCCAAGGTGACTCCTAAATATTTTACTGTACTGGAATAGCTTAAATTGCTGCCTGCAAGCTTCGGTGTACCTAGTCCCTCCACTTTCCTTCTTGTTGTGAAGGGTACCAGTGTAATCTTCTGCGGGTTAATCTTAAGATGTTTATCCCTGCACCATTCGTCCACAATGCGTAGTGCTGCATCGAGCAGTTCAGCTAGAGTAGGTAGTACCTTCCCCGCCACTGTAATCACCAGGTCATCAGCATACGCCTGTACATTAAATCCTTGATCCTTGAGTCTTGTCAGCAGTGTATCTACCACCATACACCACAACAGCGGTGATAAGACTCCCCCCTGGGGGCAGCCTGTCCTTGGTTTAATATGTTTGCAGTAAGTTCCCTCTAACAGCCTTATGGTACGATCTCTCAAAAGGGTTACCGTCCAGTCTGTTATGAATTCCTCTACTTTCCTACTGACCATGGCGTCTCTTACCGCCGCGATGGGAGTTTTATCAAAAGCTCCCTCCACGTCTAGAAATGCACATAGTGCTGTCTCCTTGTACTGTACAGTCCTCTCCAGCTTGCACACCAGATCATGTAATGCTAATTCGCACGATTTGCCTGTCTGATATGCGTACTGTTGCTTGTCAAGAGGATTATGTTTTAGCGCAGAATCCCTGATGTGTCTGTCTATGATCTTCTCTAGTGTTTTGAGTAAGAAAGATGATAGACATATCGGTCTGTAGTCCTTTGCATACAGGTGTGACGCTCTTCCTGGTTTGGGGATAAAGCATAGTCTGGCTACTCTCCAGTTCCGTGGTATGTAGCCTAGTACAAGACTACTTCTGAAGAGCGTAATGAGTGCTGATAAAAGTATCTCCATCCCTTGTTGCAAGAAGGCAGGATAGATCCCATCTATTCCCGGTGATTTGTATGGATTGAAGGACCTGATGGCCCATCTGACGTGAGCCGCTCTCACTACCTCCTTTCCACGTTTCCATACCTCCGGTTTACCTCTCCTGACTGGACAATCATTGTCATCCGGATTAACCAGCTCGCTGTCAGGAAAGTGTGTTGCAAGTATGTAGTCCAGGGATTCCTCGGCTGACTCCGTGAAACCCTCTTCTTTCTTCACAGTCCCCATATTTTTGGTGGGACTTTTCGCGAGTATCTTGTGGAGTCTTGAATATTCCGCTATACATCCCACCTCAGAGCAGAATTTCCTCCAGGCCTCTCTCTTCGCTTTCCTCACGGCAGCTGTGTACTGTGCCATTTTCTTCCTGTACTCCTCCCAGGACCCATTCCTTTGTGACGTGGCGCCCTGCGGAGAGTGAGAACCTGCTTTCTCTACCTCTTTGGACTGATAACATTTCACGTTTTATATTTTATTTGGAATTCGCACCACTTGTAAATGTTTACTATCCACAAAAGATAGTCAATTTTCTTCTCCATTTTGGATGTAATAGTTTCGTATATAATTTAAGATTTTTATTCTTCTGTTTTTTTTCCCGTGGTCGGTAGGCCTTGGAGGAGTGGCGTCGGTTCTAGGGGGAGTCTGGGAGAAAAATGGCGTAGGTAGACGCTCGTGCCAGGGAAGAAAAGTTTTTTTTTTGGTTGCAAGTATGAGGTTTCCAGCTTTTAAGGAGGGACTGAGGCGTCCTTTTTGTTAATAATGAAACTGAAGATCCAGTAGCACGAAGAGGCGGCATTTGTCTTCTCCGTTTATCGTTGGCTGAACATGTGATTGGAACTCCATGTGGTAGGCTTTTAGAGCATATTGTGGGACAAATGAGTGAGTAACCCATACATTTTATCTTCTGCTGGACACCAGGCTCCACGTTTTGTTTATCTCCAGGCCTCATTTAAAATTTTGTCGTTCAAGTACTGCCATGAGTGCAAGTAACTATATTATGTATAACTTAGAAATTTGGGAAAAGTTAAGTTTACTATCGCTAAATAAGTTATAGGCAATGCCAGATCAGCAAAATTTTGTGTTGTAATCTGATATTGGTGTCTATGCCAGGTTTTGGAATTGTACATGTAGTTGCAATTCAATAGTTCTTCCCGATGTGTTTACTATGCCAATTTATTGGATAGTTATGGACTTCAGTTATTATTAAGATTTTATTCAAAGTCTATATTTTTGCTTCTTCCCACATTAATGATTATACCTGGTGTATGTATATATATGTATGTATTTATGTTTTTATCGAGAGTCCAATTGTTGGCTTCTTCCCAGATTACTGATAGTATCTGGTGTACATGCATATATTTTTATCTATCGATATCTTTTACTATATTATTCAGTATTTGAGTGATATTCCTTCTTGTGATATTTCTATATATATATGTATATATATTTATGCTTTTATTAAGAGTCTAATTTTGTTCTTCCCAGATTACTGATAGTATCTGGTGTATATGCATATATGTTTATCTATCGATACCTTTTGCTATATTATTCAATACTTGAATAATATTGATTCTTCTTGTGATATTTCTATATATATATATATATATATATATATATATATATATATATATATATATATATATAGATTTATGCTTTTATTAAGAGTCTAATTTTGTTCTTCCCAGATTACTGATAATATCTGGTGTATATGCATATATGTTTATCTATCGATATCTTTTACTATATTATTCAATATTTGAATAATATTAATCCTTCTTGATATTTCTATGTATTAATGATATTTAAAATATATATATACAAGCTTACCCTTTATTGGGAATTTATTTCTTTTTGTATTTATAGATATTGATTGTGTTTGGGTATATGGGTTTGAATAATATTAGTCCTTCTTGATATTTCTATGTATTAATGATATTTAAAATATATATATACAAGCTTACCCTTTATTGGGAATTTATTTTTTTTGGTATTCATAGATATTGATTGTGTTTGGGTATATGGGTGTTTACATTTTTTTATTGGGAACTATTTGTGGTGTTTCAAGATATTTACTATATTTAAGGTATATATAGAGAGGTATATGTTTGTTTTTTTGGAACCTTTGTACTTATCTCAATATAGTTACCAGCTCTGAGTATCTTGTTGTGTTTTTTTTTTTATTTGGATCACCTGGGTTTCATACCTCATTGAACCTGGCTATCCGTTGGTCTATCCGGATAAATTGTACCACCCCAGGTGTTGGTAAATGAGTCTCGCTTTAAACTGTTTTTCTTTTGTTTTAATATTCTTTCAAATTAAATTTATTTCGGTACACCTTTTAGCCTTATTAAAGAGTCTTCTCGTCTCCCTCCGGAGCTGTGATAGGTTTTTGTTCCACCATGTGGAATTGCTGTTATTGTTCTGAACCTTCCCAACACAGCTATCCTCATACGCCTTGATAACAGCTTCCGTGAGAAAATTGTTCATAACCTCCAGTTCAAGACAAGTGTTAACCCTCTGTGGACAGCTATCCATCCTACAGGCTAGAATTTCCCTATACCGATCCCAGTCAGTGTATCTTGGATTTCTTAGGGTAAGAGCTACAGGCCCTTCCCCGTCTAACCTATATGTGATATACCTGTGATCTGAACCCGAAACTTCCTCCTCTACCCTCCAGTTCCTGATCACCGTTGTTAACCACCTAGTAGCAAGGGTAATATCAATGACTTCCCTCCTATTCTTAATTATGAAGGTTGGCTCATTACCTTTATTGACAACGTGCAAGTCATTATTCATAATATATTCTAATAGTGACTCACCTCTAGGATTACAATTAGTACTTCCCCAGATTGTGTGGTGTGCATTTGCGTCGCATCCTACCAGACACTGCAGTCCTCTCCTCCTGCAGTGTTCCACGGCGCTTCGCATTCTCTCTCCAGGTGGATTGCACTGCTCGTATGGGAGGTAGGCCGAGGCCACCACCACTTCTCTCAGCACACCTCCCAGACGAGCAGTAAAGCTTGCTACACACAGGTCTCTGTAACAGAATTGCCATAGAGGAAAAACATTAAGTCCATTTTTGAACACAATACAGGCCCTGGGATTCGGCTCGTGCCCTGAAATATTACTGTAGCCTTTCCATCCCAAACCCCGTACCTGTCCTTTAAAAACATATGGTTCTTGTATAAGGATAAGATCTAAACCCTTACCTCGTGCATACTGCTCAAGCAAACCAGTAGCCGCTTTGCAGTGGTGCAGATTGACCTGCAGTAGCTTTATCGTCATCAGCGTAAGTCTTCCGACACAGTGGGCTTCCCACTGGAGGTTCGGAGAGGCTCGCTTCCAGGCTCTGCGGAGGAGGGGCCACAAGGACCCACAACCTCCAGCCTAGAAACCTCCCGTTGCCCACAGCTTTCCGCCCTACCGTCCGGACACACTTCCACTGAAGACTTCGGCTCCACCACCGGCGGCTTAGTCTCCTCTGCTTCCTTCTCCCCGTCCTGAGCGGCTGGGGTGTCTTCCTCCATGGCCGTGTCTATTTCCTTCTTTTTCTTCAGCAGGGGCTGCAGCACGATCTTGAATACACCGTATCCAAGACGTCCGTTCCTCCTCTCCTGAATTGCGCCCAAGTCGTTCTCTGGCAGCTTCACCGTGACGAAGTGTCCGGTATCTCTCTTCTGCTGATCCAGAACAATCCAGCTCTTGGTATTGCACTTGTTCTGGCAGCCGATCCTCCTCAATAGGTCTTGGCTATCAACCTTTCCTCCAGGCACAAACATACCAGCTCGTACCATCGGTGTCAGTTCGCTCAATTCCGTCGTTCTGATCTTGTACTCACCTAGGTCCACCCCAGGCATGTACTTTTTGAGCCATTCCTTTGATTCACCATCAAGACTGTTCACTACAATGGCTCCACCGTCCATGTAGATTCCATCGATCTCAATCTCGATGCTAGCCTCATTATCTCTGTAGTAATCGTCCATTCGTTTGATTACTGCATCGTTCAGTGCCCTGTAGTGATCCATGGTAAAACCACTCTCGGGGTACTCCGTCGGGATAAGTGCCAGCTTGAAGTCTGACGCAATTCCGGCATAGCTCACCGGTCTTACCATCATCTTCTGCCTCTTCTTTACCACAGGTGAGGGAGTGTTAGAGCCTTCTTCGTTCCTGCGCTTTCCTCCAGAGGTCCCATGTTCCGCCTTATCATCAGCAAGAGCCAGAGCCTTCTTGAGTCTTCTTCTCTGTGCACCTGAGAGTTTCTTCCCTGGTGCAGAGTCTTTTTCTTCTTCAACAGATGTTGACGGCACGGGAGAACCCATGACCAAGTCCCCTACCTCTCTAACTAAATCCGAAAGGGATTCCGTATCTGTGGCAGGTGTTAATGGATTGTCGAGTACGTTAGTCACCTCGGTAGTTTCATTAGTGTCATTTGTTTCATTAATTTGCTCTGTCGGTGCCGAAGCCCCCACAGGATCAGGTAAATTAAGTTTATTTTTATGTTTTTTTGGCATTTGATTCCCACGAGAAGCAAGGGATAAAAAACGTCGCCTGCAACAGAGCCCCGCATGCCACAGGAAGGCTACTTACAATGGGGGGTCGCCCGGTGCCCCAAGGGGTTACCTACTCGATGCACGTCATGTTTATCCACCCTGTGCCATCCATCCTCTCAGCGTAGGCTGCCGCAACCTTAGGATTGGGGGTTTTCTAAAAAAAAAAAAAAAAAAAAAAAAAAAAAAAAAAAAAAAAAAAAAAAAAAAAAAAAAAACCCACCACCACCCATGGTACCACTTTCGTCTGGCTTCTCCCCTAGGTCCTGTTCAGCATGGTTGAACCTGAGCTGACATAGCACCAAGGTTCCTAGAAGCACGCAAGCCCCAACACCTGCTCGCCTAGATAGGGTCATCACCAAGGTATGGTACCGTGGTTGGGGTGCATAAACACTAACATACCAAATGAATTTAATGCGGAAATAAACAATATGAATAGTTCAAAACAAAACCAGACTAAAAAATAGAAATAAAATTAAAAAAATAAATAAATAAATATATCTTTAATTTTTTTTTAATTTCATGCGTTTATGCCAATTTGAGAACAGTTTATAATTTTCCAGTATTATGTACCGAAACATTTTTTAACCTATATACACGTACGAAAGAATAATTTATTGTAGGTTGTGTTAGCAAAAAATTTTGCTTTTGAATAAACAGTTAAGAAAAAAATCAAATTTTAATGGTAAAATTCTTTCAAGAAGGAATTAAAAAAAAAACAAAAACACATTAACTTCAGCTTAAAATAACTTCTTCTTCTTACTAAATTTGGTAAACTTGTCCATAAAACACCCAATAAATCCAAAATTCCTTAAGAAATAAGAAGAACGTTGATTTATTGATCCATTAAATTTAATGACCGGTTTTGCAAGAAAGGCAAGAAAAGGATACATAATTAATTTTACGAATAATTAACTCGACAATTTTTATTTTACTTCGAATTCATGTATATAAATTAGCATTTAGAGATAAATAGATTCTACAGTTCTACGTAAAAATTGAATTCCAACTCAGGGATGTATCAGAAAATATATTACTATAAATTTATTTGTCCTTTCTAGCTCTTGGAGTAGTTTTTGTAATTTATGTGAAATGTTCCGCATTAATTTTTTTAATGTAATTTGAAATCATTAAGGGAGTATAAAACAAAATATATGATAAAATTATATAAAAACATGTTATGTACATTTTCTACGGGAGCATATAGCACGAAATAAATGACACACACACACACACACACACACACATATATATATATATATATATATATTTATATCAGAGTAGGGCATTATTCAATAATCATTCAAATAAATTGTTATTAAGTAAGTTATTCATCCACTGATTCATTTTTTATTCAATGAATAACAGGGTTGGCTCATTATTCAATAAATTTTTATCGAATAAGAATTTATTCAGTTATTCACTGACTGTTTTTTTTATTTAATAAATAATTCATTATTTTTCATTCTTCATTCGTTATTTTTATACATTTTAAATAATGTGGTTCATGGACCGACAAACTCAGATTCTTTAAGGTCAGCAAATAGAAAAACTCCCCTAAAACAAACCTGTGGTACACTACTATACAAATCGACAATACTACCCATACTAATAGACCGAGAGCCAGCAACGCACTTTTCATGAAGTGTTTTATGCACCCTGAAATTTTGCTATAATATACCTCTTAGGTAGATAAGAAGGTAAATATGTGTTTCCTGGACATACCTTGGTGCACCAGGTACTGCGCATAGGGGAAAGGTGCAAAACAATATTGCCTAAAAGTAGAGCTTTATTCAGAAGCCAACTATTATTAATGAAATATATGGCAAATTAAGGCAATTTTCCAATTAATTATAATAAGGCAGGCACTTTTAAGGGGGTTAAAATGATAATAATAAAAAAAAAAACTAAGCACTTAGTTTTTATTTGTAATAATTAATGAAGTGCTTTATTCACGCTGCGATTTAAACAGCGTCTTCAATAAACATATTTGAAAATAATTGCAAAAGAGCAGACACTTTTATGGGGTTTAATTATCAGGAAACATGAAAATAAATTTTGCTTATGATAGACTGGAATACACTGCGCGTAACCGTAAGAGTATGACACGACTGCGCAGTGTTGGTTGTTTTCTGTGCTCTCATTGGTTCTTGCTCACATGATCTTGTACAGCTGTTCCGGTCTTAATGGCAGCGAAAATAAAACTCTCATTTAATATTAGAATAAAAACAATTAATTTTTTTTTCACGTGTTATACCTCTTAAAAGTGTCTGTCATATTTATTATTCATTGTAAAATTGTCTTAATTTTACATTAAAGATAGTTGCCTTCTAAATAAAACTCTATTTTCGGGCAATATTGTTTTGCACCTTTCCCCTATGCGCAGTACCTGGTGTTCCAAGATATGTTCAGGAAACACATATGTACCTTCTTATCTACCTAAGAGGTATATTATTGCAAAATTTCAGGATGCATAAAACACTTCATAAAAAGTGCGTTGCTGGCTCTCGGACTATAACGTACGCATGCCCGGTCTGGCTTGGTGCCAGAACCACACACTTAAAACGTCTACAAACATTTCAAAACAGGGTACTCCGAATAGTGTCCAATGGTCCCTGGTTTGTAAGGAACAGCCAGATCCATAGAGAATTGGAGGTTGATCCATTTTTCACTCATATGGAAAAGCTAGTGCGAAGCAGAGTTGGGCAAACGTTAGCGCGCGCTAAAAGCTGATACCTCTCCGCTAATTTAGCGAAACTGTAGAAAGCCAGCGCTAATAATTAGCGGTTAGCGGCGGCAGTGCGCTATAGTTACAACATTTTGTCATCTCAAAGCTCACTTCCGGTCTGCTCTGAGCACCCTCTCTCCTGCTCAGAAGCCAACTATCATTAATGTAAAAAAAAAATTGCAAATTAAGGCAATTTTACAATGAATAATAAATAAGGCAGACAATTTTAAGGGGGTTAAAATGTAAATAAAAAAACCCAAAGTACCTAGTTTTTATTTTTACTATTAATTGTGCTTTATTCACGCTGCGATTTATACAGCGTCTTCAATAAACATATTTGAAAATAATTACAAAAGGGCAGACACTTCTGTGGGGTTTAATTATCGGGAAACATAAAAATGATAGACTGCAAGACAATGTGTGTAACAGTAAGAGTGAGTGAGAGCACCGCGCAGTTGTGGTTTTTCCTTGCGCTCTCATTGGTTCTTGCTCATATGATCTTTTCCAGCTGTCCCGTTTTAAATGGCAGCGTGAATAAAACTCTTATTTAATATTAAAATAAAAACAATTTAGTTTTTGATATGTTATACCCCTTAAAACTGTCTGCCTTATTTATTATTCATTGTAAAATTGTCTTAATTTTACATTAAATATTGTTGGCTTCTGAATAAAACTCTATTTTGGGAAATATTTTTTTGCACCTTTCCCCAATGCGCAGTCCCTGGTGTTCCACGGTAAGTCTAGCCAACAGATATACCTTCTTATCTACCCAAGAGGTAGATTATAGCAAAAGTTCAAGGTGCACAAAACACTTCATGAAACGTGCGGTTACTGGCTCTCGGGCAGTATATCAAATCATATAATACATATGATTGTAGCCTGTAATATTTCTGTAAATAAATAAAATATGTAGTAAATTATTGTTTTAATGCGTTTTAATATTATCACTGGAGATTGGCCCAAGGGCAATAAAGAGGACGTCAATTTATAAAAATAAATCAAAGGCTAATGGTTTTCACATATCAGCTGGACAAATTATATCTTTAGAGTAATTAATGACTTTAGTATCCTATGAGTAAACAGCTGCGGAAGACCTCGGCTTCATTATCAGCTGTCCTTCTCGCTAGGATGCACCTATATCTATAGCTTGGGAATATTTCAAGGAGTGAGGTGAGTTTTTTATGCATCCGCTAATCCTGACCTATCTCGATGATATGTCACTCGAGAAGGCCGTCGGGTGGGGTTTGCATTTCCGGAATATTGGAGAAGATACCGGAGCGCAGTGGTATGTATAGTTAAAAAAAAAAGAATTATTTCGTTTAGAGCCTCCTCTAAAATTCAGCAACATAAATATGCTTTAGGTCCAACCGGCAAACCTTGTAATGTACTCTATACCATACAGTCTTCTTTTTCGTACATGGCCACTGCGCATGCGCAAACTCCACTGCGCATACGCGACCGCCACTGCTCATGCACGAATGTCAGCGGACACTTTTTTGTAACGTTTTTTTCCAGTTTATTCTCCGCTAAAGCATATTTATTCTTAAAAAAGAAAAAAAAAACAGGGACAGATTCTATAGAGGTATCTGATTCGAGCCCATTTGGTAAACTAGGGAGATAGTGCGGTCAGTACTATGCTTCGGCCCTCTGAACTACCCATTCATCAATTTATTTATTAAATTTTTACGTTCATTTATTATTAACTAGGAATTTTAGGACGGGTTATTCATAGGTTACCACCCTTTTCTAGCCAGGATTGGGCTGATGCCTTTTCTTTTTTTCTAAAGAAAATCCACCACCCCTAGTGGAAATCGAACGCCCGACCCTTTGGCACGGAGTGTTAAGTGCTCAAGCTTTAACGCTCACGGCCACCGGGCCTCCATTTATCAATTAATTAAAGGCTTGGTCGGCCCAGGGACGGTCGGGGAAGCGGAATCCAACCAACGAACGAAGACTACAAGATAAAAATCGCTCGGGATTTAAACTCAAGTCCTCTAGAATATTTGTTTTGTGCTCTACCACAGAGCTAACCGCGCCCCTTATAAATATATCGCCTTTAAAATGGTTTTATTCGTTTTCCCACGTA
The DNA here is from genome assembly GCA_946811695.1 of Gonocerus acuteangulatus. Classification (NCBI taxonomy): domain Eukaryota; kingdom Metazoa; phylum Arthropoda; class Insecta; order Hemiptera; family Coreidae; genus Gonocerus; species Gonocerus acuteangulatus. The sequence continues at coordinate 66,723,353 of OX328129.1, forward strand.
AAGGAATGGTTCCTTAGGAATCTATAAAACGAGCACTTGCAAGATGTAAGCGTAACGATTTTTTTTCACACGAATTTCGCCCCATGTTCTTGTGGACGGATTCTCATAAAAATCGGACCATTATTCACTGAGCTAAAGCGTGGAGAGACAAAAATATATACATACAAATTTGAACCACCTTTATTTCCGTTCTCCAGGGGTTCTGAAACGTAAAATTTTCTAGACGGCACTTCCGGATTGCGTCATTATGTCAGTCACACAAGTGGGCTTCCCCCCCATGGGGGGAGGAAGGAACCGCGGTAAAACTGCATATATACGCACATTCTTGTAAATAAATAAAAAAAAAAGCGAAAAGTTTTCTTGTGACATATGGGCATGACACATAAACATATCCCATTAGCTCTTCCATATTGCTTCATGGGGTCTAAATAATAAGACTCACACTAAAACTAATAATCCATTATGTTTTGCCAGATAAACATTACACGCTTCCAATATAAGGTTTCACTCTTTTTCCTACACTCGAATTGGGTCATTTTTTCACTATAATTTGTCAGTCAAACTAGCACGCTACACCACTTCCAGAACGTCCTCCAATCCATAGCGTTGTCCGTTTAACTTGACGCCTCTAAATTGGACCGTTATTGCATTAATTGACTAAAGAAAAATGACACGACAATAATAAACGATAATTATTGTATAATTGCTGCTAAAATTGTTTCGCGTGAGATGTTAATTGTCCACAAAAATAGTAAAATTAGTAATTATATTGAAACGGGTTCTGGCAGTGGCCTAGTGGTTAGTCATAGATTAATGACATCGGGCAGCTTTGGAGTAATAGGTTCGAATCCCGTCTGGAATAGATTAACATTTTTAGCGTGTTTTCTTGCACCCCTTAAGAAGGAACATCCTTATGGTTCAGACCCGAAGGACCGCCCAGATGGTCTTCGCTGTAAGGAGGCGATAAGATAACAGATATTAGATCTATATGAAAACACGATACGTTGACAAAAGTCCTGCGTCTCTAACTTCACCACCTATTTAGTCACGATGTCAACCTACCAACCATGTTTTGTCCGAACATAGTTATCCCGTAATGAGCCACAGGTGACAAACACAGACCTTTCCGGACCCCAAGGACCGTCCAGATGGTCTTGGCTGTAAGGAGGCGATAAGATAACAGATATTAGATCTATATGAAAACACGCTAGGTTGACAAAAGTCCTGCGTCTCTAACTTTACCACCTGTTTAGTCACGATGTCAACCTAACAACCATGTTTTCTCCGAACATAGTTATCCCGTAATGAGCCACAGGTGACAAACACAGACCTTCCTGTACCCCAAGGACCGTCCAGATGGTCTTGGCTGTAAGGAGGCGATAAGATAACAGATATTAGATCTATATGAAAACACGCTAGGTTGACAAAAGTCCTGCGTCTCTAACTTTACCACCTATGTCAACCTTACAACCATGTTGTCCGAACATAGTTATCGCCGTAAAGAGCCGCAGGTGACATACACAGACCCCAAGGACCGTCCAGATGGAGGTGGCTGTAAGAGGCCGATAAGATACCAAGCTACCGCCAGCTGATAGCAAGAGCTACACAGAGCAGCCGCTGTATTCCTGAGATCAACGGCCGCTCCTTGACAAAGAAGGAGATCTAATGTTATCTTCTCAGAAGTGGATCCAGGCACAGTCCCATTCTGCACGCAGAGCACTTCTCATTGTCACGCTCTCTCAGAGCCTCTAACAACATGGATTACAGCAGATTTACTCATTAGCAAGGTTCTACTACTTAGAATGTGTCTTACATGGATCAATGTTTGAGCGGAAGGGTCTTTTTGCGAAGACCACATCCAGTTACTTGTGAAATATCTGTAGTGATTATAACAGTGATTCAGGGCACGCGCGTAACTCATAAGCTTTTCTATTGGCTGTTCCTATGGGCATTTCTATTGGTTGTTGCTGGTAGTAAAGTAACCTTTAACACTCAAGTCAATCTAATTCGCAAAAATTAATAGAATTCTATTAATTTTTCCGAGTTGGATTGACTAGAGTTTTGATACCTTCTTGAGCGAGCTAGCAAGCGGAAAAGCATAGCACGAAACAAATATAAAATATAAATATGTTATAGAACCACCGGACAAAAAAAATTGGCGAGGAGGCCCCTAAACTTCACAATTACCATTGAATTTTATAATATTAACCTTCTTATTAATAAATATTGCTTGCTGAAATATATTCTGCTTATTTTCATCTACGTTTTACAAGCCTAAAAGTATTACTGATAAATTCAAGTTATCTAAGGGCTAGTTAGAAACAATATTTTATAAACATAGTATTTAAAGAAATTTAATTTTAGTAGTGATTGCAGTAAATTTAAATACTTTTCATTACTCTATTAATTTTTAATTACTCTATTTATATAATATGGCTTCTAACCATAAATAATCTGTAAAGAAGTAATAGAAAACCTGCAAAGAACCTGTATGCTAATACCTAGGTACCAAAATCACGACAGATACTTTAAAGTAACAAGACCCGAGCAGAATTCTTCGGCTAGTTTTCGCCTTAGTTTGTTCTTAGCATAAAACGCAGTCGTACTCTCATCTATCTATCTATATATATATATATATATATATATATATATATATATATATATATATATATATAAAATCAGCCCCGTGACAGGCCACAATCACATGTATCAATGTATAGGCACCGTTTGACCGATTTTGACCAAAACGCACATGCAGGTCTTGATTGGGGGAGTGTGATAGGCTAGGTCAAAACCTTCAAGGACTCACAGTTCGGAGGCCACGGGCTCAAATTGTGAATCCAAACAGAAATCGTCACATTTGGAAATGAGGTATTCACCAAGACGGACCACAACGGAACATCCTTCCATCATCTGTGGCATATGCACATCATCTGTGGCACTGCTGCTTTCTCGTGTCTGGTCGCCGATATCTTCAAGGTTCCGAGTTCGAGTCGCTGTGTAGTTAGATTTTTTTAATATTCTTTAACTTCATTTTCGGTATTAGATTTCAATATATTTTTTTTGGTTTCTAATTATTTTTTACTGATTTTTGCTCTAACTATAAGCACAGTTATTATTTGACTGTTTAATGAAACAGGCATTGTATTCTATGAATATATATTATCTATAAAATCAAATTTTTTTAATAAAAATCGTATTGAGGTTTCTTTAGCCGCCCAACTATTCCATCTTCACTTATCGCCTCGACGGCTAACTATCTAATCTTCATGATGGTTATTTAACATGTGTACAGATAATTTAGTACATTATTTAACTGAGAAAGTTATGATATTTAAGAAAGTAAAAATAAGTGATGATAATATATTTTTAAATTAATTTTAAATGTATAAAATCATAGTTAAAAAAATACATAGAAACTACTAATAATTATAAAACATAATGATTTGCAACATTCATTATTGACACTTGAAACTTTTGTTGCCCTTTAATTAGATTATTGATCACGAAGCCGAGATTTATCCAAGAAGTAATAACAATTATATATTATTTGAAATAGGCCATACTCATTTATTTTTGGTGGTTGGAAATATGTGTGTTAATTTTAGCCCAAACCCTACTCTGAAGACCTTATAACCGGTCGAAATTATCAATTGCAAATGATTGCCTGGCTAGAAACATTTGCGGCTGTGAATATTATTTACGGTTTTAGTTTCTCGTTAATTATTACCGTCCAATAATCACTAAACGTTATCCCAAGTGATTTGGGATTGGGAGGCGCCGCCTAACGGTATTGCCCCGAGTAAATCCCAACAGCTGTCAGAAGTCCTATTACTAATTGCAGGAAAGATATCTATCAGCTGATAATTCGGACAGGTTGTAATTTCCTCCCGTATGATTAATGGCACTTGAAGAGGGCTCCGAAGTCACCGATACTCTAACTAGTTCTTGTTGGTGATTGACGCCTGTTTGGTGTCGGCCGACAGCGGTATCATTGTTTGTGGTGTTGATTGCATTGGGGGCGAGCGGGTCACGAGTACTGCCTTTAATGTAGATACGATTGTGGTGATGTTTTGTTCGATCTGACACGAGTTAGTGGCTGATACATAGCGATACATTACACAGGGTGATATGTACTCTCACTATTAATTTTAAAAACAGTATTTTTAATTAATAAAATGTCCGTAAGAACTGTGTCATCTTAGCGCGCTTCCGTTCTCATCCCTCGTGCCAATTGGAACGCTCACAATCGAAACAGTTAATGTTTTGCCTTCATATTTTGTAAAAAAAGGACAATGAAAACTAGCATTTAACATTAAAATGAGTATTATAGTAAAACGAGGCAAGAAAATGAAAAACGTATTGGTAATAGTTTTTTCCTAAAGCGAATGTTAAGAAGGCGGGGGGACTCATTTCTGCTTAAGATAAAAGTTTCCTGTTGTGGCGCCTTACATTTTCCTCCTCTTTGAGATTTCATATAAAATAATGTCACGAAAGATCAATACCTACAAATAACCTATTCCTTTTCTAGAGGCATTAGGGATATGGACGGAACGGCTCTAAGATGACGCAGTTCCTGCAAAGCCAAAACAAGATATTAGGCGTCACATTAAGAAGCAAACAGTATCCTAAACGGAAATTACGCCATTTAAGTCCCGATTTCTCCGTATGAGATTGCTCCGACAAAACGTGCTGTATACTCACTACGATTTCCCAACCAAATTCGAGATAAAAAAGAATAAATCCAAGAAAAAATATGTATTTCCATTTTCCTCGGCAACGGTTATAGACATGGCCTTTGGAAATGATTGCAATAGATTCTTCATGTTAAATTTATTATTAAACGTATACCTAGTAACGCAAAGTCGTAAGCGTTACGGTTTTTTGCGCGAATTTCTCACAAAAAAACGAAAACCCAAAATAACGAATAACGCCAAATTTTTTCAAACCGAATGTTTTTAAGAATATATGATGAATTAGGCAAAATTTTTATTTACAATATGCGAAGATAAAACTTTTTAATCTCCAAACGTTAGGTATCGTATTCTCATTTATGCGTATTTTTTATTCGAAAAAAGCTTGTTAATTACGGAAAAAATCATTAATCATTCCTAAAAGTAGACGGTGCTTGATTAAGGTTGCTATAATGAAATTCTTATAAAGACCGAAGATATTGTTTATTACTTTTTCATTATTATTTCAAATCTACAATTGTAAACTGTACCTAAAAATGACTAAATAAAATGGTTGTAAAAATAAGTTCTACTTCTTTCGCTATATTTTAACTTTAATGAACTTAAATTTTCTAAACAAATATTTTCGAAAGGTAAATGATTGAACTGAAGAGAAATTTTGAACTAACGAAGGGAAAGAGAGCGAAGAACTGACTTAGGGATGTTTAGTTCAGGAGCTAACTCAGTCTTCCGATCTTAATAGTAGGTGTACCACAAAGAAAAGAACAAGGTAGTACGCACGCGCTGCCTCTAGCCCATGTGGGGGAAGGCCTATCTCCCCTCTGGTCCCGCCCCTCCTGTTGCTTTTGTTTCTGGTCGAGGTATAGTTTTTTTAGGTCTTGATGTGGGGTGCAGTTCGGGAACTAACTAGTTCAGCAGTGTCTTCCGATCCACGTACTTCCCTAGTTCATTTAGGCCTTGGAGTGGGGTGAACATTGTTTGAGAGATGAGGGGGTAAAAGAATGATAGTTCACTAAAATTAAGACTGCTCCGAGCAGTTTTTATCCCAGTTCTTTTGAACTAGTCAGTTCTTGAACTTTTTTCTTCCTGTTCCGAAGAAGCCCTCCGATAGAGGAACTCACCCAAAGAGCGGATAGTGACGGAGCAAGAGGATCCTAGTTGACATTGGTCGAGGACATGAAGCAGAGAGAAGGAGGATAAACAATGGCGATAAAACAGCCTATTTACATACAATAGCCCCTGTTAGGGGTTCCAGCGCCTTCTCCCGCCGATCACGAACTCTTTCCAGCTCCAGACTCCCTGGGATTTATAGCGCAGTCTCTAAGAACTCTCGAGTTAAATACTCATCCTGTAATGAAAACCCCACTTACCATTACATTTCTCTTTGATCTTTCCAAATGCCAAACTTTCTTAAATCCATCTTTCATTGACTAAAAGGTACGGAATCGTCAAAGGTTTTTTTTTTTTTTTTTTTTTTTTTTTTTTTTTTTTTTTTTTTTTTGACGTAAATATATAGCAATGCCGTGGTAAATATTTAAACAGCATGGTGTAATTTCTTTATACCTGATGGTTCCCTTGCAGGGGCGTTAATATCCCTCGAGATACGCAGACGTAGCCTGTGGAGGGTGTCGAGACGTTCCGAAGATACTCAGACGTAGCCTGTGGAGGATGTTGAGACGTTCCGAAGATACTCAGACGTAGCCTGTGGACGGTGTCGAGACGTTCCGAAGATACTCAGACGTAGCCTGCGGAGGATGTTGAGACGTTCCGAAGATACTCAGGCGTAGCCTGTGGAGGATGTTGAGACGCTCCGAAGATACTCAGGCGTAGCCTGTGGAGGATGTTGAGACGCTCCGAAGATACTCAGGCGTAGCCTGTGGAGGGTGTCGAGACGTTCCGAAGTTACTCAGGCGTAGCCTGTGGAGGACGTTGAGACGTTCCGAAGACACTCAGGCGTAACATGTGGAGTGCGTTTAGCCTTTCTCATGAGACGCGGGCATAGCATGTGGAGGCTATCTAGCCGTTCTGTAGATAATCGGGCATAGCCTGCGGAGGGTGTCAAGCCCTTCTAAAGATACTCGGGCGTAGTCTGTGGAGTTCGTCTAGCCGTTCTGACGAGGCGCGGGCATAGCATGTGCAGGCTATCTAGTCGTTCTGAAGATAATCGGGCATAGACTGTGGAGGATGTCGAGACGTTCCGAAGAAACTCAGGCGTAGCCTGTGGAATGCGTCTAGCCGTTCTGAATATACTAAAATTGAAGGACATTGGGTTCTTTCTGAATTGGGGTTAATGAGCGTTGACATTTTTTGTTGGGTTTTATCATTTTTGAGCGGTACAAAGCTGGATAATAGTGAAAGAAAATAACAACATAAAAACCATTTTTTTAAGCAAATCTTCCAATAGTATTATCACTACATTATAGGGTTCTGAAGGAAGGTATCATATCATCAGCGGGTCATTGCAATAATAATGACAATCTATTCTACGCGTTTTTTATCAATCAAGTATATTCACTTTATTAAATAGGGGGTGACATTTAGGCCACGAAACATGTAGGGCAAGCAGATAATAATGTGGCACGAAAGAAAAAGAAAGTACTATTTTTTTGCCGATGCCATATATATCCAAAAATGATAATAATGATAAAATAAATTATAATCTTTAATAAATTTTCCGCCAAGCAAGATATACTCATATCGTCAAATTTTCAAGGCCTTGCTCGATCTTGATGTTTTATAAATCGGTATAAAATCGACTGCCGACAGAGACTATCGATCCGTTGCCAAGACCTAGAACTAAGGCCACATCGAGCTGATCCGAGTATAGCTTGCAGTTCAGAATTAGAACTATCTGACTAGCCTGTTGAATGCAAGGCGCCTACCTTTGGCAGACAGCTCTCCTCCTTGCAATATGATTCTTTATGGCGAGCCAAATTCAAAGTCAAGTCGGGTATTTTTTACCTCACACCTACAGGATCATTAGATGAAGATATAGCTGTCGACAAATATCTCTCATGAGGTTTAAAAAAGTAGCACTGAGCGCCTAATAGGTACATTCAACTCATGAAAAGGTTATTCTATGGTTAAAATTGACCCCCCCCCCCGAATGAAATAATGAAAAAATATTTATTTTAAATAATTAAATTTGATGAAAATTAATGAGCAACTAATATAACGCACAACTGAAGAATACGTGACAACTTATGGTTAAAAAATCTACCAACGCAGGATTCACACAGTGCCAAGTCTCTTGTAGTGAAACATACTACACGGCTAAAAAACTAAGACAGTTATGGAATTGCTATAGCGGAGAGAAAAAGTGAGTTTGTCTCGACTTTGTATAGGTCATTCATTGTTTATTGTCGGACACATAATGACAAAGCAGAAATCAGTGATACTGTGGAAAATTAAGACGTGTATGTGAATTTCTAACATATAGTAGCCATCGTGTTAAACCAGTAAAAAAAAAAAAAACACATTAAAACATTAATTTAGAAAGCGAAAGCAAGACAGAAAAAATAATGTTTTCGAGAATTTCAATTAGAGTAGTCTGAAGATGGAGTAGACAGTATGTGTACGTACTTCCATTGAAGATAAAACAGAGAATATTTTTCTGGCACGTAATATTTCAGCTACAGAATAATTTAAAGACTCCTAGATCAAATTGGGAACATTGTGTAACATTTTAGCCAGCACTTTATAGCTGAAATTTATGGGACGCCTAAGGAAAGAACCGTAGTTTCAGCCTCCCCCTTATCTTAGCATACCTTTAGAGAATGCAAGGCCCAAAAGGACAGAAATGAATGTATTTCCTGAAACATTTTAAGTCACTTAAATTGGCTTGCTGTGTACGCAGGCACTTTTACCACAACCTGGACTAGAGTGAATCCAACTGGCACATTTTGGAGAGCAAAACTTAAACCTATCCTAAATCCAGTGACAAGCCTTCTAAGTTTTTACTAAGCCGTACGCACCACAAATTAAACCGCCTGAAGACCTCTTCCAGTGCGTTTGTTTTATTATTGATTTAATTTACATTTGACTGCAAGGGAGTTGCCTGTCAGTGCAATTAGTGGATTTTAAAGTGGTTTTAGTCCAACGTCATAATGGATTGGTTTTGCAACATAGAGGTATTATTACTACACTCCGAGAGTACTTAACGTAATAGGGCAATCCTCAAGGCATATTGGGTATTATTTTATGGGGCTCAAAAAACCTCAATACTAACATAACCGGTAGAAAAACACCGAGTCTACGTAGCACCGTGTTCAGTTGAGTGGAAACGGAAACCAGGAAGAAGAAGAACTACCCACATGTATGCCATGGATATTTTTTTTTTAGAACTTCCAGAATGATAATTTCCCATTTGCGGCGGCGATCGGGAGGAAGTGGCGTCCGAGCGGCTCCACGTGCGAGCCGAAGCACCACTTTTAGCGTTGGATTAGTATGCGTGCTCAGAACCCCTGGATGATTAGTGGTTTACGTGAGAGGTCGGTGTTTGTCGGACACACAAGCCGGGTTAGCATTCCATCTCGGCAGCACACACCTCTTCTTCCGCCCGTCCTGATCGGGGTGTCAGGATTCATCGTGAATGAGCAGTTTGCTGGATGTGTGCGCTGGACGAGCAAGAAGTCTGACAGACATACCCATATCCACACAGGATAGCTTCGCATTTATGTAACACATCATAGCTTCGCTGCCGCGGAAACGTCAACCACATGACGTGTTATTTCTAGCTCCGATGCGAATCATCACACCTCCAGATCCCATCGAAATTGCTACCCCGTTATTTTATTTATTTATTCAATTTATAGAGTTCCACAACTGAAAACTCTTAAAACGTCAGTCAAGGAACCCGTTATTAGTACATTTAAAGGTCTTAACGCTTTCAGGACTCAGCAGAACACTTTCAAAGTATCTCATATGAAAAACTGACCTACCTCAAAAACACAGGACTATATGGTCTTATTAGATGGCAATAAGCACTGTTGACTTGAAAATAACATTATACTTCCATAGATACTAGGTACAATTTAACGGAGAACACTAAGTCTTTTACGGTTGAAATTTTATACGATTACAATAGCTAAGCTGATGTCCTAGAATGAATGGTTCAGAGGATTCTATTCTTTGTGTTGATTCCCAATGAAGCGGAATAAATAAAATAATATGAAAAAAACGCATTTTTCACTTTAAATCAATACTAATTGCTGTTGGACCGATGTACGTTGTGGCAAACACTCGAAAATCTATGAAAATAATTATAATTATTTTCATTAATAAGAAATAAATAATTTCTTTAATTGATAATTGTCAATATATTTGTTTACTGCTCCGCAACTTAGGTGATTAGCAGACACGACAGTTCTATTTCTTTAATAGTAATTACAGAAAATCAAACTAAGGAATGTGCATTAGGTCTAATTAGGATATAATAATAAGATAAAATTTATATAGATTCATCAATATAATTATGACATATTACTTTTATATTCTTAAATTCCAGCAATCCTACTATCTTTTTCTATATATCCTCAACATTTACCGATTTATTCTGCATTAATTTAATAAAAATTTACTCAGCAAAACAAAATTGTAAGTCAACAAGCAAAAAATGCACGAAGAAAACAACATCTCGACATTGACAGCTTGACGTACCAAAATTGCAGACTGAAGCTAAGGGAAGATTATAGCATAGTTTGCACGAGCTTAGTATTTTTGGCTTAGTGACAAGTATTCGTTCACGCGTAGTTGACAAGTAACATTTGCTGCGGACCTTACAGCGCTAAAAACTTGTTGGGATCTTTACGCTGAGGTGATAACGGGCAACTGGGTTGTAGAATGTTGGAGAGTGAGTTTACTTGTCGCACAGTAAATAGAATCCATTCGTATTCACTTATCCTTGCCGCATTAACTAATACTTGAAGCTTGTCACTAAAAAAGAATTTGCTTGCGTTTAAAGTAGGCACAATGTAGATGTGGCAAGAAACCTCTTTTAGTGCAAGAGAAAATCAATTATTAAAGATTATGTATACAGTTCGAGATTGGCCATTAATGAGCAAGTGTAAAAGTCAAGAAGTTGTCGTCCAGTGCCGCCTGAGGGGACAAGAGAGACCAATTTTCTATTAATGCGTTACGGGGATTAATTACTTATAATTGAGCGAGCCGCAGAAATCTCTATTCAGAATTATTTGAATTTTTAACAGTTATTACTTACAAGGTGACCATGGACGAGTCAAACTTACCCAAGGTCTCCTTCCATCCTCTAAACATTTCTTACTGAAAAAGGTTTCCGCATGCCGGAACGTTCGAAATATAGATTTTTCTGAACATTTGAAGAACACTGACGAATCCCAACCATTTCTTCACTTCGTAGTCATTTATTGCGCAGGACAATTACAAATTATTTTAGGCATTATACTTTTGCAGTTTAATCGCCTCAGGAAAGATGAACAATTATTCGATTCAACACAAATCGTTCAAGTGATATCATATCACATCGAATGGAGATGTTGTCGAAATCCTTCATCATGGGCGTATATAGGAAATAATTTGGGCTGGGAGCATTTACGGGGTATGGAATACTAACAATTTACAACTTGAAATAGTTTTAACCAATTACAACGCTATTATAACCAAAATAAAATATTTTTTATAAACTAAGTAATTTTATTTGATATATTATTAAGGGGTTTATGTCATATTTTTACCAATCAAATCAATATTTAGGGGTTGGGGCTGCAGCCCCCCGCCATTATATACGCCTAAGTCCTTCATGGTGTTTGTTTGCTCAGTTCATCTTGAGCAAGAATCTGATGCGATGATTAGAAAGCCAGGAACCGAAAAGGAAAAGACGACCATTGGCAAATCCGGAGCGAGTCTTGCTTTTAATTGCGGGTGCGTACAGAAATGGAAACCGACGAAGACAGCTTTCTGGTTTCTCTTGCATTCCACGACGGCCGCACAGGTGCATAGCCCTTTATTGAATTTTAAATCCTTGGTCCCGTTTTGTTACATACATGTTATAGAACCTATAAGAAATTGTATCCATTTCTTGTGAGGCAGTAGGTTATAAGACAAGAACAAGTCTGACAGACATCCCACGTCCTGGGCGTCTGTCAGAAATCAGAACATCAGAAAATAAATGGACATCATAAGGTGCGAACCTATGTCGCAGATTTATTCAGGAAGGAAACTGGATTTGAGGTTTATGAGTGACGTGCTTAGCCGAAGATGGTTTCACAAGAAGGGCAAACATTTTGGTCATAGATCCTCAGGGATACACCATAATTATCTTGGATCCGACTATCATATTCGAAATAAACGAGAATCAATCCTTGTTATTATTATTTATAATAATATTACTATAATATTGCTGCACCGCAACGATGGTGAATTTCAAATTTAAAGGTGTGTGGAAACGTCAGCTATTAATAATGAATAAATTATAATGAGAATGTCGAACATGGGGGAATAAAACATAAATTTTAGTAAAACGAAAACTGAAAACAGACAAAAAAATCCGCCACACAGGAGCTGCATAACTAAGCACTCCTCAAAATTGGGTAGTGTCGATTGCATTCCTGAATAATTTGTTTAAAATGACCTATATAGATAAATAAAATAAAAACATAAATAACACCTGTTTCAATTCAATTCAAACATAGTACAAAGCAAATTCCCCCTTCAGATGGACCGATTTAGTTCATTTTTACAACACTTCTTTCTTATTAGATACCCAGGACGTATACCGCGTTTCGTTACAATACAGCAGAAATTACGACCGGTATGACCAAATTAGTAATTTGGGTCCGGAGTAAACCCCCCTCCTAATTAACCGATTTAGTTTATTTTTACAACAGATTTGTCTCTTTAGTTGAACAGAACGAATACCGAGTTTCGTTGAAATGTAACAAAAACTACGACTGGTATTGGCAAATAACTACTTTGGCTCCGGAGTAAACCCCCTCTCCGGATGGACTGATTTTGTTGGTTAACGAACTCGTTCAATCGTTTGATTGGGGAATACTACATACCAAGTTTCGTGGGGATGAAACAAAAACTCTGGCTGGTATCGTGTTAACGGACACATATATAACTATATATATATATATATATATATATATATATATATATATATATATATTCACACATATATATAGATATATATAAATTTTAACTGTGGTCATTTTCGGTGTCTACTAGGTAGGATCGATAAAGATTCGAAGACATTTTTCAAAAATCCCGTGAGGATGGCCCTGAGGCCGAAACGTCAATAATGTGAAAAATAATATTAATAAGCAAATATATAAAGAAGATTGAGGTGAAGATTGTATGTAATTAAGCGTGGAAATTATTCATCATGAAATTGATATTTAATGATTATAGTTACTCTAATTACATAAAAGTTGAATATAAAAGAATACATCCAAATTCCTCCTTCTACAACACATTTGAAGATATCTGCTGAGTAATCAGTAGTGTTCAACCACCCTAAACATATTTTATAAGTATGTTTCTGAGAAAACATGAGAGGGAACTGCTCCTTGACGAAGAGCAATACTTACACCTAATATTATAAAATCATTATAACCTAATCATAAAATGCAGAACTATGAAGCAGTGAAGAAGTTAACCATTGTTCTCTGCTTGTTTAGAGGATCTGCTTGGAGCGTGCCTAGTTCTGCCGCCATAACCGCCGAGCTAAGAGCAAGGACTTTACGACTACTCGGTGTAAGGGGAACGGGCAAAGAACTGATAAAGTGCCGCTAGTACTTCGGAGAACTAGGCGATGGTATTCCTAACTCGGCAGTGTGAACTTAAAGCTCTCTGACGGTGCAACAGGCGTCTCTTCAAAGCACTGGATCCTAAGTATCATATCTGCCTAGAAGAGGCAACAGAAATGAATTATTTTCCACATCCGGTAATAATAGACATTTTTAAAACTACTCACTCACATAACAAGCACTTTACATTGTACTGGTTGCCAGGGTTGGGAAAAAGCTCCCCAGAAAACTTGTATGGCATTCGAACCAACTGAATCTACTATATATTTGTCAAAAACCACTCACTCTGTGACTGACTGACCTATCATCGCCCAGCCTAAACCATTTGACAGAAAATTTTGTAAGGACACTCTCTTCAACATGTTGAAGTTGTTCGGTATTCCATGAATTAAGTTGTTCGGTATTCAAATAAGCCCGCCAGAATCCATATTAAAAATTCGCGGTTTGCAAGGAGCGATGTCTAGCATCATTGAAAGCAACCAGCTGTACTCCTCTTTCTGGACTTCACTTGACCATGAGATACCGTTAAGTCCATATCTAATTCTTTACGTGATCTGTGACTGGAAATGTGATTCCATCCCAATTTGGGGATTTGCGATAAAACAGACGTTAAAAGTTAAATAAATAAATGAATATATTGCTTAACTATTTAGCTCAGCAGTGATATTTTGGTTTCGCGTCCCCATTACCGATTTCTTTTAAATATTGTACAATAAAGTATTTTGATGCACTAAGCACGAATCCGTTAGAAAAAAAAAAAACTCGCTTTCAATCAGGAAAGAAGTTATTAAGCACTTAAGGGGTCTCCCGTGGTCTAGTGGCTAGCGCGCTAGATTCATAAGCGGGAGATGGTGGGTTCGATCCCCACCGGCGCCAGAAATTTTCTCATCTCAGGGCTCGCTGAGAAAATTCCTGGCTGCACTCTGGATGTCCGGCGCTAATAGCCACGATTTGTTGATGCGCCGTTAAAAAAAAAAAAAAAAAAAAAAAAAAAAAAAAAAAAAAAAAAAAAAAAAAAAAAATTAAGCACTTAAGTTCACTGTTATGCGGGCTATGAGAGCTAATGTAAACAACTATATTAGTCAACATGCGCATGCGCGGGTATGGAAAAGTCCGTAATAAAGAAGTCTAATTGAAATTTACCATCGATTATTTAAATTCATCAGCACTTATTTATTAAGAACAATTTTCTTAAATAATGAAACATTCTTCACATTTCTTGTTCATGAAAAGTATTATATAACAGAAATCCCTTATTTATTACCTAATGCCTTTATAATTATTATTTCGTTCTAATTCGCGCCTGCTGAAGTTTGATTGTCAACATACTTTCATTTTATACTATAACTAACAATGGATTTATTATTCTCGTCCACAATAGAGAAGAATTACTCAAAGGCGTTTTTTAAGAATTACATTAAAGGCTTTTTCGGTGTGATTGGGGATTTATATCCAACGAACATCGCGACTGAAGAAGAATAAAGCTATGAAGAATGTCTAGGGCGACTTTTTGGCATAAATGCTATGCGTTTCCGCACGCTACGCTCGCTCAAGAAGCTATCAAAACTCTAGTTAATCCAACTCGCTAAAATTAATAGAATTCTGTTAATTTTAGCGAGTTGGATCAACTAGGGTTTTGATATCTTCTTGAGCGAGCGGAAACGCATAGCACGTCTGCCCATAAGCGACAGGTTATGACGGGCGAGGATGGCCTTACTTTGACAATTATTTTTGAATAAATAGTTTATGAACATTTCAAATGAGAGTTCTCTGTTTACCATGTTTGCGCATGTTTACAGAGAAGCTATTTATGCCTACTTTTATAACCTTTCTTTCAGTTAACTTTAGTGCATAATAACTTCTTTCCTAGATGAAAGCGATTTTTTTTTTAACGTATTCGTGTTTAGAGCATTAAAATGCGTTGTAGTGAAAAATGTTAAAGAAATCGTTTGTGAGGACGCTAAACTTAGGTTATAATGAGGTTATAATGAGGTTATAATTATCTTTAGGTTATAATGAGGTGTTTATGCGTTGCTATTAATATTTCTTTTTGACTAAACGGTCCTATTAGAACTATTTTGGATGAATAATCTGTGTCATTTTTCCGTTCTCCTGTCGAAGGAGCTAAAAAGTAAATTAGTAAAAACTCGCTTAACGGATCCCCTACCGAGAGCTCCTGTCATTCCGTTATTAGTCATTTCTTGTCTTCCTCTTGAGAGATTAACATCGCCGCTTAGGAAGTCGTGAGGTTTTAATTTCACGGGAGATAAAACCGTACCAAGCCCCATTAAGAAGTTGATTGAAAATGTTGCTAAAAAACGAGATGTGTTTAATATTCAGCAATTAGTAGCATGGGGGCATGTTTTCATTTCAATATCTCCATCTGATTCAGAAGACACGGAACGGCTGAACTTGTTCTTGAAACGGGATCGAGATAATATTTCATAGATCAGAAGAAATTACTCTACCAATGACGATAATTCCCCGATCTCGTTTGTCCATCTGTTAAATTACCCTTAATTACGACGTGTCTTGTATTTATCTGTGTTCTAAAACCGTTCGGAATCTTGTTATTTATTTGAGAGAAACCATTGCTGTGTATAATTTATAGTTTTATGTTCGATATCAATTTTCCTGATTAATATTTCCCTATGTTCTTTCTAAATGATGGTCAAATTAATCCCACACGTTTAGCGGACTTCTATGTTCATCATGGAACTCGGGCATCGAAAATGTTAAGTAGAATAGGGGGAAGAAAATATAATTTCTTTAATTT
The DNA here is from genome assembly GCA_946811695.1 of Gonocerus acuteangulatus. Taxonomy (NCBI): domain Eukaryota; kingdom Metazoa; phylum Arthropoda; class Insecta; order Hemiptera; family Coreidae; genus Gonocerus; species Gonocerus acuteangulatus. Next base: position 66,739,609 of record OX328129.1, read on the forward strand.
AAATGAATTATGTGTAGAGATAAGCAATGATAATATAATTACGGAGCAACATGAAAAAAACCGGTTACAATTAAAAATACAGCGAGCCTATTACTTCAAGAGTATTATTTGTGAGGTTAATATTTATTTTGTGACCGGAATACTAATCAATTAGTCTTAAGATTTATTTGTGACCGGAATACTGATCAATTAGTCTTAAGATTTATTTGTGACCGGAATACTGATCAATTAGTCTTAAGATTTATTTTATGCACTATGAGAATACTTTCTCAGTTAACGTATAACATAAGGAGGGAGTCATGATTTTACATTCGCGACACACAGGACTTCATAATGTGGATACTTCATTCGGTCCATTTGAAAGAGAAAATCATTATTATTGTGTGCATCTGTTTTTGACAAATATATTTTTTTAAATAATAAAAATGATACAAAATAAGATACCTAAATTAGTAGAGAAATAAATAGTAAAAAATGAATAAACAAATAATAAGGAATCTAGAGGTTTATTAATGAAATTACCAATCCATCAAACATTAATTTACATAATTTATTAGCCAACATTAAAAATCTGCATTCAGAAGTTCTACGAGAATTTGAACATTGATACATACAAGCTATTGACATCAAATGGTACCGTAAATAGAGTAGGATTAATAGTGTCCCCTGTACAACACCCTGAAACTTAAAATATTATCGCATTCCTATTTAATCAGGAAACGGATATAATTCATTATATCTTGTAGTTTTAACTATTAATTTATATCTGGTTAGGTAATAATAATTATGTCATTACAAAATTATATGTTTATTACTAAACCTAGCTCAGGCTTTTCTTAGGAATCCAAATTTTCTGATTTAACATTTCATTGAGAGAGTTATGACTTTATGGCATACAGGCCGGTTTTTCTAAAAGTCTATTACTATGAATAAATTGTAATTTTTTATTTGGCAAGTCTTCATTTCATTAAAAACTCGAGTAATGACTCGAGATTTAAATAAATATGGCGAGTAAATTGAGTAAAACAGACGGAGAAGGAATAAGAGATTAAATTCGCCTGACCCGGATCATTCTCTAATCCAGAAATAAAATCCTTCAAACCACGAGGATCCACTGGCATCGAACCAAGAAACACCCATAGGCCTAGTAGCTTTAGGCCAAGACTCTGTGAGTTATACAACAGGCGGAGGGTTTTGACGGCTGAGGACGCATTAGTGGCGCGTGTTCCCGCAAAATACTCGCTATTTTCAAATAGACACAAAATCCATTTCCGTCTTAAAATAATTTTCTCTTTTTAGACACTTCATGTAACACTCAGTTCTCAGTCTTGAAATAAAGTAAAACAAAATATTAAAAAAAAAAAGAAAAAAAAATGCGTCAAATAAGAACTTTTCCATTAAATAAGCTTTGGAAAAATTAGAATACTCTATATGTAGCCTTCTAAGGAAATTATTTTAATACTCCATTGCTTGAAGAAAATATTTATGAATTATTTTGCACTGTTAATTTATTTTTAAAATGCAAAAAAAATAATGGTATTATTTTAGTAAAACACCTTTTCATTTTGTTCTTCACTTCAGACCCATCACCTTTAAATAAGCACACATTTTTTAGATGTGACGTTTTAGCAGTTCAGCCAAGAAACAAAAACAAAATAAAATTATATTATCACAGTTATTTCATCAAATTATATTACTAAAAACCTTAAATACATTATTTTACAAGCCAAAAACCAATCCTCATGTGCATAGATTGAGAAAATTCTAGAAAAAAAAATCGTAGCTGTGAATATAAGATTTTCCACTAATAGTTCATTCTCTCCTAACACAATGAAAAGTTACAAGACTACTGTTTGGATGATTGTGAAAACTCAATTCGATATTTCCGGTGCCCCCCAAAAAATCAAAATAAACATTTCGTATTCGGAGACGATTTCTCGTGTTGAAACATCTATAAAAAATGAACCTGTAAGCATATAATAGCAAGGCCTTTAACATATCCGTTTTCTTTCACAAATGTTCGCTCAAAGTATTTTTGAATATATATATATATATATATATATATATATATATATATATATATATATATATACACACACACACACACACATAAAAACTTATATATATATATATATATATATATATATATATATATATATATATATATATAAAAGTTTGACATGTGTGGAAACCTTCTTACCTCCCCAATATAAAATCGTATTATTGTATAATATACTACAAAAAATTACAAATTATACAAAACTGCTGCCTCCGAATAATCAACAACTATCCAAGATACACAAAGATCACACACATGAACGAAGAATTAGAAATACACTACGTATACAAACTTACTGACAAGTTTTTTGGACAAGTAACACATTCCATCAATCCACACATAGCAAACATAGGTGACTACGACAAAAAATCATTAACTAGATACGTACACAGACGAACTAAACACATTTTACTTAGACAGACAAGAAATAATGTAATTAAACTTAGTATGATAATTGTTCTGGTTTTTTTGAAATTTTCCCAAAAATTTCAAAATTAGTTAAATCAAACAAATTCCTATGAATTAGCAGGAACATGTTTATGATACTGTACATGTTATAAACAATTGTGTATGATACGTAAATATTGTAAATAAAGCTTTATTGATTGATTGATTGATTGTATAATATATTATTTTTATTATTACAATCATAAATTACTTTCTCGCCATTTTAATTTGCCATTTTTTTCAGATTTTATGAAGTGTAAACTAATTTTAGATTTATTGCTCGCATTTATTTATATGCCGACTCTAATTTTTGGACTTTATACGAACAAGCGCGGAAATAGTACGAACAAATACAAATAATTCCAAATGTTATTATTCTGTGGACAAACGATTGTGCCATGACATCTTGCATCTTGTATATTTTTTTAAAATGGATTTTGTTAAGCTTAACTTTGTTTACCATTGCCTTTTATTTTTTTTTTTTTTGTATTTCAATGTTTTGTATCTACACTCGAAGAGCGAAAATAGTAGCAAAAAGTGAAATAATATCGTATTCTTCAGTGTAGATCACTTATCTTGCAAACTATTTTTTAAAAATTCATATATATATATATATATATATATTCCTTAAATAGAGTTTTGCCTTCCTAAAGTTTCCTTGACTCGCTGATGGATGGTGCGCTGTTCCATATAATGAATTCCTTACTCTTTCGGTCCTCTGATTTATATGGCGTACCATTTCCTGAATTGAATGTTTGACAGGTGTATATGTTGCGGCGAATCCATCATTCGTGTCTCAAGGAAGACTTGTACCATACTGTATGCTAAATTTGTGCCAAAGATATATACCTGTGTGTAAAGTTGTGGCGTGCTGGTACCTTTTAGGGAGACCGGAATCTGACGTGTGTCTTTGAACTGACGAACTCAGATTGTAAACCTGAAATGGTAATGTTTTGTGAGCACCACTGGTAAAATCTATCCTCCAGCATTTGAGGAATAAGTTTATGGATCGATTTTGGTTAGATTTTTGAACTTGAGGAACTATTAATCAGATTATATTTTCCGTTACTTTCCTTCTATGGAACTAATTTTTCCCCTGTATTGTTGGAAGGAAATATACATAAATTATTTTCATACTTAGTTTTTTTTTTAAATATCAAATCATAATGTTATTATTTTTTAAAAGCACCTTTTCATTTTGATCCACAACGCAGACCCAAATCCTATAAAAATGCACTCATTTATATCAATTTATCATCTCCTTGTTCCAATTTAATTAATACTCGAATAATTTAAAAATAATTTTATTTTAACCCTTTAACGCTCAAAACGTTTTTTTTTTTATAAATCAGTTTTGATTTTTTTTATTCTAGGGCACAGAAAAGCACCTGCCAATTTGTAGTTAATCTATTGAAACAAATGTCTTACTAATTTGTGTGCCCCTTAACAACCTTACACAGGCAGAGGTTTTAAGTGGGACGTATATGTCCCACCATGTGTTAAAGGGTTAAAACAGTAGTCCTTTTTTTACATTCTGTAATTTAAGATTTGTCATTCTGGCATTAATCTCAACCTTAAAATTATTTATATATAATAAATTATTTTTATTAAGTCGGAGTTATTTCATCAAATTCTTTTAAATCAGGGAATTTTATTTTATTTAATAAAATTCTCAAATTGGGAAATTGACAACCGAACACCATTAATAGGAAATTATTGGACCATTGATGTCTTAATTAACAGGAGGTGATATGACATGCAATAAACAGGTCATATGACAAACAAATATAAACAAAAAAAAAAAACACAATGCATAATTTAGACGGTAATTCTCAAAAACAGTAAAGATATGTATACAATTCTTATAGAAAGAAATGTAGAAATATAATAAAAACAAATTTAAATGAATATAGCCTATTAAAAAATATTTTATCGTTTCATTAAAAATGTTTGTACTGTCCTGTGTGAACCAAGCGTGTAAACGTATCTTATAGACGAGTTTGACATATAATGCCCACGTGACTTGAACTACAATGATAAGATAACCACCTGCACCTCGATTGGTTCCGGGTGTCTATACACGTGTGCCGAAAGCACCTAGACGCCGCCCTTGAACGCATGGACGTGTAGATTATTCTAATATCGGTATGCACCTACGGCTGTCATTCTCGACACAATGTACGGTGCATTCCACGTCCTCAGATTCGAATAGGAATCGTCTCATGATCCGAATGCAACACGTGTGCATTTGTACGCTAAATCTCTCTATTATGTAGATCTAATGAACTCACGTTTGAAGCTTTGCTTAAGCATTACTAATTGTTAAATAACTAGTTTTTCTTTTGAATACTTAAGTAGTTTTGTGAGAACTTGAATCATCCGTGTAAAAATGCAAAAAAAAAAAAAAAAATGCAGATAGTTTTTCTCATCGTTGAGGAAATTCCTGGCTGCTGTACGATGGCTAATGGACAACGAAAAAATACAAACTAATAAAATAAATAACTAAATAAAAATAACGCTTATAATAAATTAAATAAATAAAAAAAAAAAAAAACAAAAAAAAAAAACAGTAAATCTGCATTCACCTTGCTGAGCCAATTACAATAGTAAAAATAATAACTAATTATTTTTTTTAAATGTTCTCTTGATTTAGGAGACCGCTGGTGCACAATGTACATGTTGGTATTTGTATGGCTTGTGCAATTTATTGCGTTCTTTTAAATAAGTGAGTGCGTTTTTTATAAATCATTGGGTGTTTTGTACATGTTTGATTTATTGTATTTTATTACGGTTATTTAGGTTATTGAATTTTTATAGAATACTGATTATTGTTTTTTTATAAGTAATTGCGGTTTTTATAGGTTATTGACTTTTTTATAGGTTGTTGTGTTTTTATAAACTACTCCATTTTCTTTCTCCACAAGAAGGGAAACCAGCTTATGACGTCTATCCATTGTGTAACCCTCAGTGTTTTGCATATATATGTTGTTAATATAAATTATTGTAATTTAGTTGAATGTTGTTTGTGGTAATTTTTTTTTATTATTATGTTTCGTTGAAATTGCCTGCTTTAGGGCGCGTTTACATCTGACACTTCTCGCAGGAAATATATGTCAGGTGTCGGATAGATATTCTCTTGAAGGTTTACATACTGACAGAAATAGCTGGACATTTAAGTCATGGATATGTATAGGACAGTTCTGGATTTGTTCTAATTTGCGATAAATTCACCAAAAGCACAAATAATCAGTGTTTACATCTGTTGGTATAGAAGTGTCGACAATACAGCTAGTAGCCAAGATATTTATCTCTGAAATTAAATTCTTCTCGTAAAAATCTGTGTTTACACCTGGTGGTATAGAAGTGCCGAAACTTATAGTTCGTGATAGAAATATATATTTCAGACACAAATTGCTCATGGTTTACACTAGTCGCAATTTCTGTCTGATATAAATTTCCTGCAATAACTAGCAAGTGTAAACCCACCCTTAGAATAAGAAAGTATGACAGGAAAATGACTATAATGATGAACAAACGTAAATAGGAACTGTTGTTGGATAGCCAGCGAGGTTCATGATTAGGCTATTGAATAAGTCAATGAGACGTGTAAATATGAGTGTGTGATGATTGAGCAGTCAATCAACGAGAACCGGTAGATAAATCAAGATGAATCGTCTGGCGGAAGGTCAATCAGGATTCGGCCATTTCCTCTTATGTCGGAGAAAGTTGGAAGGCTCCACTTATTAATCTGAAGAAGGGTGTAACGGAATACTGGACGCAGGAGGTGTGTGAATTAAGCAAATACTGCAAAGTAAATTTAAGATATTTATGTGTTTTTCGCTTTGAGGTAAATATGGATTTCCAGTGGTGCAGTTTTGGTTGTTTTCAGAATACATAATTTTTATGAGTATTATATGCTTGTATGTTGTGAGCAGTAAACAATTTCCAACAATGAACAAGTTATTAAATTCCGTCTCCTATTTGAAGGATATTAATGTTTGACAAACTATAGAATATGAAAAATCTCGTTTTTCAGAATTGACTCTTGGATTGTGGACGACACAGCTTGTCGCAAATTGTCACACCTCTAACCCCTTTAGAATAGCCTTTAATGCATTAAATAAAGTATCCAATAAGACCATTTTTCAATATTCAGTAGAACTTGATAATTCGAACCCCTAGGGACCGATAAAAAAGTTCGAATTATCCAAAATTCGAATTACAAAAGTTTTCGAAAATAAAGGGGAAAAAATCGAACTTCATATTTTCACATTTTTTAATAAAAAAAAAAAAAAACTTTTTATTTAAAGAACAACAAACATTTCATGAATTGATGATTACGTACATAAGTAATAAATAATTTAAAAAAAAAAAAATAAAATAAACATCTATTGTTTAGAAAAAAAGTCATTTTCATACGAAAGAATTTTTTCTTTATTTTTCAGGTAAGTTGGTAAAGTGTTAGGAGGAATTCCAAAGTCCTTGGCAATTTCAGATTTTTTTGAAGTCCTGTTTCAACTTCTTTAATCGCAGCTATTTTCTCTGAAAACGTTAAAGTTTTAAAACTTCTAGGCTTCGACATCTTAAATCAACAACTCACAGAACTGCACTTTACACCAGAAATTCAAGGCAAAACAACAACAAAATACAACAGGTCTAGGCGTTGACTGATTTTTAACTGAATAAGAAATAAAGATTGGAGGGATGTTGGGAGGGAATTCTAGGATAAACAACCCTCGGAAGGGAGTAAGCGCGACCCACCACTTTGCAGAACTCTTAGAGTCCAAGAACTAGAGTATGAGACCACCGCTATTCTTGTCCCGGAACCTCTACATCCGTATCTTATTATCCGCTTTTCCTAAAGTGAGAATATTTTCACAAGATTTAAGATCAACCGCCTCTCTGTCCACTTCCCATTCGAGGTACAGGCTCGTCAAATATTCGAATTATCCAAAATTTTATTCGAATTAACCAAGATTTTTTTTACATTGTTTACGCCCTAAATTATAGGGACCGAGAGAAATATTCGAATTAAAGACGATTTCGAATTATCGAAGTTCGAATTATCCATGTTCCACTGTATTACTTCTTCAATGTATAAGTTCGTTCGCAAGTTTGCTCCGATTTTCATATTCGATAGTTTTACATTATATATATATATATATATATATATATATATATATATATATATATATATATATATATAGGTGCCTTAAACTTACAATTTCCACACCAGTTTTGAGATAGGTATTAAAGAAAGTATTCAAAATTCCTTAGAAACATTTTGAGCGTTTTAGCACTTTCCTCCAAAGGAAAGGGGGGGAAGGGGGAGGAGGGGGGGGGGGGGTTGGGGTTGCGCTCAAGACGGAATTTTCGAAAAATGTCCTCAAATCTTTAAAAGAGAAGAACTATTTATGTTTTTATTTTATTTATAGAGATGATATAAAGCAAATTATTCGACACATCCTAATTCTGAGGAATGTGCTTAGTGATGTTAGCGTGACGGACTTTTGTTTGTGACACTGAAAATGTATTCATTTGATTCTCCCATGAATTCAAATGTTTCCCATGAAGGCAAAGCAGTAAAATCTACAATTTGAATCGTACGAATTATCCCCCCCCCACCTAAAAAAAATAAGGTACTTACGTACTAGTTGCACCAATCTCGAGAAGTGGGTCTCATTCAGGGATCCGGATCATGAAATGAGAACTTAAATGAAGCATTTCTATTGGTTCATTCCTATTAGCAATTCCATTGGCTGTTCACTTACTGTTAGATTTGTGATTTTTTCGATTTTTTTTTTTTTTTTTTTTTTTTTTTTTTTTTTTTTTTTTTTTTTTTTTTTTTTTTTTTTTTTTTTTTTTTACGGCGCATCTACATCTAGGTCATTAGCGCCGACATCCAGGGTGCAGCGAGGAATTTTACCAGCGAGCCGTGGGATGATAAAATTCCTGCCGGAGGTTGGGAATCGAACCCACCATCTCCCGCTTATGAATCCAAGGCGATAGCCATTAGACCACGGGAGACCCCTAATTATATTTATTGTTTCTTATTTCACTTCTTAGTGTTGTAGTGTTCTTTGTGATGTTCTATCGACTAGGAAAATGAGTATTTGGGATTTACCAACGACTGAAAAAGTACTCTCTTGAATGTTAACACTCCAATGGTCGCGCCATTGAAACTACCATTGCTAGTCGCCTTGTATCCGGGAGATACGCCTGAGTTTCAGTCTAGTTTACCGTAAATAACGTTATCTATTGTATTAAGAATGAACAACAACTGTTAACAGGAGATTAATATATACAAAAATTAGTAAATTTACCACGAAAAAGTTATTTATTTAAATATGTTGATGAAAAGGGGAAGGGTATTAATTAATAATACAATCCAAGGTGAGGAATAACCCTTCAAAGTTCAACATATACTTTTATTATATAATAAATGTAAAGGGTTATTCCTCACCTTGCATTGTATTATATGTTATTTATTTATTATATGCAAACTTATATAGTTGAAATATACAAATAACAAGTAGGTAGGAAATATTATGGCAAATATTAATAATATTTTTTAGAAATATATAACTTCAAAAAACGTCTTCTGTCTCATCATCGACTTTACATCTATCTGGACAATATAATGTACAATGATAGAGACATAAATATTGGCCGCACCCCTTGCATTTATACTGGGTGAGCCTTGTAGTCTTGTTTGCCCAAAACATTTGGCATCGCTATATAGTTTTGGTGCTCTCGGCTACAGTGCTATCTTTTTTACCCCTGTTTCTTCATCAATCGCTGCATCCATATTCATACTTTATATCATAAGTACGTTTATTTTGTTGTTGTTTTTATTTTGTGGCATTTATGACACCAAGGTGCCCTCTTTTCTAAAAATACAAATATGGTCGCGTGGTATCTATGAGATACAAAATAGTTTTAGTGGATAGTTACTGCTTGGAGGAGCGTCAGGTCAGAACTGACACATCAGCCACTACCTGCTGTAGGAATAGTAAAGGGTATAGCTAGATCCGCGCACTTGCGCCTCTAACACAGTCTGCGTAAGATGCTCTGTATCTGAGATATCTGACGCGACCATTGGAGTGTTAAATTGCATATTGGCCCATTTTTCACTGAAAACCCAGTGATCCATATTACCAACGAGTTTGATTAACTAGAGTTTCGTTATAATCTTGAGCGACCGTAGCGAGCGGAAACGCATAGAAATTATGATATTAACATAAGTGCTAATGTAATATAACCTAGGAAACCAGCAGAACTTATGTTGATGGCGTAATTTCTATGCGTTTCCACTCGCAAAGCTCGCTAAGGGTTATATCGAAACTCTTGGCAATCCAAATCGTTGATCATAGTAATAAATGGGGTCTCCCTGTGGTCTAGTGGCTAATGCTTTAGGTTCATATGCGGGGGATGGTGGGTTCGATTCCCACCGGCGGCAGGAATTTTCTCATCTCACGGCTCGTTGAGAAAATTCCTCGCTGCATCCTAGATATCAGCGCTAATGGCCTAGACGTCGATGCGCCATTAGCAAAAAAATAAATAAATAAATGGTCTTTCGGTCGCCTTATTGCGTTGAGTTCTCATTTCATGATCCCTAAACGAGACCCACTTCTCGAGACCGGTGCAACTAGTACCAAAAATAGTTTTCCGGTAGGAAAATTCGATCAACGAACTTGTCCTATAAAATCAATATATATATATATATATATATATATATATATATATATATATATATATAAACTCATAAAGAAATAAGCTCCCTCAATCCCTTTAATAACTTATGCAGAGGTCAGTTAAGTATAATTGACTTCTTTCATACAATAAGAAGAACCTTCATCTCGGTTTATTATTTCCCCCTGACTGATAGGATGATTGGTACAATTACTATGATTATTGTTGTCAGTAAGTCGTGTTGGGATAATAACACCCCAAGCAACAGGTGGATGTGATAAGATCGAACCTAGGTAATATGATAGCCGTCGGATGTACATCTGGATATGAGATAGTGTTAGTCTAACCCTTTCGGTGTACAATAAAATTAATAAAATGCGTCATAATATTTAGATAAATTATACATAATGACTATTGAATTATATCAACAAAAAAATTTACGGACTATGACATTTACTCAGAAATAATATGTTCGTGACTCAGGAGGTCCTTAAGTATGAACATTCCCATGGAGGTGTCTAGTGTGCACTGCATTTTTGAATAATGTGCTTAAAATAACAAAACAAACCAGAAAAACCTGAATAGTTTTGCTCTAGACAGCTGTTAATTACAACTATAAATGTAATTAACAGCTGTCTCAATTATTAATTTTATAATTAATTTTCTTCCAAAGGTTTTTGTGTTCGAGTTGCTTCATTACTTACTGAAGACACAAAACTTTCAGATTTATGTTATTTTGATATTGATATATAATAAATGCGCCATCGTGTAAAAAGAGAACGTCTCACAATCGTAAGAACACGGAAGCCGGATACAGCGCCCCAAGTGGTAGAATTAAAAACCATCGAACCGTTTTACTGGCTTGATTTAATTTAGTCATAAAGTAGAGTAAACCCAAACTTTTTAGTAACCAATTTAGTTTATACTATAACTCTTTATTTTTAGATTCTCACGACATATACCGCGTATAGTGAAAATACAACAGAAATTAGGACTCGTATCAGCAAACTTGTCATTTGGTTCCTGAATAAGCTACCCATTCAGATGGATCTATCGAGTTTCGTTACAAGATAATAAATATTAAAACCAGTATGGGTAAATTCGTTATTTGGGTCCGGAGTAAAACCCCCGACCGATTTTCCGTTTAATCCATTACCCATGGAAATTCTATTAACAAAATTTTTTGGTGGAAAAACGTTGCTGTTATCTTATTAACAGACAAGGATTCAAGTACTTAACGGTTATCTTTGATTGACAACCAGCTTAGAAAGATAAAGCCATTCATAGAACAGAGGAATTTCAGCTACAGAAGCAACCGGAGAGAGAAAGTACAAGACTGCAAATTGGACATGCACAACTAACCCATTCACACATTATGAGAAAAAAAGTCTGTACCACTATGTACAGAATGCAATAAGACTTTCACTTTAAAACACTGAATGAAACGAGAAAACATCAACTCACCAAGTGACATTATGAACTCTTGACAGATGGTAGCACACATGTGTCCATTAGTTTACACTTTAAAAAGATAAATTCGTGCGAAAAAATATTTGAAAATACATATTTTAATATTTTTTAACATTTCTTAAAATTAATTTTATTTGTACAAAATAGAGCGAAAATAACTGCACTTTTAGTATATCAGCAATAATTTATAAAATGTATTACTTTCTTGTTTAGTTGATCTTTTATTTTTATTCTTACCTTCAATTTTATGCCAACTAGAATATATTTATATACATACTTATTTATTTGCAGAGCTTCACAACAGAATTGTGATTTGCTTGGATACTTTACACAATTACCTGTAAATATTTATGCACATCCATATACTAATTTCATCTACCCTAATTATCGTGATCTAGGTGTTATGAAACGTAAACATTTCTTGTATACGATTTCACATTCCATCCATTGGCTTAAAAACAATAAAATATGAGATTTGTTATAATGAAAATAACATGAAGAGTGTAAAAATTAAACATAACTGGTTCATTTCATGTCAAAACGACCAGTGCTATGTGCCGTCATGTCTCAGATATTTGTCAAAATTTTTTCGTGAATAGAGATGTATGAGATAATCTCAAATTAATTTTTTCAGATTTTTTTTATCAAAAATTGAACCAGAGGGAATTCTTTGAAATTCTTGTTTTTTGCATGATTTTGGTTACTGCCTTTCTGATAACAGTTTTGAAAAACATTTGTGTTTTACTTTTTTTTTCAATTAATCTGGCTTATCAATATAGGTTTACCTTTAATTTTGTAATCATAAGAATTTTTAAATCTGAAATTATACATGTATTTACGTGCATATCTTTTATCAGGCCATATATCGTCGATACAAATGCAAAGTATCGAATATGAAAAAATTCATCCTTCATTTTCAATCTTTACTAATTTCTGCTGGACTTGTGTACGGCAAAATCTTGAATCTTAGTTCACTCTATGAAAGGGAAAGTATTCTACTGTCAAAAGGTCAAATCTGCCGAATATTTGACTGTCCAAAAAAAAAAAAAAAAAGTTATGAATAAACGCTTTTCCACTCTGAAAAGTGGTGATTTTCACATTAGATACTTTGCATTTGTAACGACGTTAAGTATGTATCACTTGTACCACTTGTGGTTATTTTTTATTTAAAGACTTTTTTAAATTTAAGTTCCTGTTTCTTTCTGTGTTATTACATTTAGAAAAATATTTAATTTAGTTGAGGAGCTAGTTTAAAGATTTATTTACTTTATTAGTATATTTTGTTTTGTTTTTTCACCTTATATATTGTAAGGAATTATGAATCTTAATTTTTTTTTATTATACGGGTCAACCCTTGCTATAAATACTTTTGTATTAAAACCCAATAAATATATCATATCAATAACTACCATTATAACCCTTTTTGGGAAAAAAAACCCTCCTTCAAGTCAAAACTGTAAATTATCCTATTACATTTACGTGCATATCTTTTATCAAGCCATATATAGATTCTACTTTTCAAATAGAACCAGCATCACTTTACTGCTGTATGCTTAGTCCCAAGGTAAAACACCTTTGGGACAGCGTACCGCAAAGACGTTTGTAAAATCCTGGAATGTTATATGAACCGATCAATGTTTTTGGGCTTCATAAAACCAAGATTCCAGTTTTCTCATAAGTAACAAGCAGTTTCATTCCATTGCAACAAGTTTATTGTTAACGATCATCATAAACTCGCGCCTTAGATAAAGAGCTTTGTCATTGAAAATTATTCAATAATAGCCCAACAAGTCCATAAATTTTGGACAGGGCACTGTAATGTACGATTATACTCCAATAATGCTCTCTTCTCCATCTTGCATATACATAGGGCTGTAATGAGATCCGACAACATATGTTTCATACTGCTGCATGCCCTTGAAGGATATGTTTCATAGCCTACTTATCATCGACAACGTAACGTGCCGATATTTCATCCTGTTGAACGCCTCCTTCGAGATTGCAAGCAGTTAGGATCGTGTTTCATGAGGGATTGCTCGTATTCAAATTTACTATATACCATTAAAGAAAGTTATAGCATTAGGTTTCGTAGCACATTAAGGCGTGAATATCTTTTATTCAGGAGATGATCGAATACAGGAATATTCATCAGAACCTTTGGCGTAGGGGAGGGGATGAGGCAGTTTTTAACGCATCAGAAATCATCAGAGAATTCTTGCAATTTTTGTTGGGGAATAAGACATTTTGGGTGTGGCTTAGTTATAGAGTACTCACTTTATGTTCTGGAGGACCTGCGAAACGCAGACATTTACTGAAAATCTGATGTGTTCCAGGAAATAGGAATCTGCGAGGACGTTCTAGCAAGAATAGCAGAATCTATCCTCGTAGACACGCTTGCTATTATTCAGAGCCACATATATGACTGAAAAATTCTAAAATGCTGATATTTTTTTTTAATTTACTTACTATTAACCTTTTTGGTATATTTATTAGTAGTATTTTCAAAAATCATTAAAACAAATTTTTAAATAATAACAATAGGTAAGTTTTTAATCGGCCTTAACCTCCAGATATCTCATGTGGTATTATGGACAGGATGGGAGTGTTACTAAAAAAAAAAAAAAATAATAAAATAAAAAAAATAAAAAACACAAATAAATCAATCTTGCAGAATTTGAATCAAATATTTTCGTTTGGACAAATTACAAATCTTTAGTACTCGGCTAAATCCCTTCACATGTTTTTTCAATTTTTTTTTTATTCGAAATCAAATAAGACCAACGAAAATTAGATAATTCAAAAGATATTGCATTTATTGGACATCTTGGCCATTTGGTCGCACTGTTGATTGTGAGTTCGGTAGATACATAATTTAAATATTCATAATGTATTTGTATATGTATATATGTATATACATATTAAGCCATTTTAGGTAGAAAAATAAATAAATCACCTTGAGTATTAAGATCTTTGTTGTGATTTTGAGCTTACTCCTGGAAATACATTGAGGAAAATAATAATTGTTTAAATCTACGCAATTAAAATTTAACGGGAGTACTGCTAATGAAATCACCAACCGATTCCCCAAAAAAAAGTGGCAATTTTGTATTACTAATATGTTTTTATTGATGACCGTTTCTTGCGAGAAGAAATTGCTTTTATTTTATTTGGCAAAGGGTTGTTGGCATATCTTTGTTATTACTAATATCTGTTGTTATTTTTTTGTTTTGTGTTTTTTATTTATACTTAAATTAAAATGAGACCAGTTTCTTTATTTTTCAATCTCTCCCAATGGACATTAAGACTCCTGTCCCGATGTTGAATAGCTACCTTTATGAGTTCTAAGAAGCAGGCACTCACATTTACGCCCCATAAACCACATTTTAACGCGTCGACCGTAAACGTTTAATCGTAAATCCCCTGAACAAGGGCTGATTAGTAACCGTACTAACGTTCGAGACGTTCCTTATCGTGAGTTAACGTTTACTGCTGTAAAGTGTACATTAACTTTCATTCCGATTGTAAGAAAGGGTGTTCTGTTCGAATCCGTACCGGATATATCTATATCAAGGTCTTAATGTGTATTTTTTTTGTTTAATTTTGATGACTAAATTAAGGGTATTAATTAATAATAGCAACAGGTGAAGAATAACCCTTCAAAACTTCAAACTTTACATTTATTTCTCCATCAGAACGTTTCGGACACACTGGTCCATCTTCAGGCAATCATGTCCTGTTAATTACTACAGTTACACTAAAACAGTCATGCAATAAATAAACATGATTCCTGTAAGGAACCAAGTCAAATTACACCTACATCAATTAAACACTCATTATCACAGCCATATTATGAATATGGTTTAATTGATGTAGGTGTCATTTGACTTGGTTCCTTACAGGAATCATTTTTATATTTTTAAATTTATTTCATGACTGATTAAGTGTACCTGTAGTAATTAACAGGACATGATCGCCTGAAGATGGACCAGTGTGTCCGAAACGTTCTGATGGAGAAATAAATGTAAAGTTTGAAAAATTTTTGAAGGGTTATTCTTCACCTGTTGGTATTATTATTTTTTGTTTAGATTTTTCAATGTTTATCTATATTATATAGGTGTTTTACATTTATAGAAACAGAGATGCTAATGTATACATACTAGAATCTCTTCATTACAATTTCAAACCCATCAATCAATTGAGGACACATCCGCGACTAAACGGATGTTTAAAAGTACTAAAACTACACTTATTCCAAAAAAATAACGCCACCAAAAGGAAAAGCACCGACAATAGCGTCCGTTTAATGATGCACCTTATCCTTATTGTGATATGGAGTGCCATGATAAGCTCAACCATGGTGTAAAATGGAAAGTTTATTCATGGTGCGACATGAAAAAAAGTCCATTCATGATGTGACGTGAAAGTTCACACATGGTGTTATATGAAAAGCTAATCCTTGGTATGACATGGAAAGCCTATCTTTATCCATGGTATGGCGTTGAAAGCAAATCCATGGTGTGGCATGGAAAGCCAATCCATGGTGTGGCATGGAAAGCTAATCCATGGTGTGGCATGGAAAGCTAATCTATGGGGTGGCATGGAAAGCTAATCCATGGCGTGGCATGAAAAGCTAATCCATGGCGTGGCATGGAAAGCTAATCCATGGCGTGGCATGGAAAGCTAATCCATGGCATGGCATGGAAAGCTAATCCATGGCGTGGCATGGAAAACAAATCCACGGCGTAGCATGGAAAGCTAATCCATGGGGTGGCATGGAAAGCTAATCCATGGCATGGCATGGAAAAATAATCCATGGCGTGGCATGGAAAGCTAATCCATGGCGTGGCATGGAAGCTAATCCATGGCCAGTCCATCAATGGTGTGACATGGAGAGTCCATTAATGGTGTGACATGGAGAGTCCATTAATGGTGTGACATGGAGTGTACATCAATGGTGTGACACAGAGAGTCCATCGATGGTGTGACATGGAGAGTCCATCAATGGTGTGACATAGAGAGTCCATCAATGGTGTGACATAGAGAGTCCATCAATGGTGTGACATAGAGAGTCCATCAATGGTGTGACATGAAATGCTCGTCCTTGGTATGGCATGGAAAGCTTATCCATGGTGTGACTTGGAATACTCATCCATTTTTTTTATTACCTATATGATTTTTATAATACGTTAATACGTCTACTCTTAACGTATAAAAAATTTCTATTTCACATTTTCAAGTCTAATTTTATACTTAACTTTATTAAAATGAGACCATGTTTATATACAATGGAGTCCAACGGAGAAACAATGTGTGCTTACAGAATATGAATACACATTATGTATATACTCACACATATTTTATTGTTATTTTTTCTGTTCAATATTTGTTTATAATGTAATAATAAACTTTATTAACGATCTTATTATATTTCTATGATTTGATAGAATATTATATTTTTAGAAGAATAGCCAGTAAGAATCTTACCCGCATTATTAAATTCCTTCAAAATAATTAAAAAAAAAAAAAAAAAACACACACACAAAGAAAATAAAACTATTACTTAAATATCAGGTTTTATGTTTCATAATACCATCCGCATTGACATTCGATCAAATTGATATCGTGTCGGACTTCACCTTGATCCCTGATCGTGTCTAGGATTTTCATTTTCACTGATTTTAGTAATTTTCTAAGCGTTTCACTATTTATAATGGAGTCATTTAGAGTCAACTTAAACAAGATAACTACCAAATAGGAGTACAATAGATAATAATAGGTGTTTTAACTATTATCAGTTGCAAGGAAAACAATTTTCTCTACTTATTTATTTATTTATTTTTTTTTTTAAAAAGTGAAAGATCTGAACATAAAAATGTGCTACATGATGAAATATAACCTGATGGCGAGGAATTGATTATTTTGCTTGTGAGACTGAGTGATTGTTAAGTTTTGCGAAGATAGCGATTCACTCTGGACGGCAGAATCAATGTCAGTTTAAAATATTAGCATGTCACATATTCAGGGATATTAAAACATGAACTTTTCTACTCCCCACTTCCGGTTTGAGTGAGGAAACGCGATGAAAAGTGATAAAGAATATATACGTATGCGTTTGGATGCATGAGCTACCTTCTGAAAGTCGTGTAACTTGTAAGAAGGCTATCTACAGGTTGCCACCCGTTTATAATGCCAACAGCACATGGTTGGTCACCCATTCAAGTACTGACCACGCCCGATGCACAGTGAGGCCAAACTACTTTTCGTGTTTCAAAAAAGGCCACAGCCTCCAAATCTTAACTGATTTGAATGCATTTTTTTTTTTTTTTTTTTTAATTAAAGCTAATAAAATTGAGAACAACATTGTCTGGTCAGTTTTTTGTTTTTTTGTTTCTCCTGTTTATTAAATTGCGTGTAAATAATTCACAAACTTTTACAATCAATCATAAAATAATATTTTCTTTTTCATCTAACTTAATATCAGCACTGATATCATTGAAATTAAACACTCAAACCCTGATTAGACTTGGAAAAAATCAGACAACTTTAAAACGTAAATTTATCCTAATTCAACAAAGAGAATTATTGAAATAATATGTTTTTTGAATGATTTGATAATAAATATTCATTTTTCTAAGTCTAATCAGGGTTTGAATGTTTAATTTCAACGATATCAGTGCTGATATTTAGTTAGATAAGAAATAAAATATTATTTTATGTTCAATAGTATATGTTCATAAATTATTTACACGTAATTTAATAAAAAGGGGAAAGAAAACACAAAATTCGGGCTAGACAAAGTTGTTCTAAATTTTATCAGCTTTCCTTTAAAAAAAAAAATCATCTTTTTTTTTTTTTTTTCCAAATTTATTTATTTATTTAAAAGAATATTACAATCTGTTCCCGATACCAGATATACTTTAAGCGATTAATCTAAGTTGTTACAATATTTAGGACACAATTTTGCAATATAGGAAAAAACAAAATGAAATAAAACCTATTCATAATTAATAAAAGAATCACACCATAACAAGTGTTAACAATAGTACAATACATAAAGAAAAAAAATATGCTGCTAGATGTAAAAAATATGTTACATACAAAACAAAATAAAATGAAATATGATACACAGGTAACTTACTGATTACAACTTATAAATATTTTAAGAATATGTGTTTCGGCCTTTTATGGACATATCTTTTTAATGAATTTTTATTATAATTTCCTAAAGTCTTAATTAAATGATTTTTATTTAATTTGCATCTGTAAAAATAACTTTTTGGCCAGGTTACGAATAAAGTTTTTTAAGCTTATAATATTAGCGAGCGAATGAAGTTTATTAATTTTTGTATAAATCGGTTGGTTAGTTATTATTCGGAGGCATTTATTTTGAATTATTTGAATTTTACTATAATTAGAATTTGAAGTGTAGCTCCAGACTGGACAAGCATAGGTGAGTATTGGCCGAATGCATAGCTTGTAAATTAGAGTTTTGTTCTGTTTGGAAAGTGTGGATTGTCTATTGAAGTAGGGATACATAGTAAACATTGCCTTTATTGCTTTATTACCAGTATTGTTTACATGATCGGTGAATGTTAATCCTCTATCCAGATGTAATCCTAAATACTTTACACTATCTCTGCATGATAGTTCAGTACCGTTCCGCATTCTAAAAAAAATCATCTAAATCGGTTAAGATCTAGAGGCTGCAGCCTTTTTTAAAACACGAAAAGTAGTTTGGCCCCACGGGTTGCTTATCTTCGGCGATCAACAGGAATCAGTGCTTTCAACGTGGCTATGGCCGTTAACTGTGACCGTCTGTGTTATCCACCGTCTGTGTTATCCACCGTCTGTCAGTATATGCTCAACTTTTAAGAGGTTTATTTTTACGTCGTTTGAAATTTGGTATTTCTTTTTCGTCTAGAAATTACAGTTAAAAAGTCTGACTCCCAGGAACTCCGTCATCTTAGCGCGGTTCCATTCACATCCACAGTGCAATTAGTAAAGGAATAAAAGCAGTTATTGGTATGTTTTGATCGTTCGTGAAAAATATACAATGAAATCTAAAAGAGAAGTAACATAACATTTTAAGTGCTACAACAGGAAGCTGATTGTATCCTCAGCAGAAATTACCCCATCCACTTTCTCAAAATTCGGCGAGCTTATTGTCAAATATTAACACCTGTTGATATACAATAGTCACTAATTACTGAAGGATCTAATAGATCATATGACTAACATATTGTCCTTGTCTATTTAAATTACAACCATATATTGCTATACATACATATGTCCTCAGGGACAATCACATATTCACACCTCGGAGACTCCTGAAGGCTAATCTAACAACCTAATCGATCTTTAGTACTGATATCGATGTCGAGATTAAAGAACTGCCTTCGATATATCATAGGAATAAAAGAAAAAAAAATTGATACAGATCTCGAGGCTGAAAGATCTGCTACCTGAATAGATACAATGAGCTGACCTTGTGCATGTCCATTTGTCTAGAATAGATTAATTTATTCGAAACCAGTAGAGTTAATTAGCTTTACTACGTCATGGAGACAGACCATATATATATACAGGGTATCCCAGTATATGTGTCCACCCCCTTTTCCTTCTAGAGTTGTTGGAATTTCGAAATGAAACTTGGTAGGTCATAGTTATGTTGCATGAGGTTTCTTTTAAAGGTTTAGTTGACTTTGTAACATTCTCCAGTTTTTCTCCAGCGCATCTAACTCTTGATTTTCTAATGGCGGCAGGAATTTTTTATGACGAATTCTGATAGAAAATTTAATTTTAAGACTAATTTATTCCGAGATATCTTTTGATCCGGTGCACCGTTTGCGCGTAAAACGCAAAAAACTGAAAAATATCGCCCTTTTGTAGACAAATTCCTATTTATCACTGAATCCAAGCCTTTTACGTAAAAACACCTCGGTACAAACGTTGTAGCCTATTAATTTTCCTTTCAGGTGATACCAAGATCAAAGTTGTAGGTTATTATGAATGAAAAATATACCTTAAAAGTTTTAAAAAGTAACAATTCAGAAAATCGATATGAATAGAAAAAAAGTAGCTGACATAAACAATAAAAAAAAAGTACTTATTTACTTTATGAAAAAAGTATATACAAATTATTATAAAACAGAACAAAATAAATTTATTTTCCGATATGAGATTATTATATCATAAAACTAAAAAAAAAAAAATTTGCCTTTGTTTTCATTCATAATACCCTGTTAAATATTTAATCTACAACTTTGATCTTGGTATCATCTGAAAGGAAAATTTATAGGCTAAAACGTTTACGTTGAGGTGTTTTTACGTACAAGGCTTGGTTTCCGTGATAAATAGGAATTTGTCTACAAAAGGGCGATATTTTTCATGGTTTTTTGCGTTTTACGCGCAAACGGTGCGTCGGATCAAAAGATGTCTTGGAATAAATTAGTCTTAAAATTAAATTTTCTATTAGAATTCGTCATAAAAAATACCTGCCGCAATTGGAAAATCAAGAGTTAGATGCGCTGGAGAAAAACTGGAGAATGTTACTAAGTCAACTAAACCTTCAAAAGTAACCCATGCAACATAACTAAGACCTACCAAGCTTCATTTCGAAATTCTAACAACTCTAGGAGGAAAAGGGGGTGGACACATATACTGGGACACCCTGTACATTTACACTAGCTGTTATTGGCGTGCCATGCTACACACTTTCTGCATCTAGAACAGCAAAAATAAATTAGAAACCAAATAAATAATATTAACATCTAATGGGGTCTCCCGTGGTCTAATGGCTAGTGCCTTGGATTCATAAGCGGGAGATGGTGGGTTCGATTCCCAACCTCCGGCAGGAATTTTATCATCCCACGGCTCGCTGGTAAAATTCCTCGCTGCACCCTGGATATCGGCGCTAATGACCTAGATGTAGATGCGCCGTAATCATCTAATAACGAATGCGCCGTAATCATCTAATAACGAAACCTGTTCGGGTCAGAGCGTCAAACCCGTGACCTCCGGACTGTCAGTCCTAGACGATTTTGACACTGACACTCCCCGGATCAAGACATACCTGTGTGCCAAGTTGGTCAAAATCGGTCAAAAGATGTCGATTCGTATAAAGAACAAACAGTCACACACCATACTTATATATATATATATATGTGTATGTATTTTTACTGTTATTCTTACATCTGTTCTCCTAATAATCGAAGCACTACTATAGCACATTGTTCTTCTAGCTGTTTATTATGTTTTTTTTTTGTTTCCATATATGTCTGTGTGTATGTAGGCATTTTTATGTACATATGTGTGTGTATATATATAGATATACTTTTTGTTTCAAAAAGCATCGCTGGGTATCACATGTTTGTTTGGAACGGCTTCTTTCTCCAGCGGTGTCGCTCCTCTCTCCATCAAGGTTGTCAAGGGAAAGACAACCGCCAATTCCCTTGACAACCACCGAGGACGACACAAGCAGCCTGAAGAAGTCGGTGATGAACCCGACGAAATATTTTGATGAAGAGAGGCGCGACACCGCTGGAGAAATAATCCGTTTCAAACAAACATATAGATACATGTATATGTTAGTATTAAATCCGTCCTACTTGTTTTTACAGCCCTGATGAAGGCTTAAATTTCAAGCCGAAATGTCGGCAACAATAAAACCATTTTCACTTGTAAAATGTAGTTTTATTAAGAAGTGATGACCGAACCCAACATTATTAACGGTCAACGACCTCCTCTCAATGAAATACTTACATGTTGTATGTCAATCTCTTTTTGACATATCATTGGGTAAATCGCCTTCGGGTGATTACAAATGAATTAAAATGTTATGCCCAAAACATTTTTTTATCTCCTACAACCTTATCTTTGCGTGAATCGTTGTATAACGAAACCCAATCTGTTATGATATGCTTAATTTATTGCTGTAAACAACTTACTTTGGTACAAATGCAGTTTTCGACTGCTTGTCTACGAAAATACATAAAAATCATTGACGAATTGTATACAATTGGTTAGTCTACACTCTTCTATGAATAGATAACAGATGTAGTACTATCTATTACAATGCAGAAATAGAAAACACGTGTTATGTGACAATAGAGATAATAGCGCCTTGACAGATGGAGGAGCGGGGAGCTTGCTTTTTATACAACTAGATATTCACGTTTTATTTACATTTCACAAATCTGAAAATAAATAAAACCTGTGTAGGGGTTTAATTTGTCTGACCATTACGGAGATGTTACTTTCAATCTAGATTTGGCACTGTTGTGTTCTCTGATAAATGTCCCAACGCCATCAAGTACCTATACATATATGTATTCTTCTTTATCCTAGGAGGCATGGGGTCATTAAAGCAGTCTTCCTTTATTATACCACATTATTTATTAAGCCGGACTCCAGAGGGAGTACATGGTAACGAGAGGACTTCCTTGCAAGAAGTGTCCCTGAAGAGGTGCGAAGAAAAGACGCACGAAACATGTCGGGCCCAATAAATAAAGTGGTATAATAAAGGAAGACTGCTTTAATGACCCCATGCCTCCTAGAATAAAAAAGAATTTGGATATTTTGGGTCATCTACAAGAATAAATAACATATATATGTATATATATATATATATATATATATATATATATATATATATATATATATATATATATATATATATATATCAGTCCCATAAGAGGCCACGAGGGCCTTAGGGGCAGATGCTATAGAGGTATCTGATTCATGAACATATGACACACTAGGGAGATAGTGTGGTCAGTACTATGCTCCGGCCGTCTGATTTTGCCCTTGGCTGCTTCGTCTGCTAGAGTCATTAGCACCCAACGTACCCATTATTTAATTAATTAAAGGCTGGGTTGGCCTAGGGACTGTCAGGGAGGCCGAATTCAACCCATGAACGAAGACACTACAAGATAAAAATCTTTAGTGCTTGCTCGGGATTTGAACTCAGGTCCTCCAATTTATTAGTCTAGTGCTCTACCACTGAACTAACCTCGTCTCCATATATATTAAATAGAAGAAGAATATTCTAAAATAAAAAAAAAGAAAAGCGAAGTGATTATTCTCCAAGGTCTGTGCGTCAAGTAGCAATGGGCTCTTTGAAAAAGATTCATAGTTCACCAAGCTTCGAAAATATTACCTCCATGATAAAAACAGAAGAAAATGTAGAAATAATATATTAATAATGGAACCTGAAAAAAAAGGACAGATACAATTCAGGTTTTTACACACACACATTTCAGTTAGTTAATTTATGTCAATCTACGTTTAAGTACAATTGAGAAACTTGTATTTTTTTTTTTTTTTTTTTTTTTTTTTTTTTTTTTTTTTTTTTTTTTTAATTTCGCTGTCTAGCTTAAAATACAAAATTCAGCCTTACGTAGAACTGAAACATGTTCGAATTTACATTTACACAACAGGTAAAAAGCAAACTATTATGCATGAGATAAACTCACTGGTCTACTTGGGATTATTACAACATCATATACTTATTATCATATACTTATTCACACAGTTTAAATTATTAGCTCAATATAAAATGAAATAATTAATTAACTCAATATAAGTTAACTTCATATTAACAACATATCTATATATATAAAAATCACGTTTCTGTCTGTTTGTCTGTTTGTTTGTTCCTTATACAAATCCACACCGTTTGACCGTTTTTGACCAAACTTGGAATAATGGTAGGTCTTGATACGAGAAATCTCCTAGGCTAGGTCAAAAAAATCTACCAGCTGTCTGTCTGTATGTTTGTCCCATATACAAATCCATATCGTTCATCCGATTTTGACTAAACTCGGTAGACATGTAGATCTTAATCTGGGCAGAGTCGTAGGCTAAGTCAAAAACGTTTACCAGCTGTCTGTCTGTATGTTTGTCCCTTATACAAATCCACACCGTTCGTCCGATTTTGACTAAACTCGGTACACATGTAGATCTTAATCTGGGGAGTGTCGTAGGTTAAGTCAATAACGTCTACCAGATGTCTGTCTGTATGTTTGTTCTTTATAAAAACCCACACCGTTTGACGGATTTTGATCAAACTGGGCACACTGGTTGGTCTTGATCAGGGGATTGTCATAGGCCAGGTCAAAAACGTCTACCAGCTGCTGTCTGTATGTTGTTATTTCTTTTTATAAAAACCCACACCGTTAGACCGATTTTTACCAACCTTGGCATACATGTATGTCTTGATACGGGGGGTGTTATAGGTTATGTCAAAGTCGTCTAGGACTCAGAGTTGGGAGGTTACAGATTCGTGTTATTAGATTTCAATAATACTTATTTGGTTTCTAATTTATTTAGGCTTTTCTATATGTAGAAAGTAGGTGTAGCATGGCACGCCGGGTAACAGCTAGTTACAAATATAACTTAAGGATGAGACGGGAAGCAGTACTAATCAAGGATTCTGTTTAAAAAAAAAAGAAAAGATTTTACGTCAGTATGTTATTATATTCTGGAAATTATTTTAATTCGTTTAAGATGTTGGAGTATTGTGTTAATATATGGACTACCTTGAGTTAGTAAGTCATGTGGAATGAGTAAGTTCTCTAGTTTCCTGCAGTCTGTCACTATGTGTTTTATAGTCAACTCTTCATTACACTCTGGAGATATTGGCCTTTCTTTCCTCTCCATTAAGTAGGGGTGCGTAAGAAGGGAATGACCAATCCTTAGAC
Source organism: Gonocerus acuteangulatus (assembly GCA_946811695.1). Classification (NCBI taxonomy): domain Eukaryota; kingdom Metazoa; phylum Arthropoda; class Insecta; order Hemiptera; family Coreidae; genus Gonocerus; species Gonocerus acuteangulatus. The sequence goes on from OX328129.1 coordinate 66,764,977, forward strand.
GTGTCAGGACAACTTGTGCAACAAGTTGTTGGACAACTTGTTGAACAAGTTGTTTTATATTGTAAATTCGCTATTTTTTTTTTTTTTTTTTTTTTTTTTTTTTTTTTTTTTTTTTTTTTTAATGAAACGGCTTCTATCTCCCTCAGTTCTTTCCTACTTCTTCCTGCGATATTTCGATGGATTCCTCTCCAGCTTTTACTGGCTTGTTATTGACATCCTCGATGGAAGTAAAGGGAATGGCTTATATACAGTAGAACTTGGATAATTCGAACCCCAAGGGACCGATAAAAAAGTTCGAATTATCCAAAATTCGAATTACAAAAGTTTTTGAAAATAAAGGTGTAAAAAATCGAATTTCATATTTTCAAATTTTTTAATTAAAAAAAAGACATAAATTTTATTCAGGCAATAACAAACCTTTCATAATTTGATGATTACGTACATAAGTAATAAATAATTTATCAAAAAAGTAAAAATAAAAGTCAATTGTTTTGAAAAAAAGTCATTTTCATGGGCAAGAACCTTTTTCTTTATTTTTGAGGTGAGTTGTTAAAGTGTTACGAGGAATTCCTTGGCATTTTTAGATTTTTTTCTTTATACCTTTTTTCAACTTCTTTAATCGCAGCTATTTTCTTGGACAACTTTAAAGTTTTACAATTTCTAGGCTTCGACATCCTCAATCAACAACTCCACTGTTTACCAGAAATTCAAGGCACAAACAATACAACAGATCTAGGCGGTGACTGACATAACTGAATAAGAAATGAAGATCGGAGGGATGGTGGAAGGGAATTCTAGGATAAACAAACCTCGGAAGGGAGTAAGCGCGACCCACCACTTTGCAGAACTCTTAGAGTCCAAGAACTAGAGTATGAGACCGCCGCGCTTCTTGTCCAGGAACCCCTACTTCCGTATCTTACTATCCTTCTTACCCGAGGGGAGTATATTTTCACAAGATTTAAGATCGACCACTTCCCACTGAAGGTAAAGGCTCGTAAAAATTTCGAATTATCCAAAATTTTATTCGAATTAACCACGATTTTTTTACATTGTTTATGCCCTAAATTCTAGGGACCGAGAGAAATATTCGAAGTAACCATGATTTCGAATTATCGAAGTTCGAATTATCCATGTTCCACTGTATATGCATTCATTTTTATTAGTTCTGTATTATATTACTGTTTTGTTGAGTAGGTGGTATTTATTTGGATGTCTGTTAAACTACGACTTTCTCTCCATATAAACTATCACCCGCATTTTTTCCTGTTCTTAATCTCTCTATCTTTTCTCTTTTCTATATCTCTCCTTATTTTTCTATAACCTATTTAGTCTCTCTCACTTTTTTTCTCTCATTTCCCTCACCCCTTCTCTCTTAATCACTTTCACTGTCTATTCTTCTTCCCATCTTCTTTCTTTCTCTTTCTGTCTTTTTTATCTTTCGCTGTCTCTATTTCTCCCTTCCTTTTCCTCCTGTGTAACACCTCAAACCATCTCTACTCCCTCTCTCTCTCTCTCTCTCTCTCTCTCTCTCTCTCTCTCTCTCTCTCTCTCTCTCTCTATCTATCTCTCTCTCTCTCTCTCTCCCTCTCCCTCTCTCTCTCTCTCTCTCTCTCTCTCTCTCTCTCTCTCTCTCTCTCCCTCTCTCTGCCATGTCTGTATTTCTCCGTTATTCCATATGCCCTCCAACATTCTCTCTTTCACACCCTCTCTCTGTCTCCTATCTCATATTCTGTCACATCTCTGAATTTCTCTCACAAACCCATCCCTGCCTCAGACCTCGCCATCATGTTAGCTTATCTATACCCATTTATCCCAACATTTTCCATCAGGATCGGATTTCCTCGTAGCTCACTTCCCCTAGATGGAACATTGAAGGTGAAATAGTGCATTACTATAAACATCCAGCTCAGCATTTAGTGAAACTAGAACGAGCCGTTGCTCATCCGTAGTCTAAAACTACAAACAGACTTGCCCAATTCATAGAAAGTGGAATAGCGGAGGTGGGACGATCCACTATTCATTAATACTAATAGTTTTTGCAGAGAAACTATTCTATTGAAAAGCTGACTATTGTTGAATAGAAAACTATTTACGATTGCATAAAAAACAAACATTTTTAATAGTTCCATTCTCTAGGATTTCAACATACTCTACGACTATGATGCCCATTCATAACGATAATTTAGTTTCGTGGTTAGTAATGTTGTCCTTCAGGTAATGCTCAGAAAATTTTAAATAACAGGGAATTTCCATGGGAAATTCGTAAATTAAGGGCATCCTTTAGAAAGGACACGACTGCAATTAAAGAAAACATTTTTAATAATATTTTCAGAATTAAAAAATAATTCTTACTCGACTTTATTGTCGATCTTCATGCATATATTCTGTAATTTTAGATATTTTATATAATTGCTTTTTAATTACAATATAAAGTAATGTGTTATTTGGAAAGTATACTAACATTGTCAATATATTAATTAGTCAACATACTTAATAATTGTACTTAAGACAATATATAATAATAATATTAGGTCAACCTTTACCTAAAAACAAGTATATCTAGGAGTCTAATGATATGAAATCAAAAGATTTAAATTCTTTACATCATAGGCCATGCTGCAGGTTATTTATAATTATCTATAATTTGTAGGAAATATGAGATATGATAGAATGCTACATAGATAGATGATAGACTTTCAAATATGACGTTATTTTACATAGATAGATGATAGACTTTCAAATATGACGTTATTTTACATAGATAGATGATAGACTTTCAAATATGACGTTATTTTACATAGATAGATGATAGACATTCAAATATGACGTTATTTTACATAGATAGATGATAGACTTTCAAATATGACGTTATTTTACATAGATAGATGATAGACTTTCAAATATGACGTTATTTTACATAGATAGATGATAGACATTCAAATATGACGTTATTTTACATAGATAGATGATAGACTTTCAAATATGACGTTATTTTACATAGATAGATGATAGACTTTCAAATATGACGTTATTTTACATAGATAGATGATAGACTTTCAAATATGACGTTATTTTACATAGATAGATGATAGACTTTCAAATATGACGTTATTTTACATAGATAGATGATAGACTTTCAAATATGACGTTATTTTACATAGATAGATGATAGACTTTCAAATATGACGTTATTTTACATAGATAGATGATAGACTTTCAAATATGACGTTATTTTACATAGATAGATGATAGACTTTCAAATATGACGTTATTTTACATAGATAGATGATAGACTTTCAAATATGACGTTATTTTACATAGATAGATGATAGACTTTCAAATATGACGTTATTTTACATAGACAGATGATAGACTTTCAAATATGACGTTATTTTACATAGATAGATGATAGACTTTCAAATATGACGTTGTTTTACATAGATAGATGATAGACTTTCAAATATGACGTTGTTTTACATAGATAGATGATAGACTTTCAAATATGACGTTATTTTACTTAGATAGATGATAGACTTTCAAATATGACGTTATTTTACATAGATAGATGATTGACTTTCAAATATGACGTTATTTTACATAGATAGATGATAGACTTTCAAATATGACGTTTTTTTACATAGATAGATGATAGACTTTCAAATATGACGTTGTTTTACATAGATAGATGATAGACTTTCAAATATGACGTTATTTTACATAGATAGATGATAGACTTTCAAATATGACGTTATTTTACATAGATAGATGATAGACTTTCAAATATGACGTTATTTTACATAGATAGATGATAGACTTTCAAATATGACGTTGTTTTACATAGATAGATGATAGACTTTCAAATATGACGTTATTTTACATAGACAGATGATAGACTTTCAAATATGACGTTATTTTACATAGATAGATGATAGACTTTCAAATATGACGTTATTTTACATAGCTAGATGACAAGTTATAGGTTTTATATGTTGATTATGTTTACAATAATAGTTGATATGATCTATCTATTTATAGTGTAAACAATTCCTAATGAACAGAAAAAATTTAAAAAAAGCAGGTGAAAAAAACAAAGAAAATAATGATGGGCTACTTCATGCCAGAGATGGGCATAATTTTATTTATAAATAAAAATACGAATTTATTCGTACTTCATATATTTGTAAATACGAATATAAATAAATTCGTTTTCATAAGTGTGAATACGAATTTTTTTTTATTCACGTATATAAAATATAAAAATATAAAAAAAATTTTATTCGCAAATTTTCCTGCGAATACAAATAAATTCATAGAAAGAATTGTAAATAATCACAAAAAATGTGAATATTTACAAATAATCAAGTGATTACAAAAAAAAATTACATTGTGTGAAAAAAAATATAAAATTGTAATATTATTGTTAATTCGAATAAATTCATAATTTATTTGCGAATTTTATTGTGAATAAATTTGTATTCATATGTTTTAATGTGATTTTTTTGTAATCACTTGATTTTTTGTGAATATTCGCATTTTTTGTGATTATTTACAATTTTTTCTGTGAATTGATTTGTATTAGCAGAAAAATTTGCGAATAACATTTTATTTGTATTTTTATATTTTATATACGTGAGTAAAAATAAATTCGCATTCACACTTATGAATACGAATTTATTTATATTCGTATTTACAAATATATGAAGTACGAATAAATTCGTATTTTTAGTTATAAATAAAATAATGCCCATCTCTGTTTCATGCTATGCATGTGAGTTTTCTAAACAGTCTATTAAAATGATTAGTATTAAATTAGGAATTTAATTGTATTTTTGAAAATGTCTTATAGTCTGATTAGTCTCAATGATTGTAGTGTGTTTATTACAATTTCCTATTTATTGGCATTCCTGTATTCAGTCAAATTTGTGTTGCGTTATTGGCAAATAGGTATGTTTACATTTATCTTGTCGCATCATAACTTGTGTAGAAGTAATACGTGAGTAATTTTTCATCAGGCGACCATTCTTAGGTGATTATAGTTCAAATAGCTTACAAAATCAAAGTTTTGAGAATAGATCTTTCTCAATAATTTTAAGTGTTTTGTGTGTATATATATATATACAGTAGAACCTCTCATATCCGACCATGACGGGATCGGGCCATGGTCGGAACGGCCAAAAGGTCGGATATCGGGAGGAGGAAAATAACCGTCGTATGCTATGTCACAACTTCCATTTGTTTAGCCACCCTTCGCTAGCGTTAAACTTTTTAAGATCACCTCTCAACTTTTCATACAATTTTTTGGATTTTTCATTAACGATAGGGCCTGACAATGGTGTTCCCTTGCTCCCTTTCCTGAGAAAACCAAACCCATAACGCTTCATCAACAAGTTCAAGTTTTTTTTTTTTTTCTACAGTTTTCTACTTTTTAAAGCATTATCTGTCTCAACTTTTGAACTTTGAGTACGCTTCCAGATCTTTACGGGTTTTTTTTCATTCTTTTACCGTAATCGCTCCTACACCCAACTCAGAAGCTAGCTTACTAACAGACTCACCATGGTTGTAACAAAACAAGTTTTTGTTGCAGGGAAACACAAACACGTTTACGTTTTTGGGTTGCCATTGTCACACACTTAACCTGTCAAATTAAAGCAGCGCAAATTCCGTAATAGAAAATAAATATGTAATGGTGAAAAACACAAACAGTATTAACGATAAAAAATATAGAACAGTATAGTACAAGATTATTGTTAGAACACATTCCACATTAACAATCACGACAGAACAGACAATTTGTTACAGGACAACAAAGGATATCAAGTCTGAACAGGCTCGCCAAAGGGATCACAGACTGTCGGGCACTAGGTCGGATATCGGGAGGAGTCGGATATGGGAAGGTCGGATATGAGAGGTTCTACTGTGTATATATATATATATATATATATATATATATATATATATATATATATGGACGAGATCTAGAAAGGTCTGCCACAATGAATTGCCTGATTTGCAATATATTTGATTATCACAAACTAAACAATATCAGAATCACCCTATTCTGAATCAGCAAAATCGAATCCAATCTCAGCTATGGCCGTAATTAGATTTATATTTACCCATTTTATTTTATAGCAGATTGAGGTTTCACTCGTAAAATAATTGTTGAACAATCTTCACCGATCTTACCTTCTAGAAACTTATCTGACCCCAAGTACAATATATATTTGATAAATATATTTTTCCATGTCGAAATTGCTTCACAAAAATGTTGATTAACTAAAATATTTACGTCTAAATATTACATTCTGCTACCTTGTCCTTGGTAACAAGGACAGAAGAAAAGAAATAAGGAAAGATACATCCTTCCTTTAAAACCAAATTTGTTTATTAAGTTGGTCCTGCACAGCTGGCCCTTCCAAAATGTCTTAAACGAAAAAACATTCACCTATTTTTTGTTGGATACATTTCTATTAGCCTTATATTTATTAAACAACGCACCGTCATTATGACCGTCAATATTTCTTCGTTATTTGTGTATTAAGGTTGTTCACTTAAAATAAGGAGTTAATTAATTATCCTGTTGTTAATTGATAAATGACAATTACTATTGAACTTTAATGATTAGAATGACCGTCCAAAAAGAGCTTCGTAAATTATTTGAATTCCTCAATAACGTTAAGATACCAGACAATTAGTTGTAATATAATATCTGAAAAGCCTTAGTAGAAGAAGAAGAACAAAAGAAAAAAATTGTATTTGTGAGTGCTTCACATTACATAGTGGAGGTTATCATCTCTTAATACAAAAATATACAAAAAATTATCATGTCTTCATATAAATACAAATATATATATAACCTTAACATTAGTAAAAGTATTAAAAAATAAATATAAATAAATAAATATCAGCTAATAATAAATAACATTCTTCTAATTTAAAACTAACAGACTTTTTTTTACTAAATTTTATAATTATTATTTTTTCATTTTTTATCATTTACTAATACATTATTTACATAGACGCCTATAAAATATTTGTTATAAAATAATTTATTTAGTTTTATTATTATTAGAAGAAGAAGAAAAATAAAAATTTGCATTTATGAATGTTTCATATTACATGGTGGAGGTTATCATGCCTTTATACATAAATATAAATTATACATTAATAATATCTAAGCTGACGATTGATGATGACCTGAAGTCATATAAATTATACAAATATATATCTTTAACATTAGTAAAAGTCATAAAAAATAATTATCAATTAATAATAAATAGCATTATTCTAATCTCAAACTAACAGACTTATAAGCTATTTTTTTTTAATTATTATTTTTATTTACTAATACATAATCTATATACATAAAGACATATAAAATAAATTTGTCCTTCTCCTCAATTTATTTATTTAGTTTTATTATTAATTGGTGAATAGCACCTAATTCCTGGAATATGCTAATATTTATTTATTAAGTTTTGTTCATTTATAAAGTAGCCTTAATTTCAAAATTAGCTATTACCATCAATGTCTCATTAATTTATAATGAAAGCTCTTATTTTTAATGAATTTGTAATGTAATAATAAATATTGTTAAGGTTTTCTATTGTGTCTATTGCTAGTATTGCCTTGATTTTCTCCTCGTCCTGCATCGAGAGGTCTAAGTACTCGTTGATAAAAGCGTTACGAGGATCATTGTACATAGGGCACTTGAGAAGGAAGTGTTTTAAATCTTCTTTCTCGAACTTGTTACAAATTGTGCATAGCTCCTCCCCGTTAATTGAGTAGACGCTTCGTTCCGAATAAAATTTCAGATTTTATAAGAAAAGCCTAAGTAGGTAAACTTGATCATTACAAATTGAATTATTAATATAATACACCCTCGTATGAGATCTTTATTAATTTATAGGTATTGATCATTAGTACGAAACAGTAATTCCTTTATCGAAAAAGTTAAAATTTAACTCTTTTTATTTTATAAGTCAAAAAATAACAGTAAAAAAAAAACTTTTACTTAAAATTATAAAGAGTAAACGTTATTTAGGAACTCCTAAAATTAACTACTTAAAACTAAAAGTCCGTCACGCAGGAGCTGCATAACTAAGCACTTTCCTCAGAATTTGGGTAGTGTAGACTGCTTTCCAGAACAATTTGCTTAAAATATCCTACATAAATAAAATAAAAACATGAATAGTTCTCTTATAAATTTGTAATGAGTAACTGATCAATTATTAATTTGCTTCCAGAGTTAAGTTTACACATGGTACCAATTACACTACGTAATAATACAAAAAACCTCATATTATCGTATTTTGATCTAACGCAGGAACAGGATACAGTCACTCTAGTGGTAGAAAGCGTTCCTTCCGGCGGCTTTGTGAACCTACGTCTGGCGGGCTTTTCTATTGAAATATATTACAAATTAAACCCCCGCTTTCCGATTGACCGATTCAGCTCATTTTTACAACACTTCTTTCTCATGAGTTACCCACGACGTATACCGCGTTTCGTTACAATACAGCAGAAATTACGACCGGTATGAGTATATTAGGAATTTGGGTCCGGAGTAAACCCCCCCTTCTAATGAACCGATTTAGTTTATTTTTATAACACATATTTACCTGTAGATTACCACTACGAATACCGAGTTTCGTCGAAATATACCAAAAATCACGGCTGTTAGTGGCGAATTGGTAGTGTGGGTCCGGAGTAAACCCCCCCTCCTAATGAACCGATTTAGTTTATTTTTACAACACATATTTACCTGTGGATTACCACTACGAATACCGAGTTTCGTCGAAATATACCAAAAATCACGGCTGGTAGTGGCGAATTGGTATTGTGGGTCCGGAGTAAATCCCCCCTTCTAATGAACCGATTTAGTTCATTTTTATATCTCAATTTTCTCTCTATATTAACACAACGAATACCAAGTTTCGTTGAAATATAACAAATATTACGGCTGACATAGTCAAATTAGTGTTATGGGTTCGGGGTAAACCCCCCCTTCTGGTGGACCGACTTTGGTGGTTAACGAACTCGTTCAATCGTTTGCTAATTGAATGCTATATACCAAGTTTCGTGACGAAAAAACAAAAACTCTGGTCGCTATCGTGTTAACAGACACACACATATATATATATATATATAGATAGATATAGATATATATAAATTTTAACGGGGTTCATTTTCGGTGTCTACTAGGTAGGATCGATAAAGATTTGAAGAAATTTTTCAAAAATTCCGTCATGAGTCCAACCTCAATAGCTACTTTCCTTCGGAGGAAAGTGCTAAAAAGTTAATGTAATTCTTCTATTTTTTTTTTACGTGAAATAAACGTTTTCAGTATTTTAATCAAGAATTTTAGGGTTTCGTTGGTTTGCTGGGATACTGGGATGAAAGAAAAAACTGGGGAAAAAGAAACACTTCCATACCTATATTAACTAGGACTTATCCTACACCCCCAGTCCAGCCGCTCAAGTAAGTGTAGAAAGAGCCTTTTCAACCCTAAAGTATATATTAAATGATTGTAGATATAATCTAAATTCCACAAACATACAGGATATATTATTATTGAAATAGAATTCATTCTTCAAAATAAGTGAAATGTTCTTTGATGTTATTTTTGTTTCATTACTCAAATATATTTTTTGTTACAAAACTAAAATAAACATTATTAACTTTAATTTATTCCTTTAAGCTTTTTCCTATTAAGAATTTTAATAACAAATACTTTAAAAATAATAGTAAAAACATTTATTTTAATTTTTTTTTCTCTGGTTTTTTTTTTTTTTACTTTTTCAAAAAACAATTAAAGTAAAATTAAAAAAAAAAAAAACTTTTTCAAAATAAAAACAATTATTTTCGGTACCTGGTATTTATTGTTGAAAAAGGCTGTGAAAGATGAGTTACAAATGATTAATGTACTTAAGATAAGGACATTTATTGCATGATAATAGATGTGAAATTAATACCAGAAGTAATATATAATCACTTTAATATCGAAGATGTTTTCCTTGGAAAGAACTTGGTCGTTTTCTTTCCCTTAGTTTTAAGATGTAATTATACGGGACCGAGAGACATTCAGTTTTTTTTTTTTTTTTTTTTTTTTTCTTGCAAACAAATTGTTTTACTTTTGTGTTTATCTATTAAAAAGGAAAACATTTATAGAAAACTAGTCACGCGAGATGATAATGGCTTCGCTTTGATTAAGGTTAAGTCAATTTTCTTCGAGCGAAAGGTTAAGAGCGTTTTTTTTGTTTTTTTTTTTCTTCATCATCATTTTCCTAATGACAAATGTTCTGCTTAGATAGAGCTTCCTGGATGAGCGATCTTAAGAGGCTTTCAGGCCTAAGTGGGGAACTAGGATGGCCTTGGAGGCCTTTGTCTGATAGATATGCAGATTTTCTTGTTCGCTATCAAGGACCTTTGTGCTGATATCGGCAAGGGGAGTCCATATGGTCTAGGCATATTTTGATAGCACAAACCCCATAATATAAGTGATATACATGCCACTAAAAAGCAAACGGGGAAAATATGTTGAACAACGAAGTGGAATAAAACAATCTAAAACACTTAAAAAACAACATATTTATATGACCTTGCAGAAGGTAAGATTTGAACACCTCATTAATCTCCTGCCTCCGTAGATATTCTTAGACCAATCCTCATTCTTGCTATGACTACCTCCCCGCTTATATTTTCTCTAGAACAGGATAACCAGGCTTCTACCAACAACCTAAATATTGCCTACCTAAATATTACCTACCTAAATATTACCTACCTAAATATTACCTACCTAAATATTACCAACCTAAATATTACCAACCTAAATATTACCTACCTAAATATTACCTACCTAAATATTACCTACCTAAATATTACCAACCTAAATATTACCAACCTAAATATTACCAACCTAATATTACCTACCTAAATATTACCTACCTAAATATTACCTACCTAAATATTACCTACCTAAATATTACCAACCTAAATATTACCAACCTAAATATTACCTACCTAAATATTACCAACCTAAATATTACCAACCTAAATATTACCAACCTAAATATTACCAACCTAAATGTTACCTACCTAAATATTACGAACCTAAATATTACCAACCTAAATATTACCTACCTAAATATTACCTACCTAAATATTACCAACCTAAATATTACCTACCTAAATATTACTAACCTAAATATTACCAACCTAAATATTACCTACCTAAACATTACCTACCTAAATATTACCTACCTAAATATTACCAACCTAAATATTACCTACCTAAATATTACCTACCTAAATATTACTAACCTAAATATTACCAACCTAAATATTACCTACCTAAACATTAACTACCTAAATATTACCTACCTAAATATTACCTACCTAAATATTACCTACCTAAATATTACCTACCTAAATATTACCAACCTAAATATTACCAACCTAAATATTACCTACCTAAATATTACCAACCTAAATATTACCAACCTAAATATTACCAACCTAAATATTACCAACCTAAATATTACCAACCTAAATATTACCTACCTAAATATTACCAACCTAAATATTACCAACCTAAATATTACCTACCTAAATATTACCTACCTAAATATTACCTACCTAAATATTACCAACCTAAATATTACCTACCTAAATATTACTAACCTAAATATTACCAACCTAAATATTTCCTAACTAAACATTACCTACCTAAATATTACCTACCTAAATATTACTAACCTAAATATTACCTACCTAAATATTACCTACCTAAATATTACTAACCTAAATATTACCAACCTAAATATTACCTACCTAAACATTAACTACCTAAATATTACCAACCTAAATATTAGCTACCTAAATATTACCAACCTAAATATTACCTACCTAAATATTACCTACCTAAATATTACTAACCTAAATATTACCAACCTAAATATTACCTACCTAAACATTAACTACCTAAATATTACCTACCTAAATATTACCTACCTAAATATTACCTACCTAAATATTACCTACCTAAATATTACCAACCTAAATATTACCAACCTAAATATTACCTACCTAAATATTACCAACCTAAATATTACCAACCTAAATATTACCAACCTAAATATTACCAACCTAAATATTACCAACCTAAATATTACCTACCTAAATATTACCAACCTAAATATTACCAACCTAAATATTACCTACCTAAATATTACCTACCTAAATATTACCTACCTAAATATTACCAACCTAAATATTACCTACCTAAATATTACTAACCTAAATATTACCAACCTAAATATTTCCTAACTAAACATTACCTACCTAAATATTACCTACCTAAATATTACTAACCTAAATATTACCTACCTAAATATTACCTACCTAAATATTACTAACCTAAATATTACCAACCTAAATATTACCTACCTAAACATTAACTACCTAAATATTACCAACCTAAATATTACCTACCTAAATATTACCAACCTAAATATTACCTACCTAAACATTAACTACCTAAATATTACCAACCTAAATATTACCTACCTAAATATTTTTATATTTGGCACAAGGTCAAATTCGAACAGAAACACTCACTTTCTACACTACTCTTTTATTGTGCTCTATATGTTTCGCGTTCATATGACGCGTCTTCAGGAGCTCTTAAAGTAATATACAATGAGAGCCTACACCACCGAGCACCTTCCACAGGTAGGGCCACATCTAGAGTCCTATCCGTCTAGACATGGCCATACCTGCGGAAGGTTCTCGGTGGTGTAGCCTGTAATTGTATATTACTTTAAGAGCTTCTGAAGAGGCATCATAGGAACGCGAAGCATGTAGAGCACAATAAAAGAGTAGTGAAGAAAGTGAGTGTTTCTGTTCGATTTTGACCTTATGCCACTAACAAATACATTAGAAAAATAGGGCCACCCTCTTATAATAAAAAAACAACGGTAGAAGCCTGGTTATCCTCGTCTAGAGAAAATGTAAGTGAGGAAGTAGTCATAACAAGAATGAGAATTGGACAGACCAAAAGCTCACATGGATATTTGAAGGCAGGAGACCAACACCCAAAATTCCCAAGATGCAACGAACCCTTCACAATGAAGCATTTAATATCCCAATGTCACGAATTCACGATAAAACTAAACTTCTGAATATCCCTCAAGAAATAGAAGTGGAATTAGGAAATATTGTAGATATTTTGGCTAAAATAATATATTTGATGAAAAAGGTTGAATTTTATACCGAAATATAATTTCCAATAAAACAAATATATATATATATATATATATATATATATATATATATATATATATATATATATATATATATGGGACCCAGAAGTCAAGGAGTCAAGTAACATTTCTGAAAAATGAGATGGGTTGTGAATACCGTAATCTTGTGGGTGGTAAAGAGATCCAAGTGATTTTTTAGACAGTTGCTGCCACCTAGTTTGTGTTCTCTTGAGTATTGTCACGTTTGTAATATAAGTCCAGAAGGAAATTAAGGGGTCCCATTCATTATGTGCGGATTCTCTAATTATTTTGCATATTAATCATAAACCGGATGATTTATTTATTACGTATAACCGACAATAAACAGCTATGGACCTGAGGATTCTTCTAGTATGATCGGAATTGTAAAAATCTAGTTTTTACTATTACCACATATGTTCAACTTTGAGTCCATTTTCCTCAAACATTGAGTTTGTTACTTAGGCCCCTTGAACTCTGGGGTCCTCATGTGTGTGTGTGTATATATATATATATTATATTCATAAATACAGTAAAAGAGGTAAGGGAAAAAAACAACAAAAAAAAGACGAAAAGATTGAAGGTGTCTTCTAGAATACTATTAATTTTCGTAATATGCCCCTCTTTTTTAAATAATGACCGTTTTACTAGTTTTCTTGGTTTTTTTTTTTTTTTTTTTTTTTTTTTTTTATTATTATAAATCTAGGTTTTTTTTTTGGTTTTTTTAAGGAATGGTTTGGTTTTGATTTCAGTAAGTCTCACTTTCTCAGCGAGTGGAATATTGATATCATTGGGATGTTACTACAGTTAATATTGTTTTTTTATCAAACTAACAATGTTAATGAAAGTTAATAACTAATAATAATTAAAGTTAAAATAACTAATTAACATAGTTAATAATGCCATGTTTGTCAATTGGTTTACAAATATTAAAGTTGTTAGTTAAGACAGTGTAAGGACCGCTCAGGAATGGTTTTAACAATTTCAAATCAGAGAAAGCGGATTTTGCTGGTTTTTTACCCAAATTCCATTAGTATCGGTTCATTTTTGAGCCTGAGAGCGAACAGACGACCGTTATTTTCATCTTTGGGTTCTGAAACGTTATATTTTCTAGTCAGCACATTGGGTTAGGCGTTGAGGTCAACCTCATAAGCGAGCTGCATCCCTTTCAGAAACGCGCTAAAAATCTGCCAAGGAATCTACAGATTAGCACAAGATTAGCCAACTTACAAATTAAACAGTAGAAGTTTGATAGTTTATAAATTCTGCCCCTGGTTAACTTATTAAACATTTTGGGGGAGGATAATTTTATAAATTTATGATGTCATTAGTAATTAGTATTTTAGTTATTTGTCTAAATTTATATTTTTTTTTTTAATAACTACTATTCGATTTCTAATATAATCATTTTTCCATTGTATTAGTATTTTATTCTTCCTTAAACTGTTTTTTTTTTTGGTTTCATTTTATATGTCTATATTATTTCATGAATTCTTTGTATTATTTTACCAAATGTAAACGTTAATTGCCTGTGTTGCATGCCAAAAATATAAATTATTTAATAAACATTTCAAGTTCCTAAGATTTAAACAGTACTTTCCTATTTGATTAAACTATTTAAATAGACCAATTGAAAGTGAAGATTACGACGATCGTAAAAACCGTCCAACTTGTTGAAGATAAACTTCCGTTCTTCATAAACCAACTGCTTACAACATTCTGAATTGGTTGATCCTCAAATAGATACTTTAGCATTCAGTTCTTTTCAAAGCCCAGACTCCTGTACGTCAAACTATAAAATCAATCTGCAATCAGAATCTGTGCCATAAAACCCTTCAAGAAAATACCTCAAAGAAAATTCTTTTCGCCTGCGAAATACCTCATCAATTAGGATTCCTATATTTAGGGCAATTTCCGAACGTATAATCAAAACAAAGGTTTAAAATTGTTGCAAAATCTGTAAATAATGTGAAGCATTGGCAATTAAAATATGTATTCTTCAACATTTTGTAAAACGCTTGTGTTGAATTTGTAGATAACTCCATAACTTGGAGTTTTCGGCTTGCTCTTTGGCATCTTCAGCAATAAATTTCTTGGAGGTTCCGGAAGACCAACGATACCGGTGAGGTAACAATCAGGTAAATGATTAAAGTAAAGGGACGAAACTAACAATTTCCAAGTTTTCAGGGCTTATTTCTCCGATTGGCATCGCATTTCTTGGAGGTTCCGGAAGACCAACGATACCGGTGAGGTAACAATCAGGTAAATGATTAAAGTAAAGGGACAAAACTAACAATTTCCAAGTTTTCAGGACTTATTTCTCCAATTGGCATCGCATTTCTTGGAGATTCCGGAAGACCAACGATACCGGTGAGGTAACAATCAGGTAAATGATTAAAGTAAAGGGACAAAACTAACAATTTCCAAGTTTTCAGGACTTATTTCTCCGATTGGCATCGCATTTCTTGGAGATTCCGGAAGACCAACGATACCGGTGAGGTAACAATCAGGTAAATGATTAAAGTAAAGGGGCAAAACTAACAATTTCCAAGTTTTCAGGGCTTATTTCTCCGATTGGCATCGCATTTCTTGGAGATTCCGGAAGACCAACGATACCGGTGAGGTAACAATCAGGTAAATGATTAAAGTAAAGGGACAAAACTAACAATTTCCAAGTTTTCAGGACTTATTTCTCCGATTGGCATCGCATTTCTTGGAGATTCCGGAAGACCAACGATACCGGTGAGGTAACAATCAGGTAAATGATTAAAGTAAAGGGGCAAAACTAACAATTTCCAAGTTTTCAGGGCTTATTTCTCCGATTGGCATCGCATTTCTTGGAGATTCCGGAAGACCAACGATACCGGTGAGGTAACAATCAGGTAAATGATTAAAGTAAAGGGACAAAACTAACAATTTCCAAGTTTTCAGGACTTATTTCTCCGATTGGCATCGCATTTCTTGGAGATTCCGGAAGACCAACGATACCGGTGAGGTAACAATCAGGTAAATGATTAAAGTAAAGGGAAAAAACTAACAATTTCCAAGTTTTCAGGACTTATTTCTCCGATTGGCATCGCATTTCTTGGAGATTCCGGAAGACCAACGATACCGGTGAGGTAACAATCAGGTAAATGATTAAAGTAAAGGGACAAAACTAACAATTTCGAAGTTTTCAGGACTTAATTCTCCGATTGGCATCGCATTTGATCGAAAATTAATTTGGAACATTTTTCGTAGAGTATTTGGTAAGCTATCGCATGGTCATCATCACAACGATTTTCTTATCCTATTTAGATATTTTAGAAAATATACAAAGATCCCAAAACTCTTCATGTCTATTAATTTTTTATTTTTTTATTTTTTTTTTTTTGGAATACTTCATTAACTCCAAAGGAAACCAAAATTGAAAAATTTTAGTTTAGATGAACTTAAACATGTCGAAAATATTTGTATTAAATGCCTTTATTATAAATACCCCAACCGAAAATGAATTACAAAAATTTGTTTTTCCACTTTTCTAAAAAACTGTTACAGATAACGCCTTTACAATGTTTTCATTCTTTTTCCTACGTGAAGGAACGTATAAAACGAGTACCTGCCTGCAAGCATATGAACTTGAAATCGTAAGCGTTAGAATTTTTTTTTTTTTTTTTTGCAAATTTCACCCCAAAAACAATGTTCCGGTGGATAGATTGTGTTGGGTAACGAAATAGACCTCATAAATTAGACGAACGATTTTTGTACAAAATTTCTTCAAATTCCGATGATTTTTGAGCCTGAGAGAGAGCGAACAGACAAATATATAATACATATGAACCAAAACGTTTCTTGCCTATTAATAAAATATTTATTTATCAGTTAGTTTAAACATATTCCTCTTGCAAGAAATGGTACGCTAGCTAACCAACATAACCGAGGAATGTAATTAGTAATGCGGCTCCTTTGTGACGTACATTTTAATTCTTTAATTACGATTGTGAGAGCGTAAATTTTAATTAAGAATGTTAAAAATGAAGATAAATAGTCACTGAAAAAGGGAAAAATATGAATTTAATAATTTTAATAGCAAGTTTTATGTTCTTCGTGAACTTTATCACCCCATTAAATCTCATTTTATTGCGAGTTTTACGGTTACTGTTCATAAGAATAGGATTTCACTACCAAAAATCGTAGTCGCCCTTATCTATATTTTAATTAAATCACTCATTAACTATAATTACTACAATTGGGAAAGAATGCTTTATCGCTCAATGTTTTTATTGAATTATTGCTTTTGTTGTTTGCATCTTGATAAATACACTAGCGGAATTGAATCTATAAATGCAGTCAAAAATGTATAAAGCAGGATACCAAAAATATGTCTCATCGAGAGGCACCTGTGATGTCTATATCTATGAACACAGGGAATAACTTCATGGGCGTATATAGTAAATAATTTCAGGGGGGCTCCATGATTCCATTAGTGTCAATAGAAAATATTTATTTAGGTTTCTCTACGAACTTGAACCATCTGGTTACAATTTCCGTTATTTGCAATTGCTGAACAAATTCTGTGAAATAAAATATTAAAAACAAATTAAATAAAAAGCATGGACTACCATTGCTACATGTTACATGCATAATAAACTCCTTCACGCTAGAAGTACTAATGATGAGAAATATTAGAATGAAATATAAATAAATAAACATCAAAAATTATATTGATTATCCGTATAGTAAATTTTTAGAGTAATAAAAAATTGGAAATAAAATGGAACTTAAAGTAGTTCCTTCTGGTACTCCATTTTTTCCCCTTTTATTATTGAAAATAACGTTGTTTTTTGTGTTTCGCTCTCGGCAAAAATCCTGTTAGGTTTGCTGTGTATTTTTTTATGATAAACCGTAAGCTGAACCAGGTTTTCCAATCAAACCTTTTACATATTTTCTAGGTTCCATAAGATACCGAAACTCAACTTCCAGACATCTACCTACGTATCACACAAGATCCTTGTGTGCCGTATTTTTTAGACTGTTCACAAATCTTTTGGTGCATTTTAATTACAACCCAAAGCCATGACCTCTATAGTGGATTTAAACAAATTCTGTGCCTACCCACACATAGCCGTTACTGCATTCTGACACCCAACATCTTCTGGTTCTCGCCTCTCACCATATCCCCCTACGACAGCTCCTTGAAGCACCATATGTACCCCATGCAGCTAACTACTCGCCGAGAGAGCGTTTCCCTCAAGAACTAGCGGTGATGTAAATGAAGTGCCTCGGGCTAATTTAGAATCCTGTATACCGTTAGCAGGTCCCTCTGCCTTACCTGTCCATCCAGCAACGGGCGACTAATTCATAGTCACGCCTTCCGAAGCTCTATCTCTATCTATCTCTCCCAACAGCCGGCCGCATTTTTCACATAGTATACTTAATTACAAGATGAAATGTGGATTTTAGGTCTATTTTCCATACTTGATTACGTAAAATTTATTGCTTTAAGTAAAACACGACTGTTTGATCTGAAAATATATTTCTGGTCATCGTATTATTTAATGGAATTCTATTTTACTAATTTAATATATGTACGTAAGCAATTTCCAATCCACTCAAATGTGGTGTAAAGTCAATAATAAAAAAACACAATTAATTCAGCTCCAAATCTTTTATTTCCCGATTTGCATGTTTCACGCCATTCTGGCGCGTCCTCAGAAGCTTATAACTAAAACTATCACTATTTTTGGCCAAAACTAAACTGCCCATAGGTCTAAACCTACCTCTGTCCTCGGCTGAGACAATACACAGCTTCAGTACAATACTGGAGGATTGACACGGCCGGGGACGACGGAAGGTTTAGCTCCATGTGACCAGAAATATTTTTAGTCGCAATCTTCTGAAGAGGAGCCAAGAGCCACAAAAGAATTGAATAATATTAAAGATCCCAATACATATAAACATGTTGACATCTGTTACTTTTTTGGGTTTGATTGTACCTTTGTTTTTGTTTTTTTTTTACGGCAATTCAACCATTATTGGGTCATTATCATGCATACTATAGGGTTTGAATGTTTTATGCACACGCTAAATATTTCAATAGGTTAATCATAATTAAATTAATAATAATAATTATTAATAAGGTATGGCTCCGGCAAAACCAAGTGAGGGGCATGTTAACTCTGTCAACAGAGACGCTGCTGTTTTCAAAATCTATTTCCGGTTATAATTATGCGAGCGAGAGTTGTTCTCTCTATTTATTTAGACATTTGTACCTTATTGTTATGAAAAGTTTGTATATTAATAGTCTTCAATAAGATATAATCTTATCTGCCTTCACACTCTTACATATTTTATGCTACAGAACATGACAAAATTGAACTGATGGTAGGCCCAAGATAATGTTCTCATCTTTGTCCCATACATATATGCATAAATTTGTATATTATTATTGTATACTAGCTGTTAAACGGCGTGTCATGCTACATTTACTTTCTGCAACTAGAAAAGCAACAATAAATTAATAAACCAAAATTAATATTAAAATCTTTAAATCCGAACTGTGAGCCCTAGTCGACTCTGACCGTTGTGCAAGTGCTGACGTTTGGTCAAAATCGGTCAAACGGTGTGGATTAGTATAAGGAACAAACAGACAAACATCTGATTTTCATGTATATAGATATTACTGCAGATGATTATCCTCAAAAGTTATGTTGTTTTTTTTTAAGCATACAATAGGTAAATAAATACATATTTGAGTGTGACATTAATTGAACTTTTTCTTTGTTTCAGGTAAAATCAAAATTCAGAATGCTTTAATTGGGGAATTTAACGGTGAGCATGAATTTATAATATGCTTTTAGACTTAGGAAACCCGAGCCGTAGAAGGCTTCAAAATTAATCATGTTATTTTGCAAGAACCTTGCCATAAAAAAATGCTTTAATTGCTGCAATAAAATAACATTATAAAAATTTCTTCTTATTTTTACTTTCTAAAGAATTAAGACAAAACTTTCTTTTAAAGTTTTTACGAACGCAGTTCGGACCCCCCAATATATATATCTTGAATATATAATTATTAAAAACTCTAGGGAGAAACGAGACAGAAATATGCTTGGCTCGAATCTTGTGCGATCGACATAACCTATACAAAACCTAACCTCTACTGAGATTTGGCGCGAAAGCTGAGACTAATGGCGGGAGGGAGTCAGTGCAGCCACCTGCAGATTGATATGGTTTGGCAGACGAGGTGGGAGACAGTAGGTCACAGAGAGGGAAAGGTGGCTAGACTGCTTGCCGCCAAGGGCAAGGACCTCACAGCCCGGCAAAAATATTCTTGCTCCAACTCTCTCCTTGCTCTCCGTTGTATATTATAATAAAATTATATATTTATATATTATAATATAATAAATCAAATTAATTCATATATCAGTATTAATCTAAACAAAAGATTTTATGTGCAAATTTGCATCAATATATATTCATTTTATATATATATATATTATATATAAAATGAATCATTACCGTCTGTGGCAAATAAAATAAAAGTCCGTCACGCAGGAGCTGCATAACTAAGCACTTTCCTCAGAATTTGGGTAGTGTAGATTGCTTTCCAGAACAATTTGCTTAAAATATCCTACATAAATAAAATAAAAACATGAATAGTTCTCTTTTAAATTTGTAATGAGTAACTGATCTATTATTAATTTGTTTCCAGAGTTATGTTTACACATGGTACCTATTGCACTACGTAATAAATTCCAAAATCCTCATATTATCGTATTTTGATCTAAGGCAGGAACAGGATAAAGTCATTCTAGTGGTAGAAAGCGCTCCTTGCGGCGGCTTTGTGAACCTACGTCTGGCGGGCTTTTCTATGGAAATATATTACAAATTAAACCCCCGCTTTCCGATTGACCGATTCAGCTCATTTTTACAACACTTCTTTCTCATGAGTTACCCACGACGTATACCGCGTTTCGTTACCATACAGCAGAAATTACGTCCGGTATGAGTATATAAGGAATTTGGGTCCAGAGTAAAACCCCCCTTCTAATGAACCGATTTAGTTTATTTTTACAACACATATTTACCTGTGGCTTACCACTACGAATACCGAGTTTCGTCGAAATATACCAAAACTCACGGCTGGTAGTGGCGAATTGGTATTGTGGGTCCGGAGTAACCCCCCCCCTCTCGCTGGACCGATTTTGGTGGTTAACGAACTCGTTCAATCGTTTGCTAATTGAATGCTATATACCAAGTTTCGTGACGAAAAAACAAAAACTCTGGCCACTATCGTGTTAACAGACATATATATATATATATATATACATATATATATATATATATATATAGATATATATATATATATATATATATATATATATATATATATATATATATAAATTTTAACGGGGGTCATTTTCGGTGTCTACTATGTATGATCGATAAAGATTTGAAGAAATTTTTCAAAAATTCCGTCATGAGTCCAACCTCAATAGCTACTTTACTTGGGAGGAAAGTGCAAAAAACTATAACATAATAACTATTTATTTTCTTAATAATTCATGTAAATGGATTCCGAAAAATAAGTCTTAATACTGTTGAAATACTCTCTCAAACACACACACACACACACACACATATACAGGGTGTCCCGTAAATGTCTAGTCATATTGAGAGGGGTGATAGAGGACCCTTAGGGGAACAAAAAATGTTCTATGACGATTTCCCGAATTCTCGCCCATAAGGGAGAAAACGTCGTTTTATTGTTTTATCTAGACAAACGTGGTTTTTAGAAACATAATCGTTGTAGCTCCGTCCCAGGTGGTACTACTAGAAAGGGAGTGAAACCAATCGAAAGCTGAGTAAATTTACTATAAGACTAGTTGGGAGTAAACGTAAAAATGAATGAATGTAAGTATGTATATCTTACAAAAAGAAGGCAATTCTAAATTTCCTGACATTTTATTGATATTTCTTTCCAGCGTTACTCCTCAATGGGCAGGATCTGAGATTTCCGGGTTTCAAAAAAACTTCCTCATTTAACCAGCTTTCCATTCATGTATCACAACCCTGTGTTATTGAAGTATTTGAACGGTTTAAGTACAAAAGTTTAAAAAAAAACATGGATCTCTGAAAAGAAAATTATATTTTTTTCTTCATTTCATTCAAAAAGCTGAAGGGAAATATTTATTTTTATAAATGTTTACATAAATATTAAGTAAATATTTACTTAAAACAATAAAAAAAAATTACTTCCACGAATATAAAAAAAATTCCTAAAACAGTAAATAAATAAAATACACATTTATTTTGAATTTGTTAATTCAGGTAACTAATACTGGGTCCAGGAGGCGGCCATTAAGGAACCCCAACCATACATTAACCTCAAAAATTATTATTTTTACCTAGATCACGCATTTTACCACATTTTTACTTATATTTAGAAAACAAGTGCTTTACCTTAAATTAATACTGATGGCTACGCTTGTGAAACTCACTGGGATTCTGAGCCCATGCGTTTTTGTTGTGGTAATTAAAAATTCTATCCCTCATAAATAATATGTACATAGTCCTGTAAAAATGTGTTCAAATGCATGATATAGGTAAAAATAGTAATTTTTGAGGTTAATGTATGGTTGGGGTTCCTTAATGGCCGCCTCCTGGACCCAGTATTAGTTACCTGAATTAATAAATTCAAAATAAATGTGTATTTTATTTATTTACTGTTTTAAGATTTTTTTTTTATCCGTAGAAGTAATTTTTTTTATTCTTTTAAGTAAATATTTACGTAATATTTATGTAAACATTTATAAAAAAAATATTTCCCTTCAGCTTTTTGAATAAATTGAAGAAAAAAATATAATTTTCTTTTCACAGATCCACGTTTTTTATAAAACTTTTGTTCTTAAATCGTTCAAATACTTCAATACCACAGGGTTGTGATACATGAATGGAAAGCTGGTTAAATGAGGAAGTTTTTCTGAAACCCGGAAATCTCAGATCCTGCTTATTGAGGAGTAACGCTGGAAAGAAATATCAATAAAATGTCAGGAAATTTAGAATTGCCTTCTTTTGGTAAGATATACATACTTACATTCATTCATTTTTACGTTTACTCTCAACTAGTCTTATAGTAAATTTACTCAGCTTTCGATTGGTTTCACACCCTTTTTAGTAGTACCATCTGGGACGGAGCTACAATGATTATTCTTCTAATAACTACGTTTGTCTCGAAAAAACAATAAAACGACGTTTTCTCCCTTATGGCCGAGAATTCGGGAAATCGTCATAGAACATTTTTTGTTCCCCTAAGGGTCCTCTATCACCCCTCACAATATGACTAGACATTTACGGGACACCCTGTATATATATATATATACATACACATATGTGTTTTTATTAAAAAACAAAACAAGTATATTTCTGTGGGTTTGTCTGTATGTCTCAACGAAATTTTCTCAGTTTTAACCTTAACTCCTCATCCTGGAAGTATCATCAAATTAAAAAAAAAAAACAAAAAAAAAAAAATGTTATAAGTAAAGCTACTAAAATATTGATTAGAACTAAAGTATTAAAGGTCTGAGTAATTTAAAACGACAAACACATTTATGCAGGAAGATCCCTACTTAATTGGAATGCTGTCACTACCCTACTGGCACTTAAACGTTTTACGGTTATAATATACAGAATATACTTTATAAGAAAAAGAGGAGTGGAAAGCAAAAATAATAATTTTTGAGCTGCAACAGTTTCTTTATTTTGAGCGTTCTTAGCCCCTATTTGAAATTTAAAAGTATTTTCTCCCGTCACCTCGTCCGATAATTCCCTCAAATTTTAATTTCATTCATTCTCTAGAAAAAAAAAAGAACATTTTTTTATAATCAGTTGAAAACCAAGAAAATGTGTTATGCGAAAAGCAATAGAGCATTTAGGATACCATTTAACTTTTGTCGAGTCCGATAGAATAAAAATCCCTTGCCTTTTTCGATTGCTAATGAATTCATCCCTCACACCCCTCCAGCTATTAGCAGTTTGCTCCGAAACGCCGCCTAGCGGAAACATCAGAAAAACTACCAGACTGTATAATTGCCGACCGCAATCCCTGCTGCCGCTCATACGAAAACTCTTGTACGTTTGCGGTTGTTGCAATTGCCGAATGATTTGTCGGCAGCTACCATAACGTTCATCGTATTTCCTTAATAGATGGAATAACTTATAAAACTAATATTCCTATAAACCTAATATATGAAATGTTGGCACGTTATGTCATTTAGCTATGGATGTTAGATATAGGAAAAAAAAAAGAAAAAAAGAAAACTATTTTAAAATTTAAAGTTCCTTCCAAAAAGTGTCAGAACTCCCAAAATTACCATAAAAAATATAGGTACACAAAAAAACATAGGTATATTCTATCCATGCCAGTGCTTACTATCTCCATCTAATGTTCCCCAATGCCTTTGGATTTCAGCAAAGCCTATACTTACTCCAATAAGGCTGCTATCTCTACTAGACTGCCTGTCTCCGTCCTACATCCGCCCTCCTAACTGGGCTATTCCTTTCTAATATTCCCCAATGCATTAGGATTATAGCAAAGCCTATACTTACTCCAACTAAGGTGCTCTATATCTACTGTTCCTCCTGAAATCCTTGCTTCTATCCATGCCAATCCTTACTATCTCCACTAGACTGCCTGTCTCCGTCCTACATCCTCCCCTCCTAAATGGACTATCCCTTCCTGATATTCCCCAATGCATTAGGATTATAGCAAAGCCTATACTTACTCCAATTAAGCTGCTATATCTACTGTTCCTCCTGAAATCCTTGCTTCTATCCATGCCAATCCTTACTATCTCCACTAGACTGCCTGTCTCCGTCCTACATCCTCCCCTCCTAAATGGACTATCTCTTCCTGATATTCCCCAATGCATTAGGATTATAGCAAAGCCTATACTTTCTCCAATTAAGGTGCTCTATATCTACTGTTCCTCCTGAAATCCTTGCTTCTATCCATGCCAATGCTTACTATCTCCACTAGACTGCCTGTCTCCGTCCTGCATCCGCCCCTCCTAACTGGGCTATCCCTTCCTAATATTCCACAATGCTTTTGGATTATAGCAAAGCCTATACTTACTCCAATTAAGCTGCTATATCTACTGTTCCTCCTGAAATCCTTGCTTCTATCCATGCCAATCCTTACTATCTCCACTAGACTGCCTGTCTCCGTCCTACATCCTCCCCTCCTAACTAGGCTATCCCTTCCTAATATTCCCCAATGCCTTTGGATTATAGCATACCCTATACTTACTCCAATTAAGGTGCTATATCTACTGTTCCTCCCGAATTCCTTGCTTCTATCCATGCCAATCCTTACTATCTCCACTAGACTGCCTGTCTCCGTCCTACATCCTCCCCTCCTAACTAGGCTATGCCTTTCTAATATTCCCCAATGCCTTTGGATTATAGCATACCCTATACTTACTCCAATTAAGGTGCTATATCTACTGTTCCTCCCGAAATCCTTGCTTCTATCCATGCCAGTCCTTACTATCTCCACTAGACTGCCTGTCTCCGTCCTACATCCTCCCCTCCTAAATGGACTATCCCTTCCTGATATTCCCCAATGCATTAGGATTATAGCAAATCCTATACTTTCTCCAATTAAGGTGCTCTATATCTACTGTTCCTCCTGAAATCCTTGCTTCTATCCATGCCAATGCTTACCATCTCCACTAGACTGCCTGTCTCTGTCCTACATCCTCCCCTCCTAACTGGGCTATCCCTTCCTAATATTCCCCAATGCCTTTGGATTATAGCAAAGCCTATAGTTACTCCAATTAAGCTGCTATATCTACTGTTCCTCCTGAAATCCTTGCTTCTATCCATGCCAATGCTTACTATCCCCACTAGACTGCCTGCTCCGTCCTACATCCTCCCCTCCTAACTAGGCTATCCCTTCCTAATATTCCCCAATGCCTTTGGATTATAGCATACCCTATACTTACTCCAATTATGCTGCTATATCTACTGTTCCTCCTGAAATCCTTGCTTCTATCCATGCCAATGCTTACTATCTCCACTAGACTGCCTGCTCCGTCCTACATCCTCCCCTCCTAAATGGACTATCTCTTCCTGATATTCCCCAATGCATTAGGATTATAGCAAAGCCTATACTTTCTCCAATTAAGGTGCTCTATATCTACTGTTCCTCCTGAAATCCTTGCTTCTATCCATGCCAATGCTTACTATCTCCACTAGACTGCCTGTCTCCGTCCTGCATCCGCCCCTCCTAACTGGGCTATCCCTTCCTAATATTCCACAATGCTTTTGGATTATAGCAAAGCCTATACTTACTCCAATTAAGCTGCTATATCTACTGTTCCTCCTGAAATCCTTGCTTCTATCCATGCCAATCCTTACTATCTCCACTAGACTGCCTGTCTCCGTCCTACATCCTCCCCTCCTAACTAGGCTATCCCTTCCTAATATTCCCCAATGCCTTTGGATTATAGCATACCCTATACTTACTCCAATTAAGGTGCTATATCTACTGTTCCTCCCGAATTCCTTGCTTCTATCCATGCCAATCCTTACTATCTCCACTAGACTGCCTGTCTCCGTCCTACATCCTCCCCTCCTAACTAGGCTATGCCTTTCTAATATTCCCCAATGCCTTTGGATTAAAGCATACCCTATACTTACTCCAATTAAGGTGCTATATCTACTGTTCCTCCCGAAATCCTTGCTTCTATCCATGCCAGTCCTTACTATCTCCACTAGACTGCCTGTCTCCGTCCTACATCCTCCCCTCCTAAATGGACTATCCCTTCCTGATATTCCCCAATGCATTAGGATTATAGCAAATCCTATACTTTCTCCAATTAAGGTGCTCTATATCTACTGTTCCTCCTGAAATCCTTGCTTCTATCCATGCCAATGCTTACCATCTCCACTAGACTGCCTGTCTCTGTCCTACATCCTCCCCTCCTAACTGGGCTATCCCTTCCTAATATTCCCCAATGCCTTTGGATTATAGCAAAGCCTATAGTTACTCCAATTAAGCTGCTATATCTACTGTTCCTCCTGAAATCCTTGCTTCTATCCATGCCAATGCTTACTATCCCCACTAGACTGCCTGCTCCGTCCTACATCCTCCCCTCCTAACTAGGCTATCCCTTCCTAATATTCCCCAATGCCTTTGGATTATAGCATACCCTATACTTACTCCAATTATGCTGCTATATCTACTGTTCCTCCTGAAATCCTTGCTTCTATCCATGCCAATGCTTACTATCTCCACTAGACTGCCTGCTCCGTCCTACATCCTCCCCTCCTAAATGGACTATCTCTTCCTGATATTCCCCAATGCATTAGGATTATAGCAAAGCCTATACTTTCTCCAATTAAGGTGCTCTATATCTACTGTTCCTCCTGAAATCCTTGCTTCTATCCATGCCAATGCTTACTATCTCCACTAGACTGCCTGTCTCCGTCCTGCATCCGCCCCTCCTAACTGGGCTATCCCTTCCTAATATTCCACAATGCTTTTGGATTATAGCAAAGCCTATACTTACTCCAATTAAGCTGCTATATCTACTGTTCCTCCTGAAATCCTTGCTTCTATCCATGCCAATCCTTACTATCTCCACTAGACTGCCTGTCTCCGTCCTACATCCTCCCCTCCTAACTAGGCTATCCCTTCCTAATATTCCCCAATGCCTTTGGATTATAGCATACCCTATACTTACTCCAATTAAGGTGCTATATCTACTGTTCCTCCCGAATTCCTTGCTTCTATCCATGCCAATCCTTACTATCTCCACTAGACTGCCTGTCTCCGTCCTACATCCTCCCCTCCTAACTAGGCTATGCCTTTCTAATATTCCCCAATGCCTTTGGATTATAGCATACCCTATACTTACTCCAATTAAGGTGCTATATCTACTGTTCCTCCCGAAATCCTTGCTTCTATCCATGCCAGTCCTTACTATCTCCACTAGACTGCCTGTCTCCGTCCTACATCCTCCCCTCCTAAATGGACTATCCCTTCCTGATATTCCCCAATGCATTAGGATTATAGCAAATCCTATACTTTCTCCAATTAAGGTGCTCTATATCTACTGTTCCTCCTGAAATCCTTGCTTCTATCCATGCCAATGCTTACCATCTCCACTAGACTGCCTGTCTCTGTCCTACATCCTCCCCTCCTAACTGGGCTATCCCTTCCTAATATTCCCCAATGCCTTTGGATTATAGCAAAGCCTATAGTTACTCCAATTAAGCTGCTATATCTACTGTTCCTCCTGAAATCCTTGCTTCTATCCATGCCAATGCTTACTATCCCCACTAGACTGCCTGCTCCGTCCTACATCCTCCCCTCCTAACTAGGCTATCCCTTCCTAATATTCCCCAATGCCTTTGGATTATAGCATACCCTATACTTACTCCAATTATGCTGCTATATCTACTGTTCCTCCTGAAATCCTTGCTTCTATCCATGCCAATGCTTACTATCTCCACTAGACTGCCTGCTCCGTCCTACATCCTCCCCTCCTAACTAGGCTATCCCTTCCTAATATTCCCCAATGCCTTTGGATTATAGCATACCCTATACTTACTCCAATTATGCTGCTATATCTACTGTTCCTCCTGAAATCCTTGCTTCTATCCATGCCAATGCTTACTATCTCTACTAGACTGCCTGTCTCCGTCCTACATCCGCCCCTCGTAACTTGGCTATCCCTTCCTAATATTCCACAATGCCTTTGGATTATAGCAAAGCCTATACTTACTCCAATTAAGCTGCTATATCTACTGTTCCTCCTGAAATCCTTGCTTCTATCCATGCCAATGCTTACTATCTCTACTAGACTGCCTGTCTCCGTCCTACATCCGCCCCTCGTAACTTGGCTATCCCTTCCTAATATTCCACAATGCCTTTGGATTAAAGCAAAGCCTATACTTACTCCAATTAAGCTGCTATATCTACTGTTCCTCCTGAAATCCTTGCTTCTATCCATGCCAATGCTTACTATCCCCACTAGACTGCCTGCTCCGTCCTACATCCTCCCCTCCTAACTAGGCTATCCCTTCCTAATATTCCCCAATGCCTTTGGATTATAGCATACCCTATACTTACTCCAATTATGCTGCTATATCTACTGTTCCTCCTGAAATCCTTGCTTCTATCCATGCCAATGCTTACTATCTCCACTAGACTGCCTGTCTCCGTCCTACATCCGCCCCTCCTAACTGGGCTATCCCTTCCTAATATTCCTCAATGCCTTTGGATTATAGCAAAGCCTATACTTACTCCAATTAAGCTGCTATATCTACTGTTCCTCCTGAAATCCTTGCTTCTATCCATGCCAATGCTTACTATCTCCACTAGACTGCCTGTCTCCGTCCTACATCCGCCCCTCCTAACTTGGCTATCCCAAGAGAACGTGCCGTCTCCCCTCTCTCATTATCTCGCCCCATTGGATCTTTGCCTTTTACTCTGAGCTGTTTTATCTTTGCCGCCGAAATATGGCAGGCCCGGTTTGATTTATGTAATTATTTATATAACAGAGCTTTAATGAGATAAGCTGCCTACCGGGCCTCATTTCCTCGTACAAATAGTCTTCAGGAATCCATTACAATAACGAGTTCATTCTTGTCAGCGTTTCGTCAGTTTTTTTTGTATTTCATAATTAGCTGATTATTTTTATTTTTTGGAGGCACGATTAGCAATGTTAGCTTGTTATTTTTAATCAGTAGGCCAAATTCTAATAATTAATCCGTTTGATTGGTTAGGAAAACTACCATGTGCCTGGAGGCTGTGGCAACTTATAGATATTACTGCCTCAAGAGTTGAAAACAAAACAAACAACTCCTTACTTAAAGGATATATATCATTCTAGCGCGTTTCCTTATAAATAAGTGCAATGTGTTCCTGAAGCACTCTATAGTAATTCCTAACGTCTGTTGCCTAGGTTGCACGATGGTCTTACTTGTCATTATTCCTTGTTACCTAGTATTAGTAAGGTTATAACTGAGGGAAATTTTACTGCAGCAGGAATATTGGACTCGTCCTTTTCCCTCCAATAACACCATGTATTTGAACAGTCAACTTTATAGGCTAAATTGTTTTCAACCCTAACCTTGGGTAAATATTGATAAACATTAAACACTTCCTCTCAAAGATTTCTCTGGTCAGTTTTTTGCGCAGGTCGTCCTTCCATAGGAAAGAAACCCGCTTATGAGGTTGACATTTTGGATATTCAGAAACTATTGATTAAGTTGGAACCTGTTCCAGATTTTTAGCACTCATCTAATCTAATTTAAATTTTGGTTGTATTTGGAGATAAGGAAGTATTAGAAAAAAAAAAAAAAAAAAAAAAAAAAAAAAAAAAAAAAAAAAAAAAAAAAAAAAAAAAAGCAATTTAATAGACATGAAAAGTTTGAGGATTTTTGTATATTTATTAAATATCTTAATCTCTTTGTAGAGAATTTAGTAAGCTTAGTGAATTCCCTACAAAAACGTTTTTGATGTAATTTTCGATGGGGCGATGTCAATAGGAGAAAAGCTTCGAAATTGTTAATTGTTTTCTTTTCAGCGGGGTTTTGTGTCTTTTAACCTAACTTTTTTTTTTAAATTTTATTTAACAATAAAATGAATATTTTAGTAAAACAACGTAAGAAAATGAAGTACATTGTTATGCTGTTTCCAAGAGTGACCGTTGGGAAAGGCGATGGAGTATTTTCCGAATCAGTTCCTAAATCCTACTAATAACGCAGTTTCATAGCGGGCTGTTCATTTTAATAGGGGTTTGTTAATGGTGGAACTGTCGGAAATATTTATCACAGAATTTTACGCTTGCGAAATTCAACTTTTTCATCACTCTGTACAGGTTATAATTGAGAAGTCAAGGTACGCATGTTCAACGACTTTATCAGATAAGGTGACGCTTATAGAAGAACAAAACGATATTCCCGAGAACGTCTAAAATCACGAACGCACTAACACTACAATGCATCAAACCAAAAAAAAAAAAAAAAAAAATCATTAGAAACAAATATGTTTCTAAATCTGAGAACATTCTGCGAAGAGACATTGAGTAGCTTGAATGGGTTATTGAAGAAGCTGAGGGTTTATCTGTTAGTATTGAAGTGAATCTGATATTGCGAGAAGGCAGTTAGTGATTGACAGAGATACGCAGCTAGCTGACCCACATTGCCACTGGGCTTGGCCGGTGCTCTCTGGGTGTGCGAATCTAAAGTCTTAATTCTATTTTATTCTGTGGAATCTTCTTGCAATTTGTTAGCCTGATTAGATTATATGTTATTTTAAGTCCTGTGAGTACTTTATATGCTCCGACAAAATTAATAAAGAACGACTTATCAATTAATAACATGGCAGTTGTAAAACGAATGGGTTTTGTGTTTTTTCCCCTCTTTTTTTATGGAGGAAGCCCTCCATGCGTTAACCTTGTGACGCAATCCTGAAATCCCCAAAATTTGATGTTTCAGAACTCATAGATCGCGAAAATTATACGAATATATTCGTTCTGTATTAATATAAAGGGTGATTCAGGTCGAAGTAGCCAAACTCTAGGAGGTGGTTCTGGACACAATCTACAATATAAAAGTTCCTTTGAAGTATGATCCGATTCCGAAGGGAAAAGGTTTTATGTCCAATTTGCTGTTTATTTTCTTGGTTTTATTGGATAGGAAAGGATTGCTCAAAACTAGTTCAAGCTACTTAAGTTCAAATAATACCATCATGAAATAGACAGGTTCGTCATATTGTATTTATGAGTTATACTTATGTGGCCTATCCTTAGGCTTGCCAACACAACTTCTTCTAGCCATGAATCCCTGTATGATGAAGCCAAGTCTGTTACAGCCATGTAACGTAACTACAAAGCTTTTTCCTTTTGGGGAGCTAATTTACTTATATATAGTCCCGCTTCTAAATCTTGTCCTCGTATAAAAATGTTTAGATTATTTTCTTCCGCCCTGTTCTAGATCTTGAAGACGTTAGACCCCCATAAATATAACTGTAAAAACCCCCCTAAGAATGCTGCCCGAACTCCTGACACAAATATGACAGCCAAGATCCCATACCGTCTAGATAATGGTGTCTAGAACTCCTTCTACTAGAGTGCTTCTATATTTAATTGTCTTGTTTTATATTTCTAGTCCTGGCTGTGGGTATTCGAGGATGTGGGTAACCGGAACAGCGTCAATGTCAACCGCTGGCCATTTATAGCGTGTTTCCTCTTTCTATGTTTAGGGAGAAAACCCCAATAGGGACACCGACCCGGTAATGGAATCCATTGTCAAAAAAAAAAAAAAAAAGACTTTTAAATATCTATATTAACATGTATTTGCATGTAATCGCTCTTGCTCTGTGGCACTCAACCACATAAACGTCGGATGAATAAAAACGAGTAGGAAGAATAAATACTCATGCAGTCTCAAAAACCAAGTACCTAAACGAAAAATTTGTAGTGAATAAAACAAGTATTTACTATCGATTGCAAGTAAATACTTTTGAGGTAAGTATATCCCAAGTAACCGCCTAAATTGGTGTGAATAAGCGAAAGTAAACGCTTCCGTGGCAAGTAAATACTTGTGGATTTGCAAGTTCACCTGACCCCAGTCTTGCCAGGCGTGCTTGCATATGGAGACCCACCTGCGTGGTGCCAGTTCAAATTACAGTGAACTGAGAAATATAAGACCCGATCTATCTTAGGCTGCACCTATATTGGACCCGTATTTCTCCCGATCCGATCCGATTTCGTTTGATCGACAGCGGCCGACGTGAGTGCCTACATTGGTCTCAACCCGATCCGATCCGATTTAGTCACAGCTTGTCAGTAATGACCTCGTAGTGAAGTGAAAATGAGTAGTTAATTTAAGAAATACCATCTAATAAGCATAGAAACCTTTGATTAGGTTGAATGTTGGAGGCAAGAGAAGTGTTTGTACTCATATTTTAAAATTATTTATAAGAAAGGTAACTAGAAGGTTGATAAGCATTGGAAGGTTATAAACATTAGAAGGTTAAAAACATTGGAAGGTTATAGACGTTGGATGGTTATAAACATCTTTCCACGAAATTTACTAAACTAGGGAAATTAAAACAAAAATGTGAATTGACCAAGTTGTTCTAAATTTTAGTTCCTTTAATATAAAAAAATGCATTGAAATCGGTTAAGATTTAGAACCTGTAGACCTTTCTGAAACACAATATGTGGGTTGGCGCCATTTTGCTTCGTCGGTCCGAAATCGGTCTAGAAACAAACAAGTTTGAATGCCCAAGAATCGGTGGCCGTTGGATTGGACCGGATTGGATCGGAGCGGGTCCAATGTAGGCGCCTCCATTGAGATGCATGTGTTTGTTTTTCTTTCGACAGTCGGTGCCTATTGGATCGGATCGGAAAGGGTCCAGTGTAAGTCCTTTCTCGATGATAACACCATGCTCAAGGTGGAGGGTTAACGGCACGGAAAGAAATGGAGCTTTTTCTCAGATATGTCAGTGATCGAGGACATGAGTTTCCAACGATATCGGGATGGAAAGAAGTACTGTCAGCAAAATATTTTCGAATGTATTTGAGAAGATACGTATCAGGCCAAGAATAATTGGGCTACAAAATTTCGCATTGGCGATGTAGATTGCACTCAGGTTCATATAATGAAACCTTGCGAATTCGGTGACGAATATGTCAACAGAAAAGGCAAAAGAACAGTAAACGTTCAGATGACGCTAATGAAAATATTACAAGTCTTAACTTTCAAAGCCAGGGAGTTTACATTATTACTCTAATAAATAGTAAGGACTGAAAGGGTCTTTGGCCAGTTGAAATGTCGTTTTGCAGGAAAATGCATCTTTTAATCCATAAGGGCATACAATCAGGTACTAGCCACGCCCGACGTTGCTTAACTTCGGTGATTTACGGCAACCGGTGCATTCAACGTGGCTATGGCCGTTGGCGGTATGCAGTGGTCTATGCAGGAACTACAAAGATATATAAATTACTTCCATACTCGTCCATATTTACAGCTGAAGTAGTAATAGCATTTGCATTATACTTAGCCATCAATAGTGAAAATAAGAATATCCTAATCTGTTCTGATTCCATTTCTGCACTACAAAGTATAGGCAATTACTTTAAATACTGGCCCAAATTGAAGAAGTTTCACAATTTCCTCGCCATTCTGAATAAATTGAGGAAAGCCGTATGGTTTTTTCTGGATCCCTGCACACAGAGGTATAGCTGGCAATGAGGCTGCAGACTAAGACGCCGAAGAAGCTACAAGATGGAATCGCCTTCGCTACACATTTATGAACAAGAAGAAGTCAAAGCATGGCTCAGAAGAAGAGTTCGCAGCTGATAGGAATCCATGTGGACAGAAATTCCTCGCACAAACAAATTGCGAACAGTTCGAGCCGCATCTAAACCGTGGGGATGTGACGTCAGAGGTAATAGGCGTAATGAGTTGGTTTTGACCAAAATGTGAATTAATTTGCGTTGCTGTTAAATTTGCTTAGCGTGCTTTTAAAGATTAGAAATCGGTCTTTGACCTCCATGGATTAACCTGAGCATGCTTTATACCTAGTGCATTTATTATTGTGAGATATATAAAGGGGAAAGCTTATTTATGACCAAGTATTAATTGACAAGAACTATAAGACATGTCGAGTAAAATAAGACAGAACTATTACTACAATACATGATGGAAATATTCTTCGTACAAGATGACACTTAGGATATTCCAAGTTTATAGCTCGTGTGAATAGTAGAGAGAGTAAAGGAAGATTATTTCAAATGTCAATCATTTTATGAATTGTCGTTATTTTCACTGCTTTCTACTACTATTCATAGAATATAATTATTCATAAACTCCAGCTGTTCTTAGTGAAATTATTCGAAATGGCTTTAGAAATGAGACTTTTCACGTCAGAATGGTGCATTGGAAATATGGAAGGCTATTTTGTCTTTCTTTACTACCCTCCCATGGTGCTGAAGAGAATTTCCTCAACGGGTCCTGAAATTAAAAAAGTTACTGCTGCAGGCGAGACTCGAATCCCCATCTCCCGCAGGAGACTCAAAGGCGTTAGCCACTAGATCATAGAATCATCATCTCGCAAGGCAATTGAATTAAAAATCTTTATTTCAAATGAATTGTAACATTAATTTATTATTTCAGGAAGAAATGCTCGTGAATAGAGTATTTCAATATGATTAGTACAGTCTCCAAATATTCATACAAAATAATTGTCAAATATTTGACAAGTGCTTGAAACACAATAGTATTTTGAACTGACATTTTCGAACAAAAGCACTCTTATATCTGGTACAATCAATATGTAAGGACGTCTAGATGTCATATTTTTTTTTTGTTTTGTTTAATTTACAATATAAACAAACTCCCTGTGACCATCGATAAGTTTTTCTTCGAAGCAAACGAACTAAATATAACCAAATAAACAACAAAGTTTAATAATGTACTTAACCCTAAGTAAACATTACTTGAAGAGCGGCTTAAGTATTTTTAACAAAGTTTACGACCCATAAAATATGAAAACCCCCCCAAAAAAAAAAAAAAAAAAAAAAACTCAGCTTGAACGAGCATACAATTTTCTCGTAGGACTTCTCGTGCTTAGCCTTGTCGACATGGCCATCTGCTCCGACATAAAAACATAACTTAACACCACATAAAACCAGGGCTGCAATACCAAGCCTTCATAAACACGAGCTTAAACTCCAACAACAAGATGGAAATACAATTACCAACATGTTCTTGGCTCTATGTCGGATTACAAATTAAAATCAGTCCCGCAAGAGGTGCGTAAAATTATCATAATCTTCGTGAGGATGAAATCAGGAGATCAAAGAAAATCAGACAATGTTTGATGTTCATCAGGAGTTGAAGGTAAACTTCAAATTCTAACTGAAGCTTCCTAATGATATTTGCTAGTAAAGTAGGTAGGGATTTTTCGTTTATTGAATTGTTACAATTTTATGACCGATTTTTGGCGAATTATTTAATAGAAAATGAACATTTGTTTACTATTTTCAAAAACATTAATGTTTCTTAAAAATCCTTCGTACTTTAATAAATTTAGCCTTCTTCTTTCAAAATAATTTTAGCTTTTTGTCGTCGATTAAAAATTGCCTCTGCGAAAAAAGAGGGTATCCGTTCGTCGGACGAAATTTTGATTTTGAAGAATGACAACTTTTTTTTTCACTTTTTTTAACATCTTTTTTAAAACTTATGACTTTACTTCTGACCTGCATAAAAAAAAGTTTTATCTTTATTTATCGGTTAATTCTTCTGTAATGTGTTATGAAGTAACCATTTTGCTAAGGAATGCGCTTGGCTTAAGCAGCTCCTGCGTGACGGTCGTTTTTCACGGATTATTATTAACAAATACAGCGAGAGTCGCACAATCGAAAAGATAAGTATGACAGAAATGAAAGACGACTCCCTTACTTTCTCCAAGAATTGAAAGATAATTTACAGCTTTTAAAAAGGCCTTTAAAAGCCACCTCTGAGACTAATGGCAGTCAAACTTTTATAAGCCTTTTGGTCAGCCCTTTTATTGGCCCTTCAGCTTTATGGTGGCAACGAAAAAAAAATTTTTTTCTTCACCTTGTTGGCAGGGCTGAGCATTTAGCCGTTCATATTTTCAGATCGTCCAAATGACAGTCTCACTTAATATTCCGAGGACTTTCGCTAAACTTTGAATATTTTCTTCTTTTGTAATACTATAATATAAATATTAATATTTTAAATGACTAATAACAAACCATTTTTTTTCTAGATTATACATTTTTATAATATTATATCAGGCTGTACCGTATGAAATGTAAGTTTTGTTTACTTTGCGATTTAATCCTTTCCCTTTTTTTTCGTTATTTACAAACATCATTGTTATTCATATAGAATTAAAGACCTTTTATTCCTATTATTTAATCAGTAACTTGCGTACTGTGTTGAGAGAACAATCCTCTGAGAGAAAAATAAAACTTAAATTATGACTTCAACGGAAGTCCATATTATTTTTCGTTATGAATTTAAGCTCGGTCATAGCGCTGCTGAGGTGTGTATGAACATTAACACGGCGTTCGGGGAGGGAACGGTGAATGAACGAACTGTTTACCGGTGGTTTTCCAGGTTTCGAAGTGGAAATTTTGACCTTGACAACGAGGAGCGAGGAAGGCCAGAAACCAAGCTTGTCAATGACCACCTGAAAGAAAGGGTTGAAGCTTGTCCCTCAAAGAGCACTAGGGAATATGCAAAGGAACTCGGAGTAGGAGCCACGACAGTTTAAAGACATTTGAAGGAAATCGGCAAGTCCAAAACTGACATTCCATGCTGTACAGCCTGATATTTTAAAAATTGGCTGTTCCGACATCCGGGCCATTCGCGCCGACATCCAACGAGCAATTGGGACTTTTCCCTTTACAAGTGGGAATCGAACCCACTATCTTCCGCATGAGAATCCAAGGCGTTAGCCACTAGACAACGGAGAGACCCAATAGAATATATAAGTAATAATATAATGAGTTTCAGAGCCATTTTTTTTTTCTAAGAATGATCCATTTTATTTAGGTTTAACTACTTCATTTATTAACCTTTAGCTTGTTTCCTTCATCCCTCTATAGGGATGAAACGCGCTTATGGTGTCAACCTTATGACTCAATCCGGAGGTGCCGGTAAGATATTCAGGATCTTGGAAGAGAAAGGGCGAATCAGAAAAACCGACTTTTTTTTTATTTTATTTTCTGAAGAGATTAGAAAGATGTAGGTAACATGACGCTTCGCCTTGATTCTCTGGTTCGCCTTTTTCTCTCAGTTTCAAGTTAAAGTGAATAGCAGCATCACCATGAAAAATTCGATGTCCTATTTCAAGGGCGAATCCCGGGTCTGAAACGTCCCTCCTAGCAGTTTTGTTACCCATAAATCACTCGTAAAAATTATAATTAAAACATTGAATTTCAATTGCATACTTTTTCAATCAGATTACTGGATCAGCATTCCATAGAGTAAACATTCGCCCTTGCTATCCTGAAGCGCTTCTAGAACATTAACTGATTCGCCGCCTTTTCTGTTCCAAGGTCCTGATATGTCTTCGTTTCAGACGCTATAGCTGTCAAAAAATATCGGCTGTTCATATTTGTATATATGTATATTTATATTTGTCTGTTCGTTTCCAAGATGTCCAAAAAAATGGTCCGATGAAAGTTGGTATAAAAATACTTTGCCTTATACGAAAGCCCGGGTTAGCACCCATCATCTGAAATATATCTCGTCAACTGAAATATCTCCCATAAGCTGAAATTTCTCCCAAAAACTGAAATATCTTCCATCAACTGATACAATCCACGACAACTGGAATACTTTAAAGCGTTGGTGCAACTTTGGGATCGCATTTTTGTTTCACTACCGCGTAACGTTTTCGGGTAGTTAGGTAAATATTGGTAAAAGCTTGTTTCGTGCTAAAATGTTCACTAAAAAACGTTTACTCAGGATTAGATTTACTTTTGCCTAATAATTAAAAGAGATTCCATGAGTTTTATTTGCTGGATTATTTGAGGAGATACCGCACGCCAACTCCACCATTATGCGGCCCATTGTAAAGGTCAGGTCTGACATAGCTTTTAAATCAGCTGTTTTGCTTTTATTTCATCGTCTCTTTTATTTGATATTAGGTTACTTCGATTAACATAAAATATATACGGTTTTGCTGACGGCTCAATAAAGCACGGCTTTTTGTTTTGTTTCTTGGATCCCTCAATGGAGGCGAATTGGTGATATTTCTCTGTAAATTATAAATTATATTTTCTCTTATCTTCTTATTTGACATTTTATTTTTTGTAGAATAGGTTATTCGGGGCTGACGCTCTTACAACTTATGACGAGACAGCTATTAATATAAATATTTTCCATTCTTCATGTTTCTTTTCGAAACTTGAGAATTCACAAAGGTTATTCCGTTCGTCTTCAATTACTATTTTATTTAATTTTATACTTGATTTTTTTTTCTGCCGCACATATGTTCTCCTAGTAGGCAACCGTAATGACAATATTACATGATAGGAGGACTTCATTAGGAGAAGCCCCTGAAGAAATGCAAATAAAGCACGAAACATGGTGGGCAACAATAATATCGAAATAATTGAAAATGAATGGTGTTCTACTTTGTCGAACGCCTTCGAAAAGGAACGCGAAGAAATTAGGATAAATAATAATTGAGTCAGTAAATAAAAAAGAGCAAAACAGTTTTTTTTTTTTTTATTTTTTGTTATACATAGGTAATAATTCAGAAGTAAAGAGAATACTAACCACCTTCTGAGGGCTGTGTTTATTTGTGCAGCTCCTGCGTGATGGACTTTTCATAATAGAATTACTTAAAATAAAAATGAAAAAAAAAATTATATTAAACAAAAGATTTTATTTTTGAATTTGTAGTTTAGTTTACTTTACCTGGGCTAATTCCTGCAGAATTATCCTCAAGCTGACTTCCGTCTTTCTTATCAAGTAACACATTTCCATGTTTTTGCGCGGGTTAATTAGGACTGATAAGAGCTCAACTTATCTCCCTCGAATTTCGAGTATATTACCACCAGTGGAGTTTAACCAGTTTTAAAACAATTTAGACAAATTTTGCTACAACAAATGTCAAACGTATTTAACGTATGGCAATTAAGGGTTGTATTGACTGGTCACTACCAATTTGTATCCAGCTATTTAGGGTTATTGTATCATCTACATAGATTCCAAATTCTAATTAGAATTATATCTTTTCATGAATGGACTTTATTGCTATTTTTTTTATTTTATTTATGTCATTTTAAATTGACAGTATTTATTAATGAAACACGATTAGTAGAAAAATTAGCTGTACTTAGAGAATTTTGTAGAGATATTCCTCAACTTGTATTGGATTAATAGTTAATGCCCTGCACCATTTAATCAAAATTTATTTAACTTTTCATAAAACAAAGGACCCTTATTAAGTTATCGAAGGCTACGGCAACAAAAACTATTTATCTTCCGTGATAGTGCCTTTATTGCTATGTTTTGATATTTTAATGGCCCTAGATAAGGAAAACTATTCTTAGAATTCTGTAATCAAAGTCTAGCTTCATTCTGATAGTCAGAAAGCTTCAAAATTTATAAAAACCGAAGAGGCTTAAAAAGTTGTGGTTATAAGTATTAAAAATACCCCATTATCTATTGAAAAAAGTACGACTCTTAGCGCGATTCCATACTTATTCCTAGTGACATTTGGAAAGCTTAGAAAAAAAAGTGAACAGTTTTTTTTTTTAGAATTTAGCAAAAAATGTTAACATCTGAAGGCATGGGATAGATTAGGCATCACAAATTACAGGAAACTGACAGTAGCTAACTTACACTGAAGCGGATAATTCTTAATCCTCATTCTTGAGGAAGGCTGAATAAGTCAATACAATTATATACTGAAAACTTACTCATTTTACGACTAATGCTCAGAAGGCTCTATTCCAAACAACCGAAAATTCGTTGTCATTTTAAGCTCCTTGATTACTAGCAAATTAATTTTACTGTTAAAATCAATTGTAAATATGTACTTCATGGCGAATGAAATTCCATTCCCTCGTGGGTTAAATTTTTTCTATAAAATAAGAAATAGTGATGACTTCAGATGTAGCAGTATGAGGTAGGTTATAAAGATAGGAGAATTCAAAACAAACGTATGTATTTGTCATCATGATTAGCCACAGGCACTCCGAACTTATTACCTATACGTTTCGCATTTTCTTACGTTCTTTTACTAAAATACTAATTTTAGTGATAAATGCAATTTAAAACGAAAACAACTAGATAAAAAGTGAGTTAAACAAGGACCAAAATCGGTTCAGAAGAACCCAAGAAACACTTTTAAAGTTTTAAGCACAAATTTCTCTTGAAACACATTCTGCACGAAAAACATTTTGTACTCTCTGGTGAACTGAAAGAAATATCCATTTAATAATGACAACCGGGGTCTCCCCGTGGTCTAGTGGCTTGCGCGCTAGATTCATAAGCGTGAGATGGTGGGTTCGATCCCCACCGGCGCCAGAAATTTTCTCATCTCAGGGCTCGCTGAGAAAATTCCAGGCTGCACCCTGGACGTCGGCGCTAATGGCCAAGATTTATGTCGATGCGCCGTTAAAAAAAAAAAAAAAAAATAAAAAATAATGACAACCAACTAGCAGACCAAAAAGCTAATTTCGCACAAACAGACAATAATATATGAACAGCCAATGAGTTCACAAAAGAAGACATAAAGAAACATTTAAAAAACTCAACGCAACCACATTGTGAAAAATCAAAAAGAACACTCACAGTAGGACACACAACACTGACTTTCTACTAAAAAACCTTCATCATCCAACGTGTAACAAATAAGACCACATTAGACAAAAACTCAAGATACCCAAGGCATTACAAGTCGTTTTAAAACTCCTCATGTTTCTAAAAAAATCTACATCTGCATTTAAATGCCCTCACAGCTTAGACACAGTAGGGTAGTGGTAAAAAAATTAAACAAATAAAAAAAAAAATACTTTTTTTTTAAAATGTATTCCCCTTCGTAAAAAGAACCACCAGGAAACTGAAAATACTCTCGCCCTGAATAATACGAATAAAGTGATGTAACTCTAGATAGATGAAGA
This sequence comes from Gonocerus acuteangulatus, assembly GCA_946811695.1. Taxonomy (NCBI): domain Eukaryota; kingdom Metazoa; phylum Arthropoda; class Insecta; order Hemiptera; family Coreidae; genus Gonocerus; species Gonocerus acuteangulatus. The sequence continues at coordinate 66,806,933 of OX328129.1, forward strand.
AAAAGAGAAAGGTATCTTATTAAAAATGTATTATAAAGACGTGCTAATAAATTAATACAAAAAAAAAAAAAAAAAAAAAAAAAAAAAAAAAAAAAAAAGGTAATAACAACTTCAACTTGTTATGACGTAACGGTAGAAAATACGCCCAGAGTTTTTATAGCCTAATTAAAGTCTATCATTAATTGCTCGCCTAGTTCTTGAATTACGGAATAATGGCTTGATGTCATCCGTGGAGTTACGAAATGGGCGCGTCAATAAAATTGAGAAGTTTGCGTGTCGCGTAAACACTAGTGGAGAACTGGTTGTTAGGATAGTAAAGCTGTCGTAAAAATGTGTCGTTATTTTTTTTTCGCTCGTTTGGTGGTCAGAAGATAAATTGGTTCATATATTTGTTAGTAATTATTTTTGTCTATCCTTATAATTTTGGACATGCATTCTTCCCTATAGCTGAAACTGGGGAAACCATTCCTTTGACTTATTTCTGCTGGAATACCTTTCTTTGCTGGTCCTATTTGTGATAATTTTTTTGTCTCAACAGGAGATCTGTTTTTATTCCAGGTTTGCTAGTACCTGGTGGAGCACTGTTGTGCCAAATGCCGGATTTTGGGAGGAAATCTGAAAAACTGGAAGTATGGTACAAGGACCGACCTTTCTGATTTCAAGATCATTTCTTAGAGAATCTTTTGTGCTGAGTCGAATGAGACCACAACCAATTCAATAGAATAATAATTTCGGAAGATAATCTTTTATATTAAGTAACCCCTAAAACAACAAACAATTTTATTTTTCTGGACCAATACAAATGTATTATACACAAAACAAAATTTTTTATGGTAAAAATTTTAAGGTTTGAAATGTCTTGATAGTGTTTGTGTTTTATTTTCGACGTTTTTCTTTGTCCCAGTTGATAAAACACGGAACTGCTGGAGGCTGGTAGAGTCTGGTGAAATTTTCGCACTAGCTTTTCCATGTGTGTGAAAAATGGATCAACCTCCAATTCTATATGTATCTGGCTGGGTAACCCCTAAAAAACAGCAAGTATTCAATTTTAAAGTCATATTTTACTCAGTGGGTGGAGAAATGTATAATTGAAAATGTATTTTTGAGTCCTGAGTCGAATAAATTACCTACCAATGTGATGCTGTGAACTCGATGTATTCGCGTAGTTTTGAGCTGAAAATGTTGCTTGCTGAAAATGTTTGGGATACTTTTTATTTCTTTAACGCAAATTCATTTTTCAACAAAAACAAATTTTCTCGATTATAATATTTTTAACATTTAACGAATTAGGTATTTATGTTTAAAGAAGAAGACATAAGAATGAAGATCTTTTCGGAGTGATTATGGAAAATATTAGAGACTGCTGCCCTTCTTCATGTTAGGAATATGTGTTTTTTTGTTATTCTTGCTTTCTTTATATTTTTTCAAAATAAATTATTTATTTATTTTAATTTTTAACGTCCATTATTATTTACGAAGCATTTTAGGGCGGGTTATCTATAGGTTACCATCCTTTTCTAGCCAGGATAGGGCTGATGCCTTTTATTTTTTCTAAATAAAAGCCAACATCCCAAAGTGGGAATCTAACCCACGACCCTTAGCTCAGTGTTAAGTGCTCACGCCTTAACACTCACGGCCACCGGGCCTCCTCAAAATAAATAAGTAACAGTAATAAGAACATGTAATCACATGGCCAAGATGTAGATGCGCCGTAAAAAAAAAAAAAAAAAAAAAAAAAAAAAAAAAAAAAAAAAAAAAAAAAAAAAAAAAAAAAAAAAAAAACATGTAATCACTACGTGACAATAGACTCACATGTTAATAATGCAATTTAAATTAATTTATATTTGCGTTAACGAAGTAAAAAAGACCCCATGTTTGTTATTAGTACCTAGGTCTTCAAGGCACGGTTAGTAGAAGACCTGTTCTTCCAGAATAAATAGTTCTCTTGTGGTATTTTAGGTTATGTGGATATCTTAAAAATAGAAAGTGGCTACCAAAATTTAAATATAATAAACAAATAGTTAACCAATGTTGTGATAAGAAGTAAAGGAATAGTTGGGTTTCGGCTAGGAAAGACAGTCACCTTTTGGAAAAATCTACATTTTGGACGTTTCGGCATGTTTTTAGTAGCCTTTTTCGGCTAAAAAATAAATACAAAAGATTAATGGTGAGAATAATCAAAAGAGTAAACAAAATATCGACTCATGAAAGTAGGTTATGAAACATTTTTTCGTATGCTTATTAATAACCAAAACATTTTTGAGCAACCAAACAGCAGGCTTCCAAGGAAACGTCCAAAATGTACATGTTTCCGAAAATTGAGCTGCTTTCTTAGCTGAATCCCAAGTATTCCTTTACCCCGAAATTTAAATATCTTTGAATCTGTCTATCTTAAGAAATTCCAATCTCCTCCTGACATCCTTACCAATATTTGATTCTCGACATAGCTGAGCCCGTGAGAAAGTTTCTTAATGTTTCATTTCCTGGAACATCTGACTGTGTGCTGTCGTAAAATCGGTAAAGAAGTCTTGCAAATCCAACATGCATTTGCTGATGTTTGCCTCCGTATCTCGCAATAGGAAATGGTACCAATAAAATGCAGTAATCCATATCCAATTCCGATCATTAACCCAGTAATAACCCGTCGTAATCTAATTGGATCTGAATCAAGCCAATTAAATCCTGCAAGTAGCCGAAAACCTCAATCTTGAACAACCAGAATTTCTCCGACTTACAGCAATGAAGTTAGGAAATTAACCGATGTACGCTATTCTAAGGGCCCAGAAAATGGTGAAAAATATTTTAGAGAAGCGGCATTCCCTTACAAAACTATAATTTATTCTAAGGTTACCGTTACATACATAAATATCATAAACCATCGCTAATATGAGAGAAAAGGTTGAGGGAGAGAGCTAATTAGAGTTATCAACTATTATCAATTTGGGAGGTAAGAGTATATTTGAGCTTGTCTACCTTTGACAACCATCTATGTTCCAATATCAGAGACGGATGTGGAAGCTGGCCCGTCGGAGGTAAGTCGGCCCTTTTTAAGCCCTTCACCCCTACGTCTGCTCCAGCTCTTCGCTTACGGGAATTACCTTATCTGTCAGCCAAGTGAGGTTTCTACGTCCCAGACGCAGCGTTTGCGGATTTGTCCCAACATCTTCAGTGACGAACATCCAAACTTTTCTTTAAGTATATTCTCTGCTGTTCTGAAAATGTCAATTAATAAAAAAATCATCATCGACGAAAGTTCAATTAAACCATAATACTCTATATAAAGACCATTTACCAATAATAATAAATAAATTAATTGTTTTTGTTATGCCCTTGAGTGGCATACACTACTATAATTATAACAATAATAAAAACACAAAATAAAATATATATTATTTCTATAAAATAATAAATAGTGAAAAAAAAGATAAATTTCTATTTGTAAGACTTACGTTTGCCAAATTTTAATATCCATATATATACACATATCAGATGGTATTCTGGAATTATAAAAGTTTGACTCGCAGGAACAGCGTCATCTTAGCACGTTTTCGTGCAGATCCCTAATGTCATTTGAAAAGCTTAGAATAGGAACAGTTATTCTTTCGTAAAACTGTAAACACATGTAAAAAATTAGAATGAAACCTCAAGCGCCACAAGAGGAAACTGTGAGTATCCTAACCGGGAAATACTCCATTTAAGCTGCGATTTATCCGAATGACGTCTCTTTGTCAAATATCACATAAGAACTATATTTGTAGGAAATTTAATAATCTTTTGAACAGGTGCCTTAAATATTTTATGATTATTTTATGACCTAGTATATAAGATGATATATAATAATATATCCGAAAATCGCAAGAAAAGTCTAGTTTTTTCTCCCTTTTCCTGGGCATAAATCTAGTCTTGAAAATGGTTTCCTTAGATTAACCTCCGTTCAACTACTTCTAATACGCGTACCTGGAAGCCTAGTAACTCTAAAACCTTTTCTGGTAGACAGAAAAAAAGTGTTCCAGGGGAAAGATTCTGCTGGTTAACGAACTTGACCGTCAAAATCACACAATGTGTTTTGTACCTAAATTAAGTAAAATCGGTCCACTTGTGAGCTCGCTAGAGAGGGAACAGAGAAATATATATATATATATATATATATATATATATATATATATATATATATACACAGTAGACTCTCGATAATTCGAATTTATAGGGACCAAACAAAAAATTCGAATTATCGAGTTTTTCGAAATAGTGAGAGTTCGAATTAAAGAGGGGCTGAAAGTAAAAATTCGAATTGAAGAAAGTTACATTTTATTAAAGAAATCCGTGTACATATATGTCATTGTATAAGATTGTGAATGCTGGTAGAAACAAAAATGCATATTTTAATAATACATGTGGATCAATTTATTTATTATAAAAAAAGTTATATCATTTCTTCATAAAAAAATCGGTTATTTTCTTTTGGGTCGCTTGGTTGGCTGCAATCTGGTCCACAGCATTTTCCAAAGTGCTCACTGCTTTGAACACACAACCAGATTGGATGTTATCCATTTCGGACTGTTCGAAAAAACTACGCAACCCTCTTAAAAAAAAGGTTGCTTCCTTAGAAGACACCATCGGAACATCGTCGTCTTCATCTTCACTGTCAGAAATCTGTTGATTGGCCACAATTGACTGTTTCATAATGTCTTCATCAGACAATGTACCCACTGTGGCAACATTATTGTCAATATTAACATAATCGTGGAAAGTTATAGGAACCTCTGGATGTCTGTTCCAAGCACTCAAAAGAGGTCCCTCATCTTGCAGATCTTGTTGAACCATATCATTTACGTCCTTGCATTCCTGATCCTTGATGAATCCGCAGGCTTTAAAACAATTTGCGATTGTCTGTGAGCTAACCCCTTCCCATGCTTTGTGAGCCATTTCCATTGGAGTAAGCACTGAAATGCTGCACAGTTTATTTCCATTTTCCATAGTGTCTATTACAGTTCTAACCACTTCTTTTCGATACAAGGTTTTAAAATTTTTAACGATTCCTTGATCTAGGGGTTGAAGAATTGATGTTGTGTTAGGGGGTAAATATTTCAGCTCTATATTTTCAAATGAAGGGACGTCTTTATGGGCTGTGCAATTATCGATAAACATAAAAATTTTTCGTTTTTCTCTTCTCATTTCAGCATCAATGCTCATTAACCATTCAGAAAACTATACTGCTGTCATCCACGCCTTCTTATTTGATCCGTAGATTAGCGGAAGAGATTTCATATTTTTGAAACATCGAGGCTTAGCAAATTTTCCTATCATAAAAGGTTGAAGTTTCTGTGATCCACCCATATTGGCTGCCAATAAGATTGTAACCCTCTCCTTGCTGTGTTTGCCTCCATGACAGGTGTCATCCTTAAATGCCATTTATAAAACAGCCCTGTTTCATCACAGTTAAAGATATCTTTCGCTTCATAATTAGCCAATAAACCGATTAGTTCAGTTTTCCATTCGATAGAAATGCCCGGATCTACTCGCATTTTCCCCACACACTTTCTTAAATTTTAGATTGTGCCGTTTTTTGAATTTTTCTAACCATCCCTCACTGGCTTGAAAGTGGGTGACACCCAAACTTGCTGCAAAAGACCTAGCCTTTTCTTTTAAAATGGATCCTCCTATAGGGATATTTTCTTGCCTGCACTGACTAAACCACGTTATGAGGCATTCTTCAATTTGAGGAAACTCACCTTTACTTTCTCTCTTTCTTGAGCCATGAGGAGAATCTTTCTCCTATAATATATATATATATATATATATATATATATATATATATATATATATATATATACATACATACATACATGTATCAAATGGAAATTCTAGAGATGCAATGAAAAATTTAAACAATGACATGTCCCACTTAATTGAAAATGTGTCACTCTTGCCTATGTAGGGGGAATAGCATTTTTTTTTTTTTTTTTTTATAATTTATTTATGAGCACCCCGCATTGACAGCGTTTCGCCCAGGTACACATATAAAATAGAAATACATAACAACAACAAAATAGTTACAATATTACATAATTACAAATCCAATTACATTATTGTGTGTTTTAATCTAATTATACAATTAAGTTTGTGAATAACATACAGCTAAAAGTAAAATTAACTAGTAAAAAACAATATATTTTTAAGAAAAACTTATAATTATAAAGGAAACGAAGAAAATAGATCCTATGTACAATATGACTATATATAATCGCAACAGTTTCTATTTACAATATAGGTTCTATGCATAATATGACAACATACATAAGAACAATAGCCCCATGTACAATCAATAGGAAGGATCCTATGTAAAATAATGATGAATAAATGAATAAATCACGTAATGAGTGATGAAAAAAAAAAAAAAAAAACTTTCAACGGCGATGTTAAAAGCATAGTTTGGGTCGTCTAGACAATCAAAGGCAATGAATTAAGAAAATTAAGTGGTTGTTGTAATAAATACTACACCCACATGTTGACTATTTGAGGAGTTTGGTCTGGGGTTTGTTAAATTTTGTTAAAAATATTGTTGTCTTTAAGAAAGGTACGTATAGCGTTGATATGGTGACTGCTATCACGGAGTAGTTCGTTCATGTCTCGTGGAATTTCCAAGTCTTGTCTCAAATTACAGTCAATAGCATTAGGGAATAGCATTAAGACAGGAAGGGTGACACAAGAGCCCTCTGGCGGAAAAGCTATGTACATACAGTGTTGTTGGTTGATAAAGATATATTTACCAGCGTCTTTCATAGTCATAAATGAAAAAAACTATTTTTCAGTCAATTTAGAAATACTAGTGCCATATATACAGAGCATTTTCTTCTGCATGCATATTCTTTTTTTTTTCTTTTTTTATTTTATTTTTGTGTTAACGCTTTATAGCGATGTACACCTTACATTTTTTATATATATATGTATTACATTGTTTTCTGCATGTTAACATTGTGTATATATCATTACATTATATTATATTACATTATTGTCTATATATTTATATCGTTTATACATTATTACATTATATTAAATTACGTAATTGTCTATACTTACATCATGTATATATTTTACTGCAGTATATTACGTTATTGACTATATATGTACATTCTATATAACTAAGGCCTAATACAATTATTATTACAATTATAGAATAAATACTATATACATATACAGTTATGTTAATTAGTGCATGCATATTCAAAATTAAGGAAACCGTGTGGTAATTTGGCTGAGCAGCATTATCTGCGAAAAGGAAATAGTGACTTTAAGAGCTGAGTGATATGTGTTATGACTCGAGTACACTGACCTGGTCTACGCTATCATGTCTCATTCATTCATGCTAGCAAAGGATGAATGGATAGTAAATAAAACTGGATGTGATAAGAGGCCATATAGACGGCCCATTCACAAAACCAATATTATTGCTTTTTAACGGCCTATTAATTCAATAATAAAACAATACTATCTTAAAAGCCATACAAAATTTAATTAAAACAATATCGTTTTCTTAATTTTAATGAATTTTTATAATAATAATGTCAGTTGAACTAAGTTATTGGCTGCCAAGAAAAACATTATCATTAAAACATTATTTTAGAACTGTATATAGAGGAACTCGAGCAAACAATAATTCCCCAAAAAGATTTTTTCTTTTTTGTGGCGGAACATCTTTTTAGCACTTTCCTCCGAAGGAAAGTAGCTACTGAGGTTGGACTCATGATGGAATTTTTGAAAAATGTCTTCAAATCTTTATCGATCCTACCTAGTAGACACCGAAAATGACCCCCGTTAAAATTTTTATATATATATATATATATATGTGTGTGTGTGTGTGTGTATATATATGTCTATTAACACGATAGCGCCCAGAGTTTTTGTTTTTTCGTCACGAAACTTGGTATATAGCATTCAATTAGCAAACGATTGAACGAGTTCGTTAACCACCAAAGTCGGTCTACCGGAAGGGGGGGCCATGTCAGCCGTAATATTTGTTATATTTCAATGAAACTTGCTATTCGTAGTGGTAATATAGAGAGAAAAGTGAGATATAAAAATGAACTAAATCGGTTCATTAGGAGGGGGGGGGGGTTTACTCCGGACCCACAATACCAATTCGCCACTACCAGCCGTGATTTTTGGTACATTTCGACGAAAATCGGTATTCGTAGTGGTAATCTACAGGTAAATATGTGTTGTAAAAATAAACTAAATCGGTTCATTAGAAGGCGGGGTTTACTCCGGACCCAAATTCCTAATATACTAATACCGGTCGTAATTTCTGCTGTATTGTAACGAAACGCGGTATACGTCATGGGTAACTCATGAGAAAGAAGTGTTGTAAAAATGAGCAGAATCGGTCAATCGGAAAGCGGGGGTTTACTTTGTAATATATTTCAATAGAAAAGCCCGCCAGCCGTAGGTTCACAAAGCCGCCGCAAGGAGCTCTTTCTACCACTAGAGGGACTGTATCCTGTTCCTGCGTTAGATCAAAATACGATAATATGAGGTTTTTTGTATTTATTACGTAGTGTAGTAGGTACAATGTGTAAACATAACTCTGGAAGCAAATTAATAATTGATCAGTTACTCATTACAAATACAAAAGAGAACTATTCATGTTTTTATTTTATTTATATAGGACATTTTAAGCAAATTGTTATGGAAAGCAGTCTACACTACCCAAATTCTGAGGAAAGTGCTTGGTTATGCAGCTCCTGCGTGACGGACTTTTCCACATTGTCAGCACCCTAATAATTATTTTTAAGTCACTTATCATTTATCTAATAATTGGTACGTAGTTTTGTTTGTTAAAGGAAAAATAAATGCTACAAAAGAAAAATATTTATTTCTGAATTTCGTTAAAATTATGAAATGTTGGTATAGGAAACCCAAATTATTTCCGTCTATGCAGTCTTTTTCTCTTTCTTTTTTTTCTTTTCTTTTCTTTTATTTCATTAATTAGTAAAATTTACAGTAAAAAATTAAAACGAGAAAAAAGTTACGAAATGAAAACTACAAAAATAATAGAGTAGTAAATATTTTTGAAAATGTAAACTCGTACAAAATTACCATGAGAAGAAATAGAAAAAGTCAAAACTCGAAGAATTAGACTTGAAAAAAAAGTACAGAAGAAATAGACCAGTAAAAAGTTACAAAAATGTAGACTAATAAAAAGTTACGAAAATGTAAACTAGTAAAAAATTATAATTAGTTAAAAAAAAAAAAATGTGTTTTTGTACGCTACTGAATCCTAATCTTTTATTTTAGTATGTGTTGCTTGAAGTTCTGCGTAAGTGTGCGTCACAATGAGTACATTAATCGGAACACGCGTCTAGCAGACGGCTACTCGGAACGTACGCTAGTAGGAACATTCGTCTTATAGACGGAGAGTCATTGAGGAAAAGCGCTCTTATCGACTCGAGACACGGATGTTGGCTAAACTACCGCGATGTCCGTCGAGGGAAAGGTGTAAACTGAGCAAACTTCAAGCCACCTCCACATTAACACCATACAACCATACATATGGTTACTTCTTTAAACTATACCCGCCTGGGAGACGGATGTTCGGTTGGAAGAGTTAATATCGTTAGATATGGTGTGAGTATGCTGAAACCAAGTTTTCTACCTCGAAAGCCGGGAGGCGGGACTTTTGGGAGGCGAAAAACTACAATAATTTAGCACTCTCTTCGATTTTTCTTCATTCATTTGTAAACCATTGGTTGTGGGTAAAAATCCTTCAAATATACATTAAATATCATAAAATTCTGCGTCCAATGAGCTGGATCAAATTCGGCAAGGTAAAATTCCGTAATCGCTAGCCAAAAAAGAACAAGGTTTTCAAAATTTTGCGGAAAACTGTGGTGAGCCCACTTTTAAAGAGTAACGGCTTGGATTCATTTAATACCCCCCTCCCTAAAAGTCAAAGAGCTTCAATAACTGAGTCCAAAAAGCATAAAACCATAAATTTGTCCAATTTTAAAATTTTTAAGTCATTCTAACATCACTCATTATTGGGCCCAGCGTGGGTTCGATTCCCACTAGAGATAATGGCTTTTCTTTCAAAAAAGAAAAGTCATCGGCTCTATCCTGACTAAAAAAGGGTAATATTAACCCTACACAAAATCTTGCTAATGCATGAGTGGACGTACAAAATTTAAATTGTTCCTTAATTTTGTACTTACTTCAAAAATGTATCTTTTTTTTGAATTTATTATTTTTATATTTCATGCAGCATATCGATTCCCCCCTAGGTTTGCTCAATTTTGAAACTTACCTTAGTTTCCTGAAACGGCATTAACACAAAAACCACTCCGAAATTAAAATAATTATTGTCATATTGATGCGGGAAATAAATCCACATTTTTGCGTTATTATAAGTAGCGCCATATGCTGTATTCTGTTTGACGGATTTGGAGGGTTTTTTGAAGAATGAAATTCTGGATTCGTACCGCGAATTTTGGCAGTTTCTTATCACCAGGACAAATATTTGAGCTGATAAGAAACAGTGTAGTACCGCTGTAAACAAATTTAAAAAAAATCATTAGTGCTCGTAACATATTGTTTAATGATCTGATTACCATCACCTGATGAAATCGCTATAATCACATGGAGATATCATAATATTTCGAAATAGAAAAAATTCTTAAAGGACCATTTTAGTTTTAATTCTTTGCAATATTTTTAAGTATTGTTTTAAGAGTGTTGCGTCCCTCCATATAGAAACACATATTACGGAGATCGCGTCATTTTGACGGGAAGTGAGGAAGTGGTGTATGGAAATGTCTGTATACATATATATATATATATATATATATATATATATATATATATATATATATATATATTATCTAATGCGAAAAGTTATGTTTATTAAGCACCCGAAAAATCTTCTTATTTGCAGCGAAAATAGTAATGCAGCTGGTTTTGTGTTAATTTTTTTTTTTTTTTTTTTTATTAACTTATTTATTTGAAATCTGTACAAATTATTATATGTACAATTATCAAGTTTGTTGATACAGATACATAATGTAATAAATTGAACAAAACGGTTAAAGTAAAAAAAAATAAAATAAAAACCATACAAATTTGGAAGGAGCCAACCATTGTTGGCACTTCCGTGGCTGTCTAAATATCTATTTCATTGATCATGATGATCTCGTGGCCACTGTCTCTTGAGCCGCCTGGGAGGATTGTCTGGATGGGATTGGGACGATAGGGATAGACCTTCCGGGTTAGGATGGTAGGACAATTTGGAGTGGAGCATTTGGAAACGGGTTTTAGCAAGGTCAAGGACAAATGGAATGTTAAGGTCATTGTGAAGGGTTTTGTTTGAGACGTAGAAAGGGGCATTTACAATTTTACGGAGTACTTTTGACTGGAATGCCTGTATTCTGTTGATGTTTGATGTTTTTGCAGATCCCCAGAGTTCAAGTCCGTATGTCCATATTGGTCGAATGATTGTTTTGTATATCGTTAATTTGTTCTGTATTGATAATTTAGATGAGTTTGTGTTAATAGGTTTTCAAATACGCCTTTGTAATTATTACAGACGTGGGGAGTCGAATGAAACCGCTGTTAAGGCAATATCTTTGCCTACCGTGTTAGAAAAGCATGGAAAAAATGCAATATTGTGCTATTTTTTTTTTTTTTAATCGCATGTCACCCCTTTATTTAAATAACGCCATTCCTTTGTGAATGGAATAAACTTTGTTGGTTGTAATCATCAAAGATTATTCGCTTACATATACATACATTCATATTAATAAGTAGTAAAATATAACAAAGTTCTGTTAGTGCCAATAATAATTTTTAACTTAATCTAGTCAGGAGCCTTCTTCTTTTATCGTTCAACTTGTCAGGTGATAAAAGGTATGATTTTAGATAATGTCATACTTATTTTTTCTTTCTTTGAAGTTCTGTAGCCCAGGGCCAGATCACGGGCCCCCACTTCTCAGAGCCAGAATGAAAATTCTAGTACTTTGCTATAGGACTTTGGGCATTTTAAAATTAATTTAATCTTGAGTTTTGTGCAAAATGAGAATAAAAGCCGACAATCGGTGCTGCAAAGGTCACTTTCGGTACTTTTTTCCAATTAGCGAGGATCGACCCGGGCCCCCTCGGTGCCCGGGCCGGGAGAAGTGTACCCGGTTGTCCCCCCCCCATGTGGCGGCCCTGCTGTAGCCTTCAAAAAATCAATAAGTCTTGCTATTTGTTTGGGGTCGTCGGCTAATATTTCGCCAGTCTGATGTTGTTCTTTTAAATATCCATAAGCCCTGCAATTCGTCAACACATGCTTCACTGTGAGTTGCCCTTTGCATAAGCTGCAATTAGAGGTGCATTCTTTGACATGAGGAAGGAGTTCTCTTCTTCTCGCGGCGAGTTGTAGCTAATAGCCAAGATCACGGAAAGCCGTAAGAGAATACATTGACGGCATAATAAATGCATTTAAAAATAAAAAATATATCAATTGGTTGTTCAAGAAGACCATTGAGTGTAAGCTTTTAGACTGCAAATGTAGGATCCAAAGGCGTGAGAGATTAGCATAGAAGCGAGAAGATACGGCAGCCCTCGGCTGGACCACACATGCAGAGTCTAGGCCTTGATAGGTATAACGCCTATCAGAGTCTGTGTTTCAAGGAGGCACGCATTCATGAATTCACCATCATGGGCCACTTTTCTGCTTTAGGGAATACGGATAAGCATTGATAGCTGGAAACGGTGGAAGTTTTTATCTTCTTGTTCATATTAGCAATATGCTGATAACGCCTTTTCGGCAATCAGTCCAGTTATGTCGATAAAACGTTCTGGTAGTGGATAAAGACATCGTCTTGATGATAAAACACACACATGTGGGATGGTTCTCTCTTCTTGAAATTCTATACCCTATGTAGACTAAGAAATTCATCAAACTACCTATTGTATAAAATTTCAACAGCATTAATTTAATATCATTTAAGTAAGAAACAGATACAATTTTATATGTCAACAATTATCAGTAACTTAAAGAACTAAATACAACAAAGAGAACATAAAACAAAATTTAGCAGATTTGTGTACAGAATTAAGGACTATACAATATTTACAGCAGTGCTATTTACACAATAGTTACTATAAATACATAAAATAGCAATAAAACTACTAACATTAATCAATTATTTATTGGCCAATGGAGTGTGAAGTCTTGTGTCAAGAAAACTTTTTTGATTATAAAAAAAAACAAACACTTTTCTTAGAAGATAATTAATTGAAATCAGATTATTATTATTATTATAATATTGAAATAAAATTCTGAAGGCTTCCGACTGATTCCTTGTTAGGAATTAAATGGTTATGTATAGGTTTTGGTGTTCTTCAATTGTTGATACATCATTAAAAAAAGGGGGGCTATTTTGGAGGTTTTATTTTTTTAAACATTTAAAAATGCGGATTCCTCTTGTTTGACTTGACTATTTCTATGAGACATTTTTCTTACAAATTTCATCGAATTCTTGCCATTTATGTTGACGGTAGAGCGCTAAAAGACAAACACACACACCAATATCAATCAAGACTCGATCTTTTTACAGGTTGACACCCTTTTAAAATGCTATCAGTATATATGTATATATATATATATATATATATATATATATATATATATATATATATATGGTCAGCACCTTCTGAATTGTGTCATCAGATTAAATTATGAAGGGAGTTTTCCTCTCCATGTATGAAGTATACTAAAAAGTATTAATATTTAATTGAAAAGCTAAATTAAAAAAATACGGTCAATTAAAATCTGTTTTTAATAGCCACTTAAAATGGCAATCAACCGGGTGCATGAACCTTCTTATCAATGCCTGATAACTGCAGTCTGCAGAATTGTGTTAAGCAAATTTGCCTTGCACTTCCTTAAAGTGAAAGTGGTTTATTTCTTTTTACTAAAATTGTTATAAATTGTACAGCTTTTTTAATAATTTTATCTTCTAACAAGAGAGCAATGTAAACATCTTATAATGACTTCTTCCGGATGTAATTGTGTGCTTCGATTTTTTAGTAATATAATTAATTTTTAATGTAATATTTGATCCGATTTTTTTTTTTAAATTCTTAATCTTATTCTTATCTTATTTGGAAAACATAATATATAACTTAACTGTAGGTTCTATAATTTGGATATTATATGGGACTATAATTCTATGATGATTCTACTAAGATATGACTGCAAAGTGGTTGTATGGTACTTACTATTGTTTTCCCTAATCATTTACAATGATAGTCCCACAAATATCCAACGTATAGCAGCTACAATTAAGTTTTGTTAAAAATGTTGCTTGGCACTATTTTGCCCCGACCCCTTCATATATTAAATGCTACATCTATATATATAAAAATCACGTGTCTGTCTGTTTTTCTGTTTATCTGTTTGTTTGTTCCTTATACAAATCTACACCGTTTGACCGATTTTGACCAAACTTGGAATAATGGTAGGTCTTGATACGAGAAATCTCCTAGGCTAGGTCAAAAAAATCTACCAGCTGTCTGTCTGTATGTTTGTCCCTTATACAAATCCACACCATTCGTCCGATTTTGACTAAACTCGGTACACATGTAGATCTTAATCTGGGGAGTGTCGTAGGCTAAGTCAAAAACGGCTACCAGCTGTCTGTCTGTATGTTGGCCCTTATACAATTCCACACCGTTCGTCCGATTTCGACTAAACTCGGTACACATGTAGATCTTAATCTGGGGAGTGCCGTAGGCTAGGTCAAAAAAATCTACCAGCTGTCTGTCTGTATGTTTGTCCCTTATACAAATCCACACCGTTAGACCAATTTTTACGAAACTTGGTATACATGTATGTCTTGATACGGGGGGTGTTATAGGTTAGGTCAAAGTCGTCTAGGACTCACAGTTGGGAGGCCACGTGTTCATAACAGTTACAGATTCGTGTTATTAGGTTTTAATAATACTTATTTGGTTTCTAATTTGTTTAGGCTTTTCTATATGCAGAAAGTAGGTGTAGCATGGCACGCCGGGTAACGGCTAGTATAGTATATAAATCAGATCATCCCATAAGTAATGTTGGTTTTTAATGGCAAGGACAAAACGATTAATGGCTTCGACTGTTACAACAGTATTTTCTTCTACAGTAGCTTGCAGGAGATCGTCGTCAAGCTCTGTTGGTTGACCTGTACGTGGTTCGTCTTCACGCATGCTCGAAATCCTTCAAACCACCGCTGCACTTGTTACTCACTAATGACATCTTCGCCAAGTTTTCGATAAATTGAAGCAGCATTTTTTCCTGTATGGAATTACCAAAGCATTATAATTCATAAGCAATCAGGGATTAGTTGGGATTCGGCTAAGAAAACATCAATACGATTTTTGTAAAAAAAATCGATATTAAGGACGTTTCTGCTACTCTTTGGTAGCCTTCGTCAGCTATAATGACAAGAAACAACAGAATTAATACACAGAAAAAAGGGTTACCAATAAGATAAATGATAGGTCTATAAATACAAATCAAGTTATTATAAAAGAACAATTTGTTGTTAAAATATTAGAACAATTATGTCAATACTAAAAAGGTAAAGTAAACATTAGTTGTATACCTGGAAATTAGCTCTAGAAAATGAATAGAAACATAAAACACATTTTAAATGAGGTAAATACAAGTGAATAGATACTAATAATAATATTAATTTATTTTTAACAGAAAATAAGGTACTACATACCAATGAAGGAGCCGGGAGGCCCTTCATATAAAACAATAAATAATTAACTTTCGCCCAAAAGTTTCTTTAAATTATTGTTTGCTTAAATTAATAACTGGAAGATGAATTTTTATTTTAAATCACAATTTCAATAATATATTTAATAAAAAATTACGTCAGTTATATTAATTTAGTAAAAAGATTTTCAGTCACATACTGGGACTATATCAGATTAAATGATCGCGCCGTACTTTAGATACTCTTGCTGGTGATCTTTATACCTTTTTGACAGCAGCTCAGGATTGTTTTTGTTATTGTGTAGAATAAACAGACAACGTTTCACTTATGAGGAAGTAATTTGAACATTTTTTTTTTTTTTTTAACTTTTTATTTGTTAAGCTGACATAGCACTTGTTTGGCAGCTGGCTTGTTAAATTCTCATATTTGTTATTTAGATAATCATTCTACAATGAAACAAAAATCATTTTTATTTTTGACCAATTAGTTCTTTTTGCACAAATATAATTAAAATAAAATTTCTTGGTACAGCCTCGGCTCGAGGTGGCGGGCTGCAGGTTTTCCTAGGTGGTAATTCTTGGCGCCCGAAGACTGAGCGAGTTTGATGCGGTATCAGCTGGTCAATTCTTCTACGTGTATATGAAATGCGAGGGGATCAACTTCCAGTTCCCGATGGAGCAAGGTGTTTCTAACGAACCAAGGGCTGCAAGTCGTTGGACTTGGAACTGTAAGTTCTGAAGTCGTCTCATGTTCGTCGCGATTGTTCCATAACACACAGGGCAGGCGTAGGTCAGTTTTGGGAGGATCATGGTCTTGTAAAGGTGTGACTATTGAAGGTCGAAGTGATGTTTCATTATACCATTGTACCAGCTGATTTTTCCATTTCGCCATCAACAAGAAGTTGTATCACAAGTGGAGCCAGAAGAGATGGTACGGTAAATGCAACGCAACCTCCCGGACAATAACGGGAATGTACTGTCAACCAAAATCAATCGAAAGCCAGAAGTCTGGCGCCCTAACGTAAAAATCGGTGCTTTGGCGTATGGTATCCTCGCGAACTCTATAAGAAACAATGATCCCTACCTCGGACAAGGAGATGGGCGGTCATTGTACCTCTAGGGCTCCGAATAGGGCACAATGGAGCGATGTGTTTTGTTGAGTCCGTGTCAAGTTCCGGACTCTCGTGGGAACGTCCTTCAATCAACTTCACCGTCTTCCTTTGTTGTTCCGCCTGGATACAGGAGCTGCTGCTGCTGGAAGGGAGATAGCGCTTTCAATAACAAATCAGCAAGATCTTCATAAAGGCGTTAGAATTCACATTAAAATCCACTATTTTACAATATACAGACAAGTTTGAGTCAGAACAAAGACCATAGTAATTCAAGGGAAAATGTCAAGACATTTTTTTTTCCTACTAATTATTAAATGACACGATGCAAAGAAAGACCAACAACGCTTGCTCATGGTGTGTTCAGAAGGTATTTAGTGTAAAATATTAAAACAAACGGATACAAGATTGCCACAGTGGTTGAGCTTTTGACTCATATTCTAGAGAAGCTGAGTTCAAAACTCGGGCACGCTCTGATAAACCTATATTCCAGTGTCATCGTTCGAGGGTTGGATTCGAGGCCCCGGGCCGTCGAGCATTTAATTAACTTAACGAGTACCCTTAAATGGGAATATCAAGGGTCATATTACTGACCCCACTATCTTCCTAGTGTGCGGTATGGCCAAGAATCGTATAGCTTTAAAGTATCTGACCCTCGGTCGCATAAATTGGGCGTTCTTCATGTTTCACTTCGTCAGAATCTCCAATACCACTAAGAAGGTTTCAATTTCCAATTCGTGTAGCTATAATCACAATTAAGGCACAATGCCAAATATCTCTATTTGCGGTTTCAACTTTAATAATGAACAATTATAATTTTTTTATATATATTATTTTTATTATTTGAGCTTTTAGACTTTATTTTTGTTCTTTCCATTTATTTTAATTTTCATATTTTCTTTTTTTTTTGTTACATTTTTTTCTTTAAATTTCATAGAGCGTATTGTTTCGGTTTTAGCGCGGTTCCTCCCTCACTCCATAGGGAGGAAACCCGCTTAGGAGGTTGATCAAATGACGCAATCCGGAAGTGTCAAATCTCAAATTTGTATATATATATATATATATATATATATATATATATATATATATATGGACAAATGGTCCGATTTTGATTAAATTTGGTACCAAAATCTTTCGTCTAATTTGAAAGGTCATGTTCGTTAACCAGCAGTATCCGTCCGCCGCAAGATGCTTTTAGGAGCGAAATTCGCGCGAAAAAATTGTAACTCTTGCGTTTTCGAGTTCATATACGTGGAGGTACTCGTTTTATAGGTTTCTTGACGTAGAAAAACGAAAGAAACCATTTGTAAAGGGATATCTGTAACCGTTTTCGAGACACATTGAAACATCTACTTTTCCAATCTAATTTTAAGATTGGGTATTCAGAAACGATTAATTCAGTTGGGACCTGTTCCAGACGTTTGATATTCATTTAATCTATGATATTTAATTTTTTTTTCAGTTAAGGAGTTAAGGAAGTACTAGAAATAAAATATTTCATTAACAGGCATGAAAAGTTTTGGGATTTTCGTATATTTTCTAAAATATTTCGAAAACGGTTATGAAATCGGGGTAAGTGGATACTGACTATTCGAAAGCTTTCTAAAATCCCTACAAAAAAAAAAAATCTGTTGTAATTTTCGATGGGGAGAAAAAAGGACTTCAAAATTCGCAATTGTTAGTTTTGCTCTTTCGAATGGGTTTTTGTATTTTTTTACCTGAAGTTTTAACTGGTTGTTTCCCATTTTAATTGCATTTAACAGTAAAACGATTATTTGACTAAAACAAGGTAAGAAAATATGAAACATTGTTATAGTGTTTCCAAGAGCGAACGTTGAGAAGGTGGGGGAAGTCGCCATGGTACCGTCAGTTTCCTATTGTGGCGCCTTAAATCTATTTTCTCTTCGAGATTTTATTTTATATTTTTCACGAAC
The DNA here is from genome assembly GCA_946811695.1 of Gonocerus acuteangulatus. Classification (NCBI taxonomy): domain Eukaryota; kingdom Metazoa; phylum Arthropoda; class Insecta; order Hemiptera; family Coreidae; genus Gonocerus; species Gonocerus acuteangulatus. Next base: position 66,825,718 of record OX328129.1, read on the forward strand.
GACTAAAAACCCCACTAATAACTGCTACTATTTCTTTACTAGTAGCAATAGAGATATGAACGGAATAGAGAGATGACGCAGATCCTGCGAGTCAGACTTTTTTAGTTTCTATTTTACTTTTCATGTTATTTAATTCCTAAAAACCTTGCCTAAGGCTAGAGAAATGGTAGTCGTTTAAGAATGGACTTCCTGAGAAAAACGTGAGCATTTCAATTCGTTCCTTTTCTAAGGTTATTTCAATATCAAAGTTATGAATGAAATATTCAGCTTGAATGATAATATCATGTAATTGTCCGTTTAATGGCCGATCCGTCGAGAACATGTGTTCATCTGATGGTAATTAACATTAAAAGGTTATCTCGAGTAATTTAGACAAATCACAAATAGCGCCACTAGGGCAAGAATTATCTACTCATATCCACATTATGTGTAATCTCACAAGGTCGGCTATGCATAATTACATTCAATTGATTTCTGGTTTTCATTCATTTTATATTCTTCATACAGTATGGGATATTAATTTAAGTAACATTTTACAGGCAGGTGAGTAGTTGTCACGTCAATTCTAACGTTTCTACAAAACTCGTAATGCATAGTGTTCATTCTGAGAGAAATCTCTGTTTTAAAAATATTCTAAATTCGTTCAGTAGGAATGTTGATTTATTCTTGAACCAAATCATTAATTTGACCAACGAAACTCGGTATATTTCATGCCTAGGTTACAGGACCCATAAAAAAAGTACCTGGAAGCCAACAAAGGAAACCTCTAAGCGCAACAACTTTTTTTTTGGAAGAATTTAAGCCCATAAAACCGTGTTTCGGTTTGCGGATTCTGCAGGTTGACTTAGCTTGACCTCCTAAATTAGACAACGTATTTTTGTACTAAATTTCATCAAAATCAGACCATTTTTGAACATGTGAGAGCGCGATCAGGCATATATAAATGTATATATATATATATATATATATATATTATTTAATTTACTTTTTTTAAGCATCGATTTCTCCTCGTTCTATCAAAACTCACATAATAATCATATTTGTAAGCAGACGCAGTTCATTTACTACGATTTTCAATCTTTTTTGAAGATGTAAAAGAATATATCCAAAAATCGCCGAGAAATTTCCGTTTTCTCCATTTTTTTTAATGCGGTTTCAGATGAGGTCAGGAAATTGTTATAAGATTCTCTACGTCAAATATTTTTATTTATTTAATTTTTCAGAGGCCGCTACTTAGGCGATTTGCTCTATTAAACCAGTTGAGTGCAAGCAAGATTTTAAATAAAATTTTTTAGTGAAAAACACGAAATGTAAAATTGCAACAAACATCGAAACAATAAACACTATCAAATTAAAAAGGAAACAGAAAAAAACAAACTAAAATTAATAACGACATAGTCATATATATATATATATATATATATATATATATATATATATATATATATATATATATATAGTTAGTTTTTGGTATTGATGAAGGTTAGAAGCAATTTTTGAAACATTCTTTCATGAGTGCAACCTCTATAGCTACATTTCTCTAGAAAGCGCTAAAAGGTTTATCCGTGCTAACAAAATGATATGAAGATATCTTTACCAAATTACAACCTCATATCATTGATACATGATTTGTAAATATTTTTATTTTTACCTCTCTAAACAATAGTTATAAAAAGTGTAATAATATTAATTTTTCATTGTTTTTTTTTTTCAGGTAAGTTCAATAACGAATTGGTGTCTACCGCAGGTAAATTGATAGTTGTAGTATGACAATTATTTTTGATGAGATATAATCAATCATTTCTTTTTACTATTAAATAATAACATTTATTTTTTTAGCATTAATACCTTATTATGAATCTTGATGAAAAGTAGTATGGTTAATGTTTTGCATCAGTAATGGATTAAAAACTACAAAAGCGATATGACTGATTGGTTTTAGGGAGTTTTTTCCCCTCCACACACACACACACACACACACACACATATATATATATATATATATATATATATATATATATATATATATATATTAATAAAACAATGGTGCTCCAGCTATAGAAGCTGGCAGAGAGAAGAAGAAGTCCTTACAAGACTTCGAATTGGACATACACTACTAAACCACTCTCACTTGATGACTTAAAAACACTTATTATCGGACTGCAAAAGACCACATGACATGAATGTGTGTGATTAAAACAACACAACATTACAATGCTTTGGATACCGGGGCATAAAGACATAGGACTAAATACAGACGTGGACAACCACGCTAAAGAGGCTACCTTTAAAGACAACTTTAACATCGGACAATTAACTACACAGGTGTTATGTAACACAGCATGAACACACATATTACAAGATTGGCTAAATCACTGGTCACGGACAGACAACAAATTAAGAGAAAGTAATAACTCAATCAAAGTCTGGCATGATAATGATTTGTCTTTAAATAGAAGAGACCAAGTTGTCCTGACCAGGCTAAGAATTGGACACTCACTCATAACACATTCCTACTTAATGGAAAGACAAGACAGACCCCTGTGCTCCCTGTGTAATGTTCCCCTGACGATAAAACACATACTGACAGACTGCAGAAGACAAGACAGACCCGTGTGCTCCCTGTGTAATGTTCCCCTGACGATAAAACACATACTCACTGACTGCAGAAGACAAGACAGGCCCGTGTGCTCCCTGTGTAATGTTACCCTGACGATAAAACACATACTCACAGACTGCAGAAGACAAGACAGACCCGTGTGCTCCCTGTGTAATGTTACCCTGACGATAAAACACATACTGACAGACTGCAGAAGACGAGACAGACCCGTGTGCTCCCTGTGTAATGTTACCCTGACGATAAAACACATACTCACAGACTGCAGAAGACAAGACAGACCCGTGTGCTCCCTGTGTTATGTTCCCCTGACGGTAAAACACATACTCACAGACTGCAGAAGACAAGACAGACCCGTGTGCTCACTGTGTAATGTTCCCCTGACGATAAAACACATACTCACAGACTGCAGAAGACAAGACAGACCCGTGTGCTCCCTGTGTAATGTTCCCCTGACGATAAAACACATACTCACAGGCTGCAGAAGACAAGACAGACCCGTGTGCTCCCTGTGTAATGTTACCCTGACGATAAAACACATACTCGCAGACTGCAGAAGACAAGACAGACCCGTGTGCTCCCTGTGTAATGTTACCCTGACGATAAAACACATACTGACAGACTGCAGAAGACAAGACAGACCCGTGTGCTCCCTGTGTAATGTTACCCTGACGATAAAACACATACGCACAGACTGCAGAAGACAAGACAGACCCGTGTGCTCCCTGTGTAATGTTGTCCTGACGATAAAACACATACTCACAGACTGCAGAAGACGAGACAATTTACTCATGCCTCAAGACTTCACGCATATTTTACAGTTTTCCGCTGCCGTCTGCCGAGGATATGATCTATTAGTTGATTACTTATAGATCTTCCCCTGGCGAATCCAAGGAGGTATAAAATACTGCTCCTAGTAAGTAGGAGATGGGAGGAGATATGCTCCAGTTGTTCGGCACGCCCAGAACTTCTATCACCGGAAGTCATATCCTATTTAGGACGGCAGCTTTGGGTGGAGATTCGAGCAGGGCAATAGACTTTACTACCGGGATAAAAAAATAATGACGTCACTATTATCCCCGACAGCGAGGTAGAAGGATCATAGGCCATCTACATCAAAATCTAATTTCGAGTAAAACATGAATTAAAATTTCCAATAATCTAATTTATTCAAATGAATTTTTTATGCTGTTTTTAAACGAAACATCGCAAAACATGAGACAAGAAAATGTGCGTTCAATGAGTCAAAATAATGTGTTTTCATTACGATTTGCCATTCTAGTGGTCTAATTTCGGTAGCTTAAAAAAAAAAAAAAAATTAACATTAATTTTCTGCGCCCTCTAAAGATGTTTTTTAAAATTGGTTTAAAGGTGGCCATGGGTCTCCCGTAGTCTAGTGGCTAGCGCGCTGGATTCATAAGCGGGAGATGGTGGGTTCGATTCCCACCTCCGGCAGGAATTTTCTCATCTCAAGGCTCGCTGGGAAAATTCCTCGCTGCACCCTGGATGTCGGCGCTAATGACCTAGAAGTAGATGCGCCGTAAAAAAAAAGAAAAAAAAAAAAAAAAAAAAAAAAAAAAGGTGGCCATGGCATAACTGATAAAACTACCTAAGATATTTTTTAAAAAAAGTATGTAACTTGTTAGTAAAGAAAGAATAACACAATTTGCGAGCTTTAACAATCTGTCAAGATTTATGGGTCGGCGAAACATTATAAAATCCAGAACTGACAACACATAATATTATAAAAATCAATTAATCATGGGAAAATAATAGGATAATAATAAAACAAGACAAAGCATGAATAGTATGAACAAATCTGTACCCCGGGGGTAAAAAACACCATGTCACATATTTGTAATTGTCCAGGAGTACCAATTTTCTATAACTTTGAACTATTAAAATTTGTTTCTTCGTTACTTATAGAATAACTTTAAATTTTTTTTTCACATTTTATTGGCATTAAAAGGTAGTTAGAAGTATTGATCATAGTCAAACAAAACCAAGTCCCCCAAATGGTGTCTTTTGCCTCAAATGAAAAAGGACTGTATTTTATTTTTTACTGTCTTATCTTCGTTATTTATGGGGACAGGAGATAGTGTCCTACGCCATTATATGGATCGAAAAATCCACATTGTAAGAACATGCTGTTAAGTCAATTTAATAGAATAATGGACATGGTTTCCTTTACCTCCGGCAGTAAAAATTTACTTTGACAGTTGGTTGGTTGGCTTGGGCCTTAGGGCAAATAACTTCTATGTCATTATTGCCCGATCTCACTCATGCCACAAACACTTGTGTTTTTTTTGTTTTTTTTTTATGATGTTGTTTATTTCTCGAATAACAGTTAGCTATCGCAAGCCCCTAAGCTCGACAGTTCTGCCGTTTCGTCTACTTTGTCAAGAAAGACCGAGCCCCGGAAACCGTGAAACCGTTCCTAGAAGCAAGTGCTGCGATTGTATGTAAAGCGTTCCAGCTAACGGTTGTCGTCAGTGTCAATACAACCCTCGTGGAATCTTATCTTTACTCGTCAGGTCTATAGAAGAAGCGATGAATCACTCGTCGGACAACTTTCAAAGTGGTAGTATTACTCGGAGACAATGAAGAACTCATTTTGTGTGAGTGTACACACACACACACACACACACACACACATATATATATATATATATATGTAACAAAAAAATAATACTTTTGTCCTCTCCGTAAGAGACAAGTATCTCTCGGTATTGGAAAAAAGTATTATGTTTTTGTATTCGATGATATTTACCTCATTAGAGTTTCTTGGGGTGCTGATTTAAATATGCTATTATATTTGATTTTTAAAAAAATTATAATGCTAGTTTAATTTAAACGTAAGTATATTTTTTAATTTATTTGACGAAATATAAATTATTGTTTAACGAACAAATGAATTGGTTAAAGAATCATGTCGATATCATTTTCTAAACTCGATATATAAAATAATGCATTTTCAACCTATTTTATTTTATTTCTCAGCAGCTAAGGCGTATTGGACGGAACGCTCGGACATGTTTCGACTATTAGCGCGGTTCCTCCCTCCCCCATAGGAAGGAACCCCGCTTATAAGGTTGATACAATGAAACAATCCGGAAGTGCCGACTAGAAAATTTCGCGTTTCAGAACCCCTAGAGACCGAAAATAACGGTGGTTCAAATTTGTATATATATATATATATATATATATATATATATATATATATATATTTGTCTGTTCGCTCATTTCTGGCTTCCCTAATGGTCCGATTGTGATGAAATTTGATACAAAAATCCGTCGTCCAAATTAAAAGGTCAAGTTCGTTAACCAGCAGAATCCGCCCACTGGAAGATGGCGTTTGGGGCGAAATTCGCGCAAAAAAAATCGTAACGCTTACGTTTTTGAGTTCATAAGCTCATGCGTATGGTAAAACGTCGATCTCAAAGCAAGTTTTTTTTATGAATTGTAGCACAAATCCATTTATTCCCATTTGAGAGTCTGTGTAGAAGATAAGCCTTCTCCAGATAAAATCAAATGGTATATATAGAAGATTTATCCTGAATACTTAAAATAACCTATACTGGGTGTTTCAGGGTTTAGTAGCGAAACTGAAAATCTTTCGTCTAATTTGAAAGGTCAAGTTCGTTAACCAGCAGAATCCGCCCACTGGAAGATGGCGTTTGGGGCGAAATTCGCGCAAAAAAAAATCGTAACGCTTACGTTTTTGAGTTCATAAGCTTGTAAGTACTCGTTTCATAGGCTTCTTGGGATAGGAAAACGAATGAAACCATTTTCAAGGCGATAGCTTTAACCGTTTTCAAGAAAATTGGAATAATAGTTTTTGAATACCGTTTTTGGTTTGGGTACTTAGAATCATGGGATTAAGTTGAAACATTTTCTGCATGTTTTACTTTCATTAAAACTAATATGTTTAAATTTTTGTTACGTTTGGAGTTGAGGAAGGGTTAGAATAAAATGTTTTATTAACAGACATAAAAAGTTTTGGTAACTTTGTATACTTTCCTTAATATCTCGAAAAAGGTTGAGAATCTTGGGAAACGGAAGGTGACCATTAGAAAGCTCACTAAATGCTTTACAAAAATGGTTCTGATGAAAGTTTTGATTAGGCGATGTCAATCGGAGAAATAAGTGCTTAAAACTTTAAAGTAATTGATTTCGCTTATTCGAACTGTTCTTTTTGTCTGTTTGTTATTCCTTGTTATTTTTTAATTGCTTATAGTTGGATAATGTATTTGACAATAAAACTGGTTAAGTAAAATAACAAAACCAATTTATTGTTAGAAATATAGATTTCCAGGATTCCAAGACCTTGTAACTAGCGGGACAGTTTCTCGAGGTAGCCGACCCTTCCAGGTAAGATTGTAAATCATGACCTTTCAAGACTTCACTACACACAGGAATGGCGTTAGTGACCTTAAGGGTTGACACGCCATTATAATAATTAATTTAAAAAAAAGACTGGTGGAACCAAAATAATAACTGCTTTTATTTTAATCTTTCCAAATTAGACTAGGGTTATGAACGGAACCGCGCTAAGATGATGCAGTTCCTGCGAGACGGATTTTTTTCGATGTAGAATTGGTGACCCCACGACTGTATACTCCCGATGTTACAATATTTGAGGTATACTTTGGAAGGTTGGCTTCGTCCCTTAAACGTGCGATTGGGCCGATGTAAAAAAATACGTAACGATTTTTTTCACGTGCCTAATAAATATACAAAGTTTCATAAAAATCGGCTCAGACTTGGGGATGTTCCCTTGGTAGTGACCATTTTTTCCCGGACTTTCCTTTTTATCAATGAAAAGCCACTACTCCCCGTGAAAATCAAACCTATATCGAAATTATTTATTATTTTTATCACGCTTAAGTTAAAACCCCATATTCTATAATACGATGGTATCTCTATTTTTCGCTATGTATTGAATGATTCAGAAATTTAAATTTCAATAACTACACAACTTTATTCACGATTAATTTATTTTGAAAAATAACTGATAAAAAACTAAAATAAATTATCTGGATAAAAATTTTTTTGTTATTATAGACAAGACAAATGGCAATGAATTCTCTTCATTGCCGGGAAAATCAACACTTACCCGAAATCGATTGATTATAAACAGCTGATCTGCAGTAGCCATGATTGATCGTTTCAGTCTAGACTTGGCCGTGCCTACAGAAGCTTAAGGCTGTAATGATATATTATTTTAATTGGTCCTGAAGAGGCGTAAAAAAATACGACAAACATGTCGTGGCAAAATAAAGGGAGTTGTGAAGAAAGTGGTGTAGTTATTTATATTTTATTTTTTTTTTATTTTTTATTTATTTATTTTTTTTTTTTACGGCGCATCGACATAATTCTTGGCCATAAGCGCCGACATCCAGGGTACAGCCAGGATTTTTCTCAGCAAGCCCTGAGATGAGAAAATTCCTTCCGCCGGTGGGGATCGGACCCACCATCTCCCGCTTATGAATCCAGCGCGCTAGCCACTAGACCACGGGTGACCCCTTTTTGCCAAATTAAATACAATTCTATGTTCCATTAGTGATTCAAGAAAAATCATTAAATCTGTTATTTGACAGATTACCTTTGTATGTGCTAGTGGATATGGAGATAGTTAGCCGTTGCAGTGATACAAAGACTAGGTATGGTTGGGTTTCAACCATATTCCGTCAGACCTTCAGAAAGAAATCTGCATTGGACGTTTCGGCTGCACTTTGGCAGCCTTCTTCAGCTAAAAAAATAGATATACAACTTATAAGTAACAGGCAGAAATGAGCGTAGTATATACATCATGACAATAAATTTGAACCAATCTTATTTTTAAACAATTAAAATTTGGTAGTTGGAAAGTAAACAACATGTAGAAAGTAATAAGTAAACAGTACAAAAACTAACATTTTTACATTATGAGAAAAACAATCTATTCTATTGAAATACTATTCACTTATAGAATAGATTTATTTTCTCATAATATAAAAATGTTAGTTTTTGAACTGTTTACTTATTACTTTCTACATGTTGTTTACTTTCCAACTACCGAATTTTCATTACTTAAAAATAATATTGGTCCAAATTTATTGTCATGATGTATATACTACGCTCATTTCTGCCTGTTTTTTACTTATAAGTTGAATATATATTTTTTTAGCTGAAGAAGGCTGCCGAAACGTCCAATACAGATTTCTTCCTGAAGGTCTGACTTTTTTTTCTCCTTGCCGAATCCCAACCATATCTTGTCTTCGTTTAAATGTACTAGCTTCAAGAAACGTGGGAAACCTAGCAACATCTTCTTCTTGGTCGCTTCATGACTCGCTATGGATGTTTTGTAGCCAACCTACCGTGAACATAATAACCAGCTTATACTCTTCAATTTATATAAATAATTACGTTTATAATTTACTGTCCGATGTTCCGGACGGTTAACTTCCTCGTGACCCAGCAATAACCCTATTCTTCTTGCAATTGCTGACCTTTGGAAAAGCGCATTCGAAGAAAGACATCACGTTTTCATGGAATTTCTGAAAATATTCATTAAGATCCTTTTCGAGTAAGTTTATGGCCAATTTTTTGTCAAATTATGCTTTCCTAAACGTACTCATATACACTGAGGGACTGCGCAGTCCAAATCTTGATATATTCCTCACCGTTTAAGGGACTTCCTTGAGTTAACTCGTCATAGCAATATCCAAACGGTAACTACCCCCGTGATTAATATATATCCTTTGTAGACTCGTTAAGCGCACGAATCTTTGAAAGCCGAAAAAAATAGTTTGTTCGAGATAAAATGCAATATATTTACTATTATTCCTGACATTACCCGAGTGAACTCGGGTTTTCATGAAGCAGGGAAAAAAATACAGTATCTAGCCAAAAGTAATAGAAAACTGTAGTCTAGTTAATAATTACTAATATGACCTAAAGTACAGATATTGCGGATGATGGCATTAAACATGAGTAAATGTTCAGCACCCGAGTTAATTGGTTTATGGGAAAATCGAAATGACATTTTTACCCGAGATATTTCGGGCCTGGTTCTTCAGCGGTTTAACATATGAAATATCAATACTATATGATATATACTATATTATATTCTGTTTTTTGAAGAAATCAAAATGGATGTGAGAGCCTGTTAAATGTTGCAAGCCTGTTGAGCCACTGTTAAATGTGCAAGGTTAAATACTAATAAAATCAAAATCTCACAGCTACTGGAAACAGTGAAAGTAAAAAAATCACCACAATCTAGCACAACACACAATACAAAATTGTAGGCTTAAGGTGTTGAAAAATAACAAATTAATCAATATTTTTCAATTCTTTATATCAAATGTTTTATACTGGATGTTAAAGTATCAAAGATAAAAGTTTCAATTCTTCGGAAAAAAATGGTGGCGCTGTCTCTGTCGAGCGGAATCCCTCTTTTTTAATTTTTAATTTAGGCGGCCATTTTTAATCTACAACGAAAAACTAAAATTATTTCGAAAGAAGAAGGTTTGTCCAGTTTCTGCGGTCACCCAGTTAATATATTCAAAAAAATCTTAAATCAATGAAGTCACTGCATATTTTTCAGTATTGATTAGATCATTGATTTAGTCAAACAGCAAAAATAAAAAAAATTACAGCGTAATTATTCGGAGGAATATAAAGTGGGCGATAAAGTTTGCAATTTATTATCCACAATTTTATTCTAAAGAGATTATTCGTTTTTTTTTATTTTTATAAAAAAATGTTTTGATCTGAAAAGTCTCATAAAAATGAAGTCCTTGTAACAGACAAATAAGGAAGTGAAATACATTCTCACCTTAGTTCTAATTTTTTTTTTATTGCTTGTCTCTCATGATTTCCTTTTATTACGGTCTCCAAGATCAATCAATCTTTTAATTCGATCTTTCGCAAAGGTGATTGGATTGGATTTGGGTTTCAGGGCAAACAACTTTGTGGTTCTCATTGCCCGATTTTTTTTTTTTTTTTTTTTTTTATATTTTAGGTTATATTTAGTGTTTAGTATAATTTGTGTTGTAATATGAGAAAAGATGTTGTGATGTTGGATTGTTTTACGTTTATTTATTATTTACTATTTAACCATTATTATATCATTATTTTTCCATGTTAAATTTCATTTAAGCTATTCTATACACAACCTTACATACTAATATATACACATATATTATCTTCTATTTTCATGCAATTTATTTTTTTATATTTGTATTTATTTATTTATTTTTTTTTATTTTTTTTTATTTATTTATTTTTTTTTATTTTTTTTTTTTTTATTTTTTTATTTTTTTATTTTTTTTTATTTTTTTTTTTTATATACAACCTTACATACTACTATGTACATATTATTGTCTACTATTTACAAGCAATTTTTTTTTTTTTTTTTTTTTTTTTTTTTTTTTTTTTTTTTTTTCTTTTCTTACATGCTATTCTATACACTACCTTACATACTAATATATACACATTATTATCTTCTATTTTCATGCAATTTTTTTTTTTTTTTTTTTTTTTTTTTTTTTTTTTTTTTTTTTTTTTTTTTTTTCTTACATGCTATTCTATACACTACCTTACATACTAATATATACACATTATTATCTTCTGTTTTCATGCAATTTATTTTTTTATTATTTTTTTTTTTTTTTTTTTTTTTTTTTTTTTTTTTTTTTTTCTTTTCTTACATGCTATTCTATACACTACCTTACATACTAATATATACACATTATTATCTTCTGTTTTCATGCAATGTATTTTTTTTTTTTTTTTTTTTTTTTTTTTTTTTTTTTTTTTTTTTTTTTTTTTTTTTTTTTTTTTTTTACATGCTACTCTATACACTCTACCTTACATACTAATATATACACATTATTATCTTCTATTTTCATGCAATTTTTTTTTTTTTTTTTTTTTTTTTTTTTTTTTTTTTTTTTTTTTTTTTTTTTTTTTTTTTTTTTTTTTTTTTTTTTTTTTCTTACATGCTATTCTATACACTACCTTACATACTAATATATACACATTATTATCTTCTGTTTTCATGCAATTTATTTTTTTATTATTTTTTTTTTTTTTTTTTTTTTTTTTTTCTTACATGCTATTCTATACACTCTACCTTACATACTAATATATACACATTATTATCTTCTATTTTCATGCAATTTTTTTTTTTTTTTTTTTTTTTTTTTTTTTTTTTTTTTTTTTTTTTTTTTTTTACATGCTATTTTATACACAAATTTACACATTATTCCCTACTATTTACATGCATTCATACTACATTCATGCTACTTCATCCACATTCTTAGATACTATCCTATATACATTTTTACCTACTGTTTACAATCAGGGTAATTTATTTTTCTGTGCTAACTACATGCAATTTTCCTGATTACACATTTTCCCTATTTACATTCTACTTCATTTTAATTTATATATATTTCTGTATTTCATTAAAAGATATAATTATACAACGAAACATAATCATTTCATATTTCGTTATATAATTCTATCCTTTTTAGGAATTTTATTACATTATTTAATATATCTGGATTGTCACCCAAAGCATCTCTTACGTTTATAGGAATGTTCAGTTCATTTAATTCATTCCTGTAATGCTGGCATTGAGACAACAGATGCTTTATAGTCAATGTTTCGCTGCACCTTGGGCAATTTGGAGGTTCTTCTCTTGCCATCAGATATCCATGGGTGATTCTGGTGTGTCCAATCCTCATTCTGGCTATGACTACCTCCTCTCTTCTATTTTCCCTTGATGACGAGGACCAGGATTCTACGTTGTTTTTTATATCTTTTAGTTTGCTCTGCTCCACCTCTTGCCACATATCTTCCCAGTTTCTCTTTATTTTGTCTTTTAAAGGGAGATATAGTTCATTTCCCGTTAATGGGGTCGGCGTGATTTTCCTCAAGTTGTGCGCTTCTTTTGCAGCCATATCTACAACCTCATTACCGTTAATTCCTATGTGGCTGGGAATCCAAATGAATTCGACAGAGTTTCCTTGCAGTTTGTGTGTGTGGAAGTAAGTTTGTATTTTTTGAACGATTGCATTTTTTGAATGCATGTCTTGTAGGCTGATTATAGCACTTAAGGAGTCTGTGCAGATCACTATATTTGTCTGGGTTGACTGGAGATTTTGATATAGGGCTAGTCCAATTGCGGTGAGCTCAGCAGAATAAATGCTGCAGAGTTTGTTTAATTTGCACTTTGTTATTGTTTCTCCGTTATATGTTGCGCAAGACGTGGAGTCATTAATTTTTGAACCATCGGTGAATATTATTTTGGCTCCTTGCTTTTGTCTTATAATTTCATTGAATTTGCACTTTGCTTCATGAATTGGCATAGTTCCTGAGCTTTTCTTGATGATTCTTGTGAGTTGGGTGTTTATTTTCGGAAGTTCTATGGTCCAGGGTGGGAAGGTAGGGGGTGGTGGTAGGTTTATGTTATGTTGTAGTAGGAATTCTGTTATGGTATTTAGCCTGATTCCTATTGGTTTTGTGGATGTAGGTTTGCTCTCAAATTTTCGGCTGTATCTTCTATTGAATACGTATGGGTAAGTTGGATGTGTTGGTTGAATTGCTAGTTTGGACATATATCGGGCAGCCAACTGTTGTCTTCTGAATAGCAGGGGGGGTAATCCTGCATCTACGCACATGCTGAGAATTGGACTGGAACGGAAGGCTCCTATTGCTGTTCTGATCCCTGCGTGGTGAATGGCATCTAGTTTGTTCAGCACAGTAAGTCTGGCCGAGCCATATATGATGCTTCCGTAGTCAATCTTGGCCAGAATTACTGCTTTGTAGATGGTTAACAGGGATTTTCGATCGGCACCCCAGGTTGTGTTTGCCAATACTCTGAGGAGTTTAAGTCTATCCGCTGAGCGTTTTTTCAGATCGTTTATATGTTCCTCCCATTTTAGTTTTGTGTCGAATGTAAGTCCTAGGAACCTGATTGTCTCTGTGTATCTTATGGGTGAATCATACAACTTTATGGTGGGTTGGTTTGGGGTTGTTCTTCGTCTGGAAAAAAGCATGCATTTCGTTTTATCAGGAGAGAATTTGAAGCCTGTCCTTTCCGACCATCTCTGTAGCTTTGTTACGGCTACCTGTAGATGTTTTTGAATAAATGGTAGGCTTTCTGATCTACAAATTATGGCAAAGTCGTCGACAAATAATAACCCTTGAACTCTAGATGTTATGCAGTTTGTAATTTCGTCTATTGCTATGGTAAATAATGTGGTGCTCAGGACGCTACCCTGGGGGACTCCTGTATCTTGGACTTGAAAACTGGAGAGCGTGTTGCCAACCTGTACTTGGAAAGTTCTGTCCTCCAGAAAACTTTGGATGAAGGTAGGCAGGTTTCCTCGCAATCCCCAGGAGTGTATTTTCTTCAATATCCCATATCTCCATGCTGTATCAAAAGCTTTATGGATGTCGAAGAATATCCCTATAGCATGTTGTTTGTTTATAAATGTTTCCTGTAGGTATGTGTCCAGTTTCACCAGATTATCGATAGTGGATCTTCCTTTCGTGAAACCGCATTGTAGGCCATTCAGGAGCTTGTAGTTTTCCAGAACCCAGCCAAGTCTTCTATTTACAATTCTTTCAAGAATTTTACACAAGCAGTTGGTGAGTGACACTGGTCTGTAGTTTGTGGCTTCGCTTGAGCTTTTTCCAAGCTTGGGGATTGGGATAACGATTGCGTGTTTCCATGTCTTCGGTATGTTGCCGGTCTGCCAAATTAAGTTAAACAGTTGGAGGATTTTGAGTTTGGATGATTCTGGTAGTTTTTGGATCATTTCGTATGTCACTTCGTCTGGGCCGGGGGATTTTCCTGTAAGTCTGGCTATTGCGGATCTGAATTCGGACATAGTGAGGGGGGCGTTGTAGGGCATAGTATTTTCAGCGTCATCATGAAAGTGGATCAGTTCGGATTCTTGTTCAGTTTTGTATTCTGAAAATTTTGGTTCGTATCTGTGGTTCTGGTTGCTAAAGACGGTAGCAAATTCTTCTACTATATCCAGTTCGTTTGTGTTGAGCTTTCCGTTTACATTTATGTAGATTGGAGGTCTCTGGTTTTTCCCGGTAATAGCGCGGACTTTGTTCCATATTGTTGCTGAAGGGGTAGAGGAGTTTATGGTGGATACATAATTTTTCCAGGAATTGGACTTGGTCGTATTTATGATCCTCTTGCATTTTGCTTTCTCCCTTTTGTAGTTGATAAGGTTTTCTACGGACATATTTCGGGTGAATTTCCTATATGCCCTTCGTCTGCTTTTAATAGCATCCTTGCATTCTTGGTTGAACCATGGCAAGGATCGGCGTCTAGGATCAGAATTTGTTTTTGGGATGGCTTGGGATGCTGCGTCAATGATGGTTTGGGTGATTATTTCGCTTGCTTCTTTTGTGTCATTTGGGAGAGGCCCACGTATAACTGCAAGTTGTTGAAACGTGTCCCAGTCTGCATTACTCATTTTCCATCTTACTTTCTTGGTTGGATTTGGTAAGTCGGCGTAGCTTGTTATAAGTATGGGGAAATGATCGCTGGAGTATTGGTCTGGGAGTACATTCCATGTGGCATGTTTTATTATGTGGCTGCAGCAGGTTGAAACATCTATTGCTGATAGGGTTTGATATGTATTACTGAGGTAGGTGGGTTCTCCAGTGTTAAGGATATGTAAGTTGTTGTCATAAATAGCCTTTTCGATAATGTTCCCTCTATTGTTATCGGTCTTCGATCCCCAATATTTTGAATGGGCATTCATATCCCCCAAGAAAATCAGTGGTTTCTGGAGTTGTTTGATTAGTTGGTCTATGTCCTGGTTATTCAAAGTGTTGCTGGGTGGGAGGTAAATATTTGCTATTGTAATGGGAATGTCTGTTTGGGTTTGGATTGCTATTGCTTGGAGGTTGGTTTGAACGGCGACTATTTTGAATGGTATTTTGTTTGATATGGCGATAAGTACCCCGTTGCATGCTTTCCCCCCGAGGAGGTAGTCATAGCGGTGAATGTTATAGCCCTTAAGTGTGAAGTTGTCAGATTCCTTTAGGTTGGTTTCTTGTAGACAGATGAAATCTGGTGAGTAGTCCTGTACTATTAGTTGCAGGTCGCTTTGGTGTGTTCTTATCCCGTTACAATTCCACTGAATTAATTTAAAGTTATTTCCGTGATTACTATACATTTAGGGTGAGATTTGTTCCATTAATATACATATATATATATACACACATATATATACATATATATATACACATATACATACACACACATACATACCCTCATACATACACATAACGACATAAGATATAATAAATAGCGTAAAATAGAATAGAAATGAAATAGAAATGGATAGCAATAATAATATAATAGTAATAAACATGAATGAGAACATATAGATAAATTTTCTTAAACTTACATAAATATTTATAAACAGTAGCATGTGGATATATTTTCCAGGTGTTATCAGAGTGTAGTGCGTGGAATGATATGTTTCAATATTGTTTTGGTTTATGCGAATATATATATTTTTTTTTTGTGTTGAGGGTATATTTTTTGATAAATAGTTAGGTTCCATATACATTGTTTTGTATTGTTTGTACATAATATAAATTTTATTTCGGGGAATCCACATCCATTTTATCATTTTCTTTCTTTCTTTGTGGTTTGGGTGTGTTGGCCGAGCTAGGTCGGGATTGTTTGTTTGTGAGTACGGGTGGAGTTTTCTTATTAGGGAGTTTAGTACTGATAGTGGGTATTGTAGTCTTGGACTCTGGCTTCTTATCGTCTGCCTTGCTGGGAGGAGTAGAGGCAGCCGAACCACTAGGGAGAGGTGGGGAAGTAGAGATAGCTAGGAGGGAGGGGATAGTGGTGGTAGGAGGAGGAGGGAGAGGTGGGGAAGGAGAGAGTACAGGAGGGAGTGAGAGGGTATGAGGGGATGAGAGAGAGGGAATGAGGGGTAGGGAGGAGAGGGGAGGGGAGAGGGGTGGGGAGCTCGCAGCTCCAGTCTTCCTATCGCTTCCAACTAAGGAAGTTGTGTGAGAACTTTTATTAA
The DNA here is from genome assembly GCA_946811695.1 of Gonocerus acuteangulatus. Lineage (NCBI taxonomy): Eukaryota > Metazoa > Arthropoda > Insecta > Hemiptera > Coreidae > Gonocerus > Gonocerus acuteangulatus. The sequence goes on from OX328129.1 coordinate 66,842,401, forward strand.
TTTTATGTTCAAATAAATCTGTTTGTATTCCTATTTCTGCTGTTGCTGTCTTTTTGGTATTTGTTCTTAATAGAATTTCAGAATATTTGGGTGTTTTTAGTAATAGATTTTGGGGTACGTTATTAAAAAATTTCTTTTTAGCTGATCCGTAGGTTATTTTCTCATTTATTTGTATTTTTTTAATTTCTTTTTCAATTGTGAAATTTGGGCAGTTTTTGTCAAAACTATTGTGTGCTCCTTTGCAAACCGCACACATCACCGGGCCACTGCAGGCTCCCTCGTGTTTTGGGTTGCTACAAGTGCTACACAGGAATGGTTTTGTACAGAAAAATTTTACATGCCCGAATTGTAAGCATCTCGTACACCTAGTTGGGTTCGGGTAATAAGGTTTTACAGGTATGTTAAGGTAACCAACTTTAATGTTTCGCGGTAGGTCGGGAATTCCAAAGGTGAGGAGGTAACTATGGGTGTTTATTACTTCATTGTTCCTTTTAATAGAAAAACGGTGAATATCCGTCACATTTTGGGATTTTAATTCCATTTTTGCTTCCTCTATATCTACCACGTCCAAGTCGTAGCAGCGAATCACTCCCTGGCTACTATTTAATTTAGAATGTGGGATAACTTCAACTTCCATGTCATTACATAATTTACTACAACTAATTAGTTTTTTGGCTTGCCCTTCATTAGTAACCTCTACAAGTAGGGTACCTTCCTTCAGTTTTTTAATCGTCTTAACTGTACCGACGAACCCAATCACTGCTTTATTTATAAAGAAAGGGCTAATTTTATTAAAATTTCCTTCTCCCTTCCGTTTAATAATTAGGAATTTTGGAATATTTTCCATAGTTGGGGCATTTTCTGAATCCGCCGTCGAGGGGGGGGATAGCGACGGCGGGGTATCTACCCTAGGCCGTTTGTCGGGCGGTTTTCGCATCTTAGCTGGAGGTAAGAATGCGAATGAATATATAGAATTTTAATATTTCACCAATACTGAGTGGAAAAAAGAACAAACAAAAAAAAATATCAGAGAGAACGTAATTTATTATCGAGAAAAAGAACTAAATTGATGATTACTTGTAGGAGAGACACCCAAGAAGAACGAAAAACAACAAAAAAATAAAGAAAAATAAACGGTACCTTACATTCTTTTACATTGTTAGTGTAAAAGAATAAGAATTTGAGTATAGAAAGTCAATGCCTGTCTCCTGCCTGTCGAGGGAAGCTCAGCTAATCCTTCGGACCGATGCTCTCACGTCGGGGGCTTGAAACTGACTGATGCTCGCAAAGGTGATTATAGCGTGAAGAAATTATAATAATGTCAATTAATAATAACATCTGCTTTAATAGTTGGAGGTTTTATTACTAATGATACAGGAAGTGTTTATGCAAAGAATTGCACCGTTTACAGTTGCATACTGAAACCCTCATTACGCCGTGGTCGAGCTGGCCTGGAATGTAGAAGTACAGTCAGCTGCAGCTAATGAAGTCATTGGAAAATTATTTTATGTCTTGTAAACAAGTAATAAATGTAAAAAATAATAAACTGTTTTTATTAAGATGTCAATTTATCAAAAAGTCCTCACCGACACATAGTGGTGCCAAACCGTTGTTGCCGATTTTGAGCGAAAAAAACTGTGGGTATTTGAATCTTTCTGATGTAGTTATCATTTTTTATGTATACTGAGTCAAGACCACTACTAATTCGATAGAATAGTTATTTTGGAAGATAAAGGGCTTTTATATCAAGAGAAACCTGAAAAATAGTCAAATTTCAAAAATTCACGTATTACTCAATAAGTGAAAATATGGGTAATTATAAATGTATTTATATAATTAGTATTATATATTTTTATATTTTATTTCTATAATTTATATATTTATAGATTTATATATAGCTAAGTCGACGAATTAGCTAAGAGTGGTGTAAAGGAAGGAGTACATTACCCATTCATTCCACGGTCCGATGTTTTAGCTCAAGTAAAAGACGGAATCCTGTCTTCAGTGGGAAAGAACATGGAAAGAAACTTCTGATAACAAACTAAGGGAAATAATGGGAACCCCCAGGACTTGGAGATCTTCAGTTTGTCCAACCAGAAGGAAAGAGATTGTGTTAGCCAGGTTGCGAATTAGGTATACAAGGCTTACACACTCTTACCTCATGTCTAAAGATGAACCATCCAACTGTATAAGCTGTGGAGTCCTCCTCACGGTGGAGCACATACTTACAGAGTGCTTAGCATACCAATCTGAAAGGAATCGGTTCAAAATTGATGGCACCTTAGACGAAATTCTAGGGGATTATCCAGAAAAAATCATTAACCTGTTTAAATTCCTAGAGCCTACAAATTTAACAGACAAAATTTAACATAAAACTGTATTTTGCTGATACAGAATATTCTAACAAAATACAGTTTTTTTAATGATTATTTAATATTTCGTTTTTTTTTTTGTTTTTTATTATTATTTAATTTTTATTCTAATATCAATTTATAGTAATTGTAAATGTCTCCATATTGGAACAAACAACAACGTCAATAACTATGAAATGACAACTTTAATACGTTAAGTATCCTCTTGGGTCTTACTTTCACAGGGTGACCATGACCCATTGTGGTTGATATTGCCTTTAATACGTTAAGTACCCTCTTGGGTCTTACTTTCACAGGGTGACCCTGACCCATTGTGGTTGATATTGCCTTTAATACGTTAAGTACCCTCTTGGGTCTTAGAATAGTTAATGATATTACATAGGTTGTTAATTTATTCATCTGAGAACTAGAAAATACATTTGGAGGTATATATATATATATATATATATATATATATATATATATATATATATAAATATATATATATATATATACCTACCAATTGAGTAAAACATGATGTTTTTAAATTGAATAATTGCTGTTTTTCTCGGATTTCGTAATACAAAGCCGTTTTATCTTCGAAAATAATTTTTCTATCGAATTGGTAGTGGTCTCATTCGACTGATCAAAATAATATATCTAAACCGATACCGACACCAAAACATGTGAAGTACCTCCTGTTTTTTTTTTCCGAAATCAGGAGTTTGGCACCACTGTGTGACGACGTAAGCTGGTTTACTCCCTTCGGAGAAAGCGCGCTAAAATTAAGGAGAATAATAAGGCTTAATAATGGAGGAGTTTAATAAACTGGTGAAGCGTATTAACTCTATACGCAATATAACTGAGCGACAAACATCTCCGCGTATGACTCATGAAAGCAAACGTTAAAACGCCAATTTGCAGATAACCTCAATTACTTTCGACAGACGGGTATTTTAATGCTGCAGTATTTGGATGCTGATCGTTCGCGATGAGTCAATAATATATTCCAAAGAGGTAGACAGCAGAGAGCCTGACCTCCATATTGGGTTATTATGACGTCAGCAAGGGCGGTTTATATCTACCATTGTGATTCCGACACTACTTCGTCTTACTCTTCATTCATATACTCGACGGGATTTTTTTTTTCTAAAGTTGTAATCTCCGTTGCGTCTGGCATATTTATTGACCAATAACCTAATTAAGATATCTAATAAGCTGCCTTTGTTTGAATTATGAATGATTTTAAACTACCTTACATATTTATATTGCGGATTATTGAATGATTCTAAATAAGTAACCATCAGTGGATAAGTAGTTTTCTTACGACTATAGTTTTCTGCAATAATAGGTTGCTTTACTTTTTAATTATTATTATTATTATTTTTTTTAAGTAATAAGTTGTATCTGTCTAATTATATATATATATACATACACACACACACACACACACACACACACACACACATATACATATATTGTGTCAGTTTAGGTCCAAACGATAACCACATAGTACTAATTTGATTTATGAATGCACGCAAACACGACAAATACGGAAATATTTTAAAAACAAAATATATTAAAGACTGGCCAATCAGTCCCAAAAATCGTTTTTCTGATAATTTGCCCATTTTTAATTAAATAACCAAAAATATTTATCAACTGAGAGAGGAAAGGGACACTTCCTGAAAAGAGCACGTATTAATCTTTATGAGAAATGAACATTTTTATAATTTTGTTTATTTAATAAAAAGTTTTTTGTTTTGTATTAAAAAAACAAATTGAATTAACGTCAGTCAATAACTAACTATATTTAAAATATTTTAGACGCACAAGGTATTCAAAAAATGGCATGGATTGTGCAGAAAATGGGAAATAATAAAAAAAGAAAAAAAGCGAGGATTAAAATTAAGCTGTACTTATTTTGACCTTGTGTTGAGATTATGTTTCATCTTCCTAGTGAGCCGGCTCTTAGATTATATATATATATATATATATATATATATATATATATATATATATATATATATATATATATATATGTTTATGTTTTCCGGTAGTGGGTTTGCTTAATTCCAGAAGGTGAAACAAAATTCAGTCTTCCCACAAATTTTCTTTATTTCGCACTAGGCCTTATATTTTTTGGTTAGCACCTGATGATGACACATTTGTGTTGAAAGGCCTAGTGCAAAATAAAGAAAATTTGTGGGAAGACTGAATTTATTTTCACCTTCTGGGATATATATATATATATATATATATATATATATATATATATACATATATATATATACACAGGGTGTACCAGTATATTTGTCCACCCCCTTTTCCCCCTAGAGTTGTTGGAATTTCGAAATGAAACTTGGTAGCTCTTAGTTATGTTGCATGAGGTTACTTTTGAAGGTTTAGTTGACTTTGTAACATTCTCCATTTTTCTCCAGCGCATCTAACTCTTGATTTTCCAATGGCGGCAGGTATTTTTTTATGACGAATTCTAATAGAAAATTTAATTTTAAGACTAATTTATTCTAAGACATCTTTTGATCCGACGCACCGTTTGCGCGTAAAACGCAAAAAACTGAAAAATATTGCCCTTTTGTAGACAAATTCCTATTTATCACTGAAACCAAGCCTTGTACGTAAAAACACCTCAATGTAAACGTTGTAGCCTATTAATTTTCCTTTCAGATGATACCAAGATCAAAATTGTAGATGAAATATTTAACGGGGTATTATGAATGAAAACAAAGGCAAATTTTTTTTTTAGTTTTATGATATAATAATTTCATATGGAAAAATAAATTTATTCTGTTCTGTTTTATAATAATTTTTATATACTTTTTTCATAAAGTAAATAAGTACTTTTTTTTATTGTTTATGTCAGCTACTTTTTTTTTCTATTGATATCGATTTTCTGAATTGTTACTTTTTAAAACTTTTAAGGTATATTTTTCATTCATAATATCCCGTTAAATATTAAACCTACAACTTTGATCTTGGTATCACCTGAAAGGAAAATTAATAGGCTACAACGTTTGTATCGAGGTGTTTTTACGTAAAAGGCTTGGTTTCAGTGATAAATAGGAATTTGTCTACAAAAAGGCGATATTTTTCAGTTTTTTGCGTTTTACGCGCAAACGGTGCGTCGGATCAAAAGATGTCTCGGAATAAATTAGTCTTAAGATTAAATTTTCTATTAGAATTCGTCATAAAAAATACCTGCCGCCATTGGAAAATCAAGAGTTTGATGCGCTGGAGAAAAACTGGAGAATGTTACAAAGTCAACTAAACCTTCAAAAGTAACCTCATGCAACATAACTAAGACCTACCAAGTTTCATTTCGAAATTCCAACAACTCTAGGAGGAAAAGGGGGTGGACACATATACTGGCACACCCTGTATATATATATATATATATATATATATATATATATATATATATATATATATATATATGTTTGTATGTATGTATGTAAAATTACAAAATACTTGATTACTTGATACAATACTGTGATTAGTATTAAACCAACACCAACACAACAATGATAAAAATAATTCATAAAATGTGTTATGTGATATGTCAACAAGTATCAAATTTAATGAAGATATAATTCTTCAATATCTATAAACAACCTTTGGATTCATATAATCGACAACCAATCCTCATCAGCAATTCAAGCAGGTTCTATCCTATAATCGACGGTAGATCTCCGAAATTATTACGAAACAAGCAAGTTTTTTTTATCGGTATTTTATAATCCTTGCACAATATATGACGTGTGCCCCCAGTGAAACCACCATATAGATAGGTATAATTTCTCTACTATTAATTTGACTAAAAGAATAAATTAAAATATTTTAATCCATACTGATTACTGGTTCATTCATGTTTTATTCATTCATAAATATTTTATGTCAGGCGAAGTTTTTAGTTGAATGAAATCTGTATAACTATTAAATCTGTCGTATTTAATTTTTTATATCGGTTCTAAGCTTAAGTTTTAATAATATGTTCTTTATTAAGGAACAACGCAACACAGGAAACGCTACAAAAACTGATCACAGTCCAGGATCGAATGCTGAAAAACAGAAATAGATGGAAATGTTTGAAGCACAATTTTTGACTTCATAACTTTGTTTGGACTAGTTAGGACGTGAACATACCAAAATCCCCCCCCCCCCCCAGTCTTTGAGCCTCGAAGAGGGGGGGGGGAAGAAGATCCCATTTTTTGGAATTTCGCTTTTATCTTGGAAACCATGCATCCTAGATACATGACTATTTAAAACAAAATGAAAGCTGATTATATCTATATATATAAAAATCACGTGTCTGTCTGTTTGTCTGTTTTTCTGTTCGTCTGTTTGTCTGTTTGTTCCTTATACAAATCCACACCGTTTGACTGATATTGACCAAACTTCGCACATAGATACGTCTTGATCCGGGAAATCTCGTAGTCTAGCTCAAAATCTTCTAGGATTCATAGTTTGGAAGTAACGAGTTCGAAACTGTCATATACAGAAGAGTTTATAGTCAGAAATCGGCATTTTCTTTCCAGTGTTGCCCCTCCTTCTAAGAAGAAGTGCAATACAAAACCTTTGTTTGTTTATCTAAATAGTAGGTTTATATTCTCAGAGTTTGGACAAATATCATATAAGATATCATATAATAAAATATCATATTTTTTAAGATTAATTTTCTTAATATCAGATCAGTTTTCTTCATATTAAATCAATTTTGATTTGATTGCCTAGGGCAACACTGCTCTAACCAGAATATAGACTAATATCGTATAAATAAGTATATCATAAAAATGTTCTGTGTTTATCTAATCATAATTTGGACTAATATATTATAATTAAGTGTTCATGTTTCTATTCAGAACTTTAATAATTTCAATACTTTTGTTGAGAGAGTTTTTTTATCTCTTTAGTAAAGGAAGGTTGCAATGTCGGTTATAGTATTCGGTGTCTCTCACTCGCTTTTCTGTTTAATGAATAAATGAATATTTACTGGTATTTGATGGAGAGGGTTTTAGGATGTGGAAAAACACTTAACTTTTTTATTGAAACTGATGAAGTGTGTAAATAACAATAAGAACAAGGCTAAAAGTATTTTGGAATTGTTTACACTGATGTGGACCTTTTTTTAACTATGAGTCTCAAAGGTGAAAAATATTTTGTTTCATTTATAGATGATTATAGTAAGATTGCTCTCATGTTAATTTCTTCATAATTGTTCAGTATTGTTTATTGTTATTTAAGTGTTTAGTGATGAATTCCCTTTGTCGCGGTCTCACTCTAATAAATAGTAAGATTGCTAGGATTTAAACTATTAAACCTAAAACAGAAGTTTTTCATTCCTTTGTTCAATAAGTAAATGAGGTCGAAAACTTAGGAAATAAGAGAATTGGTATTGTGAGATATGACATTGGTAAGGAATATTTAAATTGTAAGAATTATGACTACCAAAAAAAAAAAAGGGTATCATAATTAATCCCTGTACCTCATATGTTCATGAATTAAATGGTGTGATTTACTAGAACAATTATGAATATATCTCATTGTTTACTGGCAGAAGCTATTGTAGAAAAAAATGTTGGCCAGAAATGGTCTGTGAAGCAACTTATTTGAAAAATCTCTCTTTAGCTAACACCATTGACAATAAAATACCCTATGAAAACTGTTTTGGAAAGAAACCAGATGTTTCTAACTTTAATTTATATGGTAGTAAAAATTTTGTTAGGAAACCAGAACAAATAATAACTTCTAAATGGGATAAAAAGGTGAATATGTGCATTTTAATCGGTTATAGTGAAGTGGGATATAAAGTACTTTTGAATAATAAAATCATTGTCGCTAGGCATGTTGATGTTACCCAAGAAAACATAAGCTGTATTGGATTGGCTGAGGGTGAATCTGATAAAGTTCAAGCGATTGTGATTTTTGGGATAGAGAAAAAGATAGTTTGAAATAAAATAATGCTTGAGATTTTGTTGAAATAAGAAAGTTGAAGATATCAAATGGGTCTAAATGTTGTTCAAACAGATGGATGTAGGGACTATATTCTTTAATGATCATTTAGAAGGAAAATCCACCACTGGTTTTCTTATTAATAATTTCTTATACATTGGTAATGTATTATACTGGAAATCGAGAAAGAAAAAAGATCTTACAGAAGAGTCTACATATGCAGAATATGTACCTTTAAGTTTAAGGTTCCAAGATTTTCCAAAAAGATAGAACGTTTTGTTTAAAACATAAAGATTTTTTTAAACATTAAAAACTCCTTTGTGAACAATGTCATTTTGTAAAGGACTTAAATTTATGAACTTTAAATTAATTCTCTCACATACATATGCAAATATTATTAAAATATTATATTAAATGTTGTTATATTTAACTTATTTTTTTATTCGCATATAGATAGATGTACATAATAAATTACATAAATGTTTATAATCATACAAATGAATGTATATAAATGAATTAATTTTTACCACGTTTTGAAACATTATTTTATTATTACAAGAGCTGTATGGTTTAGCAACCCTATTAATTTGGGCAGCCTCACTTTAATTTTTTTTTAATAAAGTTATTCTTAATGCATGCTATTTTTTTTTGCAGATAAATTAATGTATTAAAATATTATTTTTATAAGAAGAGGAAGTCACGTGAATTGTGGTGTTCTAATAAATGAATAAGTAATTAAATTTTCCATGCAATTTTTTATTAATTTAATATCCATAATAATTTAATCATTATATTCTGACATATGCTTTCTTTTGTCTGAGATAGTTATATCCTCTGACTGTCAACATTTAGTCGGAGAGCTGGTAACGCACATTTCATGAAGTGTTTTATGCACCTTGGAATTTTGGTGTATTGCATGTCGTGGATAGGTAAGGCATGTATGTGTAGCCTGGACATACCTTGGAACACCAGGTACTGCACATAGGGGAAAGGTGTTAAAAAAATATGTCACTAAAATGGTATTTTATTCAGAAGCCAACAATCTTTAATGTATAATTAAGGCAAGTTGCTTTATTTCTAGAACTACCACAACTGTCCTGTCCAGATGATTGGTGCTCTCACTCACTCTTACGGTTACACGCAGTGTATTGCAGTCTATCATCGGCTGAATTTATTTTCATGTTTGCTGATTACTAAACCTCACAAAAAGTGTCTGCCCTTTTGTAATTATTTTCAATTATGGTGTTTAAATAGCAGTGTGAAGAAGAGACTTCATTTAATATTACAAAAACCCACTTCGGTTTTTTTTTTTTTTTTTTTATATGTATCCCACTTAAAAGTGTCTGCCTTATATATTATTCATTATAGAATTGCCTTAATTTTACATTGAACACTTATGGCTTCTGAATAAAACACTATTTTTGGCCCATAGTTTGTTACTGATTACCATGCGCAGAACCTGGTGTTTCAAGGTATGTCCAGCAACCATATACTTAACTTTTTATCTACACTAGAGACCCACTATACGACAATTTCAAGGCACATAAAACACTTGAAAAGTGTGTTACCAGCTCTTGGACTAAATGTTTAAATACGGTTGCAATTCTGGTAAAAATATTGTTGCTCGCCAAGTCAATGTCGTTATTGAAATTCCCAAATACCTTTAATTCATTGTTGTCCATAACTGCAAGAAAAATATCTTAAATTTGTTTTTATTCTTAGAGGCCCCTATTTCCTCTGATAGAAGGACTATCCTTATAGAAGAGTGCATGAACCATAAAATTTGAAACAGAAGCTTTAATAGAAAGGAAAAAAAAAGTGAACAAAAATATGTGAAAGTGTATGTGAAACAACAAACTATGTTTTTAAAACTTTCCTTTTGGCATACATAACATAAACCCTGCACGACTTACCTACTTTTTCATTCATAAAAAAAACTCAGTTACGGATTATTACATGAACAAATAAACAATATAACATATTAATATTATATTTGCGCAAGGTTGAGGTTTTAGCTTTAGATGCGAAGACCTTAAAATAAATAAATATTATATTTAAAAAAAAAAATCAATGAAAATAAAGAATATCGTTTCAGTTGTAGGTTTTGACAACTTATAACTAATCATAACCTTAATTAAATGCCTCATTTGTATTGCTATTTTTTATGAATATTTATTTATGGACCACATATTTTTTTTTTCTTTAAAAAAATTAAACACAGGGAGTTTGGTTTGGATTTTCTTTAAAACGGTATTGCAATTAAATTATTTGGAATCACTTAATTGTAATACCATTTTAAAAGTAAGGGTACTTTTTAAAAAATAAGGATCAATTTAATTTCCACCCCACTTTCTCTAAAAAAAAAATGGAAAATAACTTTTTCAGCCGAGCTCTCAATTTATTATCTTATATTCTCATAATTTGGACCAATATAATATAATCATTCATTTTTTAAAATATATAATATAAAGTAGGCGTACCATGGAAGCTGGGTTACAACTATTTAATATGAAGCATGTGTAGCATGGTACACCCGGCTACAGATATTTAATATAAAGTAGGTGTAGCATTGCACACCGGGTAACAGCTAGTTTTCTATAAGTTTTACTTAATTAGGTTTTTCGTGATATCTTTACTTTTCAAGGTATCCTCCATTGAAAAATGTAATGTTTGGAAAAAACTTTTGCCGCACATTTTTGACCAGAGAACTCCTCAATGAAACCCCCAAAATATAAATGCCGGTTATAGGATTGTAAACCATTACATACAATTGAAATAAATATGTCACTTTAAGAATTTTTCTTTAAAAATTAAAACAATTTCTTATGAATTGACAAATGAATCTTTCAATTTATCATCATTTTCAGTCAACTACGTCCGAAAATATGCTCCATTATGTAAAAAAAGTGAGATTGTATAACCTCACATTAAAAGAAGATTTAGACCATCATGGAGGCATTTGTGGAAGCATTGTTTCCGAAATATAAGCGAAAAACCGGAAAATGGCACCTCCGGCTCAAAGGTTACGGGCAAGGACTTTTGATATCTTCACCTCCTACGTAATCCAAACGAGGTCAACAATTTTGTTCCAAACATTTCACTCTATAACTTTGTTGCCTGGACTATTATGTCTCTTTTTAAGCCTGGGGAAGGCATTTTGTGGTCAGGCAAGAGAGATAGTGTTTAATATTTATTAATACTTAGCCAAATCTAAGGCTAAAAACATTTTAAAGTAAAGTTAAAAAAGATGGATTTTATATCGCTTTTTTTACTGCAGCGGAAATATATGCCACGCCCTTTCCTCATAAAATACCATCTATTTGAACGGACAACGCTTTAGTTTAAATTATTTTCAGCCTTAGCTTTGGCTAAGTATTAATAAATATTAAACACTATCTCCCTTGCCTCGATTCCCTCTCCAGTTCTAAATGAGACATAATCAGTTTTATAGAGTTTCTTGTAGCGTATTCTTCAATGTAATGGGAATTTACGAACGGAGGAACTGTCGGTAATATATCCTTTCTTAATTTCGCGCATGCGGAATTGAACTTTTTCATTTCTATGAACTGACTGTATAAATTTACACTGTTACTAATTAGTCTTATAGAGACGCTTAAAACAGCATCCTTATACTTTACAGTTTTTGTTCGCACATAGACATTAAGAGTAAATAGCCTTTGTTGTGTACTATCAATAAATAAAACCTACAGACAACGGTTTAAGTACCTATCAAATTCGCAACCGAAATCTTGCATTGCGTCTGAGGCGCCTATTAAATATTATGCAGCTTTAAAACCCAGATATTCATATATAACAAAAAAATCAGTCCCGTAACAGGCCACGAGGGACCTGAGGGGCAGATACTATAAAGGTATCTGATTCATGACCATACGGCACACTAGGGAGATAGTGTGGTCAGTACTATGCTCCGGCCGCCTGATTTTCCCCTTGGCTGCTTCGACTGCACGAGTCATTAGCACCAACCAAGGTACCCATTTTTTTTTTTTTTTTTTTTTTTTTTTTTTTACGGCGCATCTACAACTTGGCCATTAGCGCCTGGTACCCATTATTTTATTTTATTTATTTTTTTTTTTTTTACGGCGCATCTACATCTGGGTCATTAGCGCCGACATCCAGGGTGCAGCGAGGAATTTTACCAGCGAGCCGTGGGATGATAAAATTCCTGCCGGAGGTGGGAATCGAACCCACCATCTCCCGCTTATGAATCCAAGGCGCTAGCCATTAGACCACGGGAGACCCCGGTACCCATTATTAAATTAATTAAAGGCTGGGTTGGCCTAGGGACGGTCAGGGAGGCCGAATTCAACCAGTGAACGAAGACACTAGAAGAAAAAATCTTTAGTGCTTGCTCGGGATTTGAACTCAGGCCTCCAGCTTATTCCAGTGCTCTACCACTGAGCTAACCTCGCCCCCATTCATATACAGACAACCGGCATATTTAAAGTAGTTTATCATAAATAAGAATAAGGAGTAAAAACAAGTTAAAAGAGAAAAAAGAAACAAAATTATTATGCTGAGAAAAATATATGTGAAAGTTTCGTCATTGAGATACGCAATATCTATTTTTATCAATACATTTACACCTATCCTGCTTACGTAGTCCTCTACTACAACTCATAACCAGTTATCACCATCTTCTTATCTGTGTGTACTTCGTGATAAAACCGATTCTTAGTCCCATGATTATAGTCTTATTATGGTGTAGAATTGGATTTTTTTTTTTTAAAGGTTTTATTCATTTTTTTACGATCACATACATACATACATA